>OY744550.1:22766090-22906090 GCA_963556195.1 Sepiola atlantica
TGAATTCATATTTATTTCTAGTTCTAAACAAGTTAGTGGTGTGGAACATTAAGGCCTTTGATTTGCATGAGAATAAAAAGGTTGCGATTATAGAAATCTTATAAGAGTTTTAAAATGTTGTTTCCAGTTTGTCTTTTATGTATTTTGTATGGAGCCACCAATAAAATAAACATGAAAATTGTCAAATAGTTTTCTCACCTTTTTATTTATTTATTTTATTACTATCAAGGTTGAAACACGAGTCAAGTGTCATTGTCCGTAAAGAAAAAACAAACAAACATCAAACAAACAATTAAAAAAAACAACTTATTTTTAGGATGAAAATTAGTTTTGCTTTAAACAGTAGAAACAACACTAAGAACAGTAACACGTGTTAAGTTTAGTTGATTCACTTAAACATTATGGTAATGCTTCGGCATTTTTGAGAAGAGGATTGATAATTAGGATTATTCGGACTACTATTCCTATGTTGGTTGTTATAGTCACTACGATTCGGCCGATGTATCCTCCGACCTTTTTCAGGTGCATTTTGTCGAACTTAATAGTCGGACATTTGAACTGAACCATTATTAGTATTATTAGTATTATTATTATAATTAGTAGTAGTAGTAGTAGTATTAGCAGCAGAATAATAATCTACTACTAATATATATATATATATATATATATATATATATATATAATTAACCACTGGGAATAGATTGTACTTATTCCATGTTATTTTATGTTATGTTTACTTATTATCGCTTATAGTAAGGATCGAACCTTCAACCCCAGAAGACTGTCATTTAGTACTGATTGGTAACCGATGCTCTTAACCACGATGCTTTTTAAAAAAAATTTTAAATGGAAGTCGCTACAGACAAAGAAATTAAGCCACTTGGAGATAAAAAAATACAATTGCTAAATCACGAACTAGCCAACAATAAGTGTTAGATGGATAGATTCCGACACAGAAAACAACAACTCTTCCCCCTTTGTCAGAAACATCGCTCATGGAATGCGAGGACTAAAGGACAAAATAAGGGAAGCGAGAGTTACGAGGCTGCCGAAAGTAAACCCAAGGTTCACTATGGGCATTTCTAGTATAAATTTTGGGATAAAAAATGTAGATAAATAGGAAAAATGGCACAAAAGTGGCCTTGGTCACAACATAAGATTTTGATTTTAATATTTACTTTTAAATCTAGATATGATTTTCCTTTTAATTAGACAATTTGGTATTATAGATGAGGATCTTCAGCCCCCTTCAGCCCCCTTCAGCCCCCCCCCCCCCCCCGCCACAAAATTGAGATTCTACTTTATTAAGACGATTACATGGTGTGTGCGAACCCTGAAAAAAAAAATTGGGGAAAGAAAACAAAAAATATTTTAGAATTTACAGTGAGGGATCAGTTTGGCATATAAATATAACGTAAAATGATCACCCGCTTCCTGACCAAATAGCATTTGAACGGCATGTAATCGTTTTAGTTAAATTTTAGATATAATCGTGTTCTTGTTTATTTTTTTTGTGGGGGGAGGACACCTGTGCTTAGGGTTAAGAAAACAGTTTCCTTTTGAGACGACAGGGGTTCCACCCAGGCTTACAATTAGTGGTAGGGTTACTAACTTTTCAACATTAAAAAATCCCCTTTCCCAAAAAGAAACACAATTCATCTGTGAAATTCTGGCTATATTGCCTTAAAACGGTTAGACAATGGTCTGGAAATGGATGATCATTTTATGTTAAATTTACATGCGAAACTGATACCCCACATTAAATTCTAAAATAATATATGTATATATATTTTTTTTTTCGACAAAATTTTCAAAAAGGTAGAATATTATTCTATTTTGGTTATAGTCAAGATTGTCTGCTCTTTTAGACTTCCGGTTTCTGCTCCGCAGACAGGACGACGGTGACAACCCAGATAAGGCCCCTTCTAATTAATGATTAGTACACAGTCTTTACCATAACCGTAGTTTTTTTATTACAAATATTTTTCTTATGATTGAAAATGTAAAAGTTTTTTTGTGCTTCTTTTGTTTCGCTACGACATGAAAATATTTTTAAAAATGTATAAACTTTTTGTAGTTAGGTGTTAGCTGTAAATAAGATTGTACAGAAAAAATACGCAAATTCATCCAGTATTTATTAAATTATAAAAAAAGGAAGAAAAAACACATCTTAAGCATCGCTAGATATTTTTTACCCAGTTCAGCTTACTGATTAGGCAAGGGAGATAACTCAAATTTTTTTCTGGAAAAATTAAAAATTTAACAAAGATTTGTATTTTAATAAATACTGGATGAATTTGCGTCATTTCTGGTGTAGTCTTTTCAGCTACTTGGTCTTTTTCGATCAGATTTTTTTCTAAATAAAATATTTTATAATAAAAATATATTTTCTTTTAAAAAAATAGTTGGTGAAAATTCAGGAAAGTTGCCCCTTTCTAATGTTAAGAATGGCTTTCTAAATAATAACGTTATTATTTAGAAAGCCATTCTTAACATCGTGGAAAGAGGGGGGCTTTCACGTTATCTGAGAGGAAGATAATCATTAATCAGAAGGGACCTCATCTGGGTTGTCACCGTCTTCCCGACTGCGGAGCAGAAACCGGAAGTCAAAAAGAGTAGACAATCTTAACTTTAACCTTTAGTTTTGTTAGGGAGGGGGGAGGGTTCAGCTGAGGGTCGTCATCTACAAATTATCAACTTTTTAATATTTTCCTTTTATGTATTGTAATCCTAAATTTTGATAAACTTAGTGTGAGATTTTCATCTATATTCTTCTCATGTGCCATTTCCCCCTATTTACCCGCCTGTGCCATTTTTTAAAACCTGAATTCAGTATATTTTTGTTTGATTTAATTTTTTGTATTTATTATGTGGATATTTTTTGTTTATTATCTGGTTTGATGACATCATAAATGATGTTATCTATTAACGCAGATAGGGTTGCTCATGCACAGTGGATGACATCACAAAATGATGACACCGTCCACCAAAATGAGAGAGAGAGAGTGATATAGTGATAGTGATTGAATGAATCCTTAATCTAAACGACCCCTTGGGTCACGGGTCGTTTACTAGACGAACGCCTCGACCCTGAGGCTATAGTATAACATAAAATAGATTTTAAAAAGTCATTACACAAGAACAAACGGTTCAGTTGTAGATATTTAATCTTATTCGTCCTATCTCCGGTCATATTTTGATGTTTTGAAGCATTTTCTCCTACAGCTAATATCAAATCTATCAAAATGTTGATGCAAATAGCAGTACAAAATGATTTAATTGTGCATCAGATGGACTTTAAAACAGCATAACTTTAATGCTAATATTGACTGTGAAGTATATACTGACCAGCCAAAAGGTTTTGTACGAACAAATAAAAATGGTGAGAAGTTTGTTTGTAAATTAAAAAATCTTTATATGGACTGAAACAAAATGGAAGAAATTAAAACAATTTATTGTATAAATTTTTAACAGACTAAAATTTCAAACAGTCGTTAAATGATTATTGTGTGTATAGGAAAAATTATGATTCAAAAATAAATATAATAACGTGGGTGAATCATCTAATCATTGCAGTTCCATATTTAGAAAATATGAAAGATATAAAAAGTAACCTATCTCAAAATTTTAAAATGAAAGACCTTGGTGAATGATCTTATTTCTTGGGAATATAATTTGAATTTAATAATGGTAAGGAGTAAAAAAAAAAAATACTTACAAAAAGTTTTAAACAGATTTGGAATGAATGATTATAACCCAAAAGCTATACCATGTGACCTAAGTGCTAATAAGAGTAGTACAGATTCAAAAGAATTACCAAATAACAGATTATTCAGAGAAATAATTGCCCGTTTAATTTACGTAATGACTTGCATGAGACCTGATTTATGTTATGTAGTTACCATGTTGTTTTAGTATTTGTCAAAACCCACAAATGCACATTTGAATCTAAGAAGATTTGTTTTGAAGTATATTAAAGGAACTCTTAATTATGGTCTAACCTTTAAGAAATCTGAAAATAATTTGAATTTAATTGGTTTTGCGATTCTGATTGGGCAAATTCAGAAGATAGGAAATAATTTCTGGATATTGCTACTAATTAAATAATAATGGTCCATTGATATCATGGAACTCTAGAAAGCAGAAGACTGTCACTTTGTCGACATGTGAAGCTGAATATATGGCTATGTGTAGTATAATGCAGAAAGCAAATTTTCTAAATCAATTGTATCAAGTTATGAGTTGTATTGAAATTGAAATAAATATATATGCAGATAATCAAGACGTTATAACATTAGCAAAAAATCCTATTCATCATCAAAGAGCTAAGCATATTGATGTAAAATATTATAAGGTCTCAAATTCAAAATAATAATGTATACATTATATACCCTCAAATGACAATATTGCTGACATATTCACAAAACCAGTAACCAAAGTTAAATTTAAGAAGTTTTGTATTATAAGAGGCTGTAAAAGAGAAATAAAAAAGAAAGGTGACCAAAAAAGTTATCTACCCTTTGACACTATTTTGAAATGATGCAACTGTAACAGTGAGCTGCAGCTTGAGAGGGGGGGTTGACATATTGACAGTGTGCTTATCTTAATGTGTGTGTGTGTTTATCAAGCTGCTGCTGTTGTTTGCTGATTATTGAATTTGAACAGTATCAGGGGAAGCTACTTCCGCCCACTGTATATTTTGTTATTCCCGCCAATATTGTTTTTTGTATTCAGTTCCAGTAATAAATTTGATCATCGCACACGTGTATATTTTTATGTCCTCCATTTGTATAATTTCTCGTTTCATTTCTCGCTTTCCAATCATTCTAAAATAAATGAAGCAGCGGGTTATTCTACTAACCTCAACTCAACAAAACTGATTTATATTTTTTATTAAAATTCTACTTGATAATTTTCCCTAATATTTGGTGTAAGTACTTACTTTTACCTGATATGTAAGTATATCAAAAGTTTTCCTGTTAATTTATTATGAACTGCGATTTTTACCTGTATCTTTAGATGTATAAGCACCGTTTTAATTACTGACGGCCATTTTTTTTCTTTTGTATACCAGAAATATTTTTATTTTCTTTAATATTAAAATGTTTAATACCAATTTTGTGAAATTCGTTAGTTATTTTAATGTTAAATATCAAATCTAACAAAGTTTAATTTATTGAATTGGAATTGACATAGCAATTATTAATATTGTTTGTTGTAACAAAATTTAAATGTCAAAAAAGACAAAAAAATGCAAATCATTGTTTGACATTATATTTTCATTTCTTTCTTTTATGCAACAATGTTTTGATACAACTGTGTGACCACTTCAAGTGTGCCCGTGGATGTGTTTCTCGCCTCTACGTAACTTAGCCATTATTATTATTATTATTATATTTGTTAAAATTTACTATTAATCGTTTATTGGAGTGTGTGCAATGTAGTTAACTAGAAACAAATGCTCCCCCTCCCTGTAAAAAGCAAAGAAACAAATAGACAACAAATAACTGTTACCAAACGCAATCAAATTTATTTTCTCACTTACCTGTATAATTTTTACGTGTGTTTACTGTTTGTAAGATGTATTATCTATGCATTTGTTAGTGTCACTTTTACTTACTAAGTAAAATGATTTTATTATTTTTTAAACTAAAATACAAGCACTGCTAAAAAGTTTAGTTAAATTGTAAATTGAAAGAAGAAAACGTTTGTTGAATTGTAAATTGAAAGAAGAAAAAGTTTGTTGAATTGTAAATTGAAAGAAAGAAAAAGTTTATTGAATTGTAAATTGAAAGAAGAAAAAAGTTTGTTGAATTGTAAATTGAAAGAAAGAAAAAGTTTGTTGAATTGAAAGAAGAAAAAAGTTTGTTGAATTGTAAATTGAAAGAAGAAAAAAGTTTGTTGAATTGTAAATTGAAAGAAGAAAAAAGTTTGTTGAATTGTAAATTGAAAGAAGAAAAAAGTTTGTTGAATTGTAAATTGAAAGAAGAAAAAAGTTTGTTGAATTGTAAATTGAAAGAAGAAAAAAGTTTGTTGAATTGTAAATTGAAAGAAGAAAAAAGTTTGTTGAATTGTAAATTGAAAGAAGAAAAAAGTTTGTTGAATTGTAAATTGAAAGAAGAAAAAAGTTTGTTGAATTGTAAATTGAAAGAAGAAAAAAGTTTGTTGAATTGTAAATTGAAAGAAGAAAAAAGTTTGTTGAATTGTAAATTGAAAGAAGAAAAAAGTTTGTTGAATTGTAAATTGAAAGAAGAAAAAAGTTTGTTGAATTGTAAATTGAAAGAAGAAAAAAGTTTGTTGAATTGTAAATTGAAAGAAGAAAAAAGTTTGTTGAATTGTAAATTGAAAGAAGAAAAAAGTTTGTTGAATTGTAAATTGAAAGAAGAAAAAAGTTTGTTGAATTGTAAATTGAAAGAAGAAAAAAGTTTGTTGAATTGTAAATTGAAAGAAGAAAAAAGTTTGTTGAATTGTAAATTGAAAGAAGAAAAAAGTTTGTTGAATTGTAAATTGAAAGAAGAAAAAAGTTTGTTGAATTGTAAATTGAAAGAAGAAAAAAGTTTGTTGAATTGTAAATTGAAAGAAGAAAAAAGTTTGTTGAATTGTAAATTGAAAGAAGAAAAAAGTTTGTTGAATTGTAAATTGAAAGAAGAAAAAAGTTTGTTGAATTGTAAATTGAAAGAAGAAAAAAGTTTGTTAAATTAATGTTTGATATATTTCGGATCCATTTATAAAAAAAAAACACTGATTTTATTTTCACAATAAAATTGAAAAAAAGTAAGATTTTTTAATAGTAAGTTGTTTTCTGTAAACTAAGGTATATCATTTTTGGGGTTACCGGTTGAAAATAGCAGACACTTCATTGACGTCACAGTCGGCAGCCATTTTGAGTGAAAAAAATTCCAATTTACCACCCTTAGCGACAGAAAATAGTATCTTTGCAATTACTGTTTTTGAAATTCTTTCTCATTAGTCCGGTTGCTCCTATAATTACTGGAACCATAAAGATTTTCCTAAGACTCTAGTTTCTTTTCATGTCGTCCATAAGACCTTGGTATTTCGTTATCTTTTCCCTCTCAGCTCTGTTTAAGCAAGCATCATTAGGGATACTGACTTAAACTAGGGTTGCTACTTTCTCCCTCTTGGCCCATATCTTTGTCAGGTTTAGCAGCTCTGTTTTCTAGGTATGTAGCTGTAGGAATTGCATAGTCATAGTGGATGATGTATAACTTATTTCCAACAGTTCTTTCTGGTATATGTTCCAAGGTCTTTCTGCTACATCAGATATTCAACTTTGTACAGATGGTCCAGTGGAGATATTTACACACTCTATTGTGGCGCATTGTATAGTAGCTATCCCCCAGCAGAACCTTACAACTGGATGTCAAGTGGCTCACACTCTCCACTTCTGTGTGGCAGAACCTGCACTTGTTATTGTTGCTGAGACAACTCATCTTCTTAAAAGCGTTGATCATCAAGCCTTGATCTTGGGCAGCCATTATCATCCTCTTCTGATCATAGTGCATCGATTCTCTTTTCGGACAGTTTGCAGAGCCTTCCTTATCTTTATATTCATGGGATAGTTCATCCAGAAAATATTTGGCACGTTGTTGGTTGGCCCATTCTTCAAGTTTTCTGCAATGGAAGGTCTCTGTGTATTTCTATTTGCTTTTTTTGGGTATTTCAGTGGCAGGCTTGTTTGGTGTCTCCGTTTCATTTGTAAGACAAAATGTTTGGCCAGTTTTGTGATGGAGCTTGTTCTGCTGGCTCTTGTTTCTTAATGTTGATACTCCATCATAAGGTTTGGGTTCTGGGAGCTCATCAGATATTGACCGGTGCTCACAATAGTGGCTCGATATTGATGATCACTTTCTGAGAGATCCATACCTCCTGCTCCTTTGGGCAGATACAGCCTTGGTAGACACTGGTTTCTGTACAGTGTCAACATTTTTCTTGTTTTAGTGTCTAGCCTGTTAATGTCCTTTTGTGGCCAGTCAATAATGCCAAAGTTGTATGTTATCACTGGCATGGCAAGTTGGTTAATGGCAGTTACTTTATTTTTGTTTATAAGCTGTGTTTTGTAAAATTTTCTTACATGGTGTACATATTCTTTGCCATTTTATTCTCTCGTCTTGGCATGTTGAATTGAATGCCAATGTATTTGTATTGTTTCTGCTCTTCTAGGTCTTTGATATCAATATCTTCATCAAGCTGTATGTTTTCCATTTGGATCTTCTTCACAGTTCTGAGGGAGCACTTGGCACATTTGTCCAGGCCAAACTTAATCCAATATCTTTGGAGAAGATATGTACAACCTGCAACAGTCGATATAAAGTCAGTGTCTTTGCTGGCAAATAGCTTGAGGTCATACATGAAAAGCAGGTGGTTGACTCTTTTGTTTGGATCTTGTTGGCGGCCCTAGCTCAGGTTGTAGACACTCCGGCATTTATTCAATAGCTTACTTAGCGGATCTATCGCCAGGCAAAAGAGAAGATGGGATAAGCTATTTCCTTGGAAGATTCCTCTTCGGATCTTGATATTGTTCTATTGGTGTGGCTTAATGACACGGTTGTTTGACACATCTTTATATGGACAGCCATGGTTCTCTTGATTACCAGATGGACCTTATATAAGTCAAGGCACTACAGTAGCCATGTATGGGGCACACTATCAAATTCCTTTTGGTAATCGATCCAAGCCATGCTTAGGTTTCTCTGCCTCTTCTTACAATCCTCAAAGATGGTCTTATTAATCAACAACTGGTTGTTTGTGCCAAAACACTTCCTGTGCATGCTTCTTGTTCTTTTTCGAGATATGCTCCAGAGAAAAGGTGTTCATAGATGCTGTCTGCAACCAGGCCAGTGAAGAGCTTGTAGGTCATAGTTAGATAGCAGATGGGTCTGTATTTACTAAGGCGTAGTCTCACTCATCGATATTAGGGTTGTATCGCCTTTTACTAGCCATGCTGGTGTGACCTACTCACCCCTTAACAGTCTGATGAAGCAGCTACTATAGTGACTATGAAGTGCTTTAGCCAGAAATTGAGTAAGTTGTCTTTTTCAGGTTTTTTGTGATTCTGGAATCGATCGAATTTTCACTTTAGCATTTCAGCCGTTATTTCTGGCTCTGGCATTTATGGCTTGCTTTCATTACTTTGAGCTATATCCAAGATCCACTTGGCCTCTTGATTGCATGCTCCCTCATTCTCAAACAGAGGCCTCCAGTAGTCTTCTAGCTCTTGCTTTTTGGGTGGCTTTTCCACCATGATTGTCTCTCTTATGAGGTCTTTGTAGAACACTATCGCATTCTTTTTGAAATGGTTGTTTTCGACTTTCGCCATGTTCTTGTTGTCTGTTGTTTGTATTCTTTTCGAAAGTGCTGGAATTTTGCCTTCAAGTTCGTTGCTCAACGTTTTTTTAAATTCCCTCTCTATTTGTCTTATATTTTGAACCGAGCCTGAAGATGATGCTCTTTAGCCGCTCCTGCGCTGTAGGAGTTGCAAGGAATTGTTTGCTTTGAGACAATTCATTTCTGCATAGGTTAAGTTACTTTTGAAGCTTCAGTTTCCAAGATGATGTTGTGCTTGGTTCTCTGAACTTCAATTGCTTTTGGAATTGACGGAGTGTTTTCCTCACAATGTACAGTCCTGCAGCATATATAACCTGATTCAGCTCTGTGAGGGATGTGTTGAATGGAACAAGTCTCTGGAGAGCGATGTTTGTCCTTTTTATTACTGTCTTGGTAGCTCTTGAGGCTTGGATTTTAGACAGTGTGGCATTGTGTGTGTATTGGTTTGTCTGTTTTGTCAGATTGTGTATATGTGTGTACGTGTTCAGGACTTCTGGTGGGGTAGTTGAGTATTCATTTCGCCTCCATCGGCCGAATGGCAGAAGGGAGTGAGCATAGTTTTGTGCCGCGTTCTTATCTTCTTTTGGGCTCCATCAAACTTGATTTGCTCTTTTCGGTTTATGGTTGTCTTTTATTTGGATTTGTCAATTTCACACTGGCACGCTAACTCTATCATTTTAAACGAGTGGGAATCATTTTCATTGGTAAAAAATTTGGAGTTTGGCACCTTTATGTGAACTCCTATTTTCTTTACTTTAGGCAAGTAAGCTTAGCGAACAGAGAAAGAAAGTAGCGTGTGTAACGTTTTTACATTTGCTGCATCTATAACTCCCCACCATGCAATAAAATTGATAGGATGTCTTATAAAATGTTAAAAGTTAAATCCCATAAATTCTTACAAGTTTATTTTTTCTAACCATGAAATAGACATCTGTACTAAATATTTTTCCCTTCAATTTACTTTTTAAAAGATTCAATTTTTGTGAAGTTTAATTGAATTACGGTATCATATGATCGTTACACAAATTTGATAAAATTGTTTAAAATAATAACATACTTATAAAAAAAAGTGAATTGCCAGACAGACGATACGTTATATGACAATTTTATTATATAGAAGATTATTTATTTTTAGATATATTGAAAAGAGATTAAAAAAGAAAAACAATCATTCAGTTTGTATTGAATTATGTAATATTTTTTAGTTAAATATTAATAATGCAGGGCATGGGGTAAGGGAGATTTTTATTCTGTGTCGCTTTGGCTTGTTATCTACAAGGAAAAAATATTTACCCTGTACGGGTGCTACTTTAGCTTGATATCTACAAGGAAAAAATATCTACACCCGTGGCGGAAGTGATGGTCTTGAGCCAGAATCGAGCAATGGAAGTGACCCTGACTTGCTTCGTCCCCACCATGAAAGGATTCGCCTTTGCCTGGCTTGTAGTTGGAAAAGTAAAGAAATTTTGAGTTCATAGGTTACTAGTGAGGATTGAACTCACGACCTAGGAGTAACAAAACGACTGGTTATTGCACTGCAATAAGCAAATTCACCTTAATAACAAAATTAGTGAACCAATGAATTCTTTATTTTCATTGGTCAAACAGAATTAACTGAGATTGAAAATCTGCTGATGAAAAGGAAGGGAGAAAGAAAAAAAGGAGACCGAAGGGTGAAATGATAGTCAGAGTCGAGTTATTTTGTGAGTCGGATTATTTTGTCTTATTGAAGCTCGAAGAGAGATTGTTGGTTTTATAAAGTGTTTGGAGTCCGAGTGATAGTCTTCCAAATCCTGTCTTTCAAATATTTACACTGTACGCCTCTCATTTTTTTTCAATATATGTATCTTCGCGTCAAACCATGATCTTTAAATCCCTTGTATATGTTCTCCGCTGTTGGGATCGATGTAATTTTCCTGATGATTTACAGAAAAATGACGAAAATTGAGTTGATTTAAATTGGTGTAAGCTCCCCATTCATCGGAATAGATTACTGAGCCTTCAGCGACTTCTTGTTGAATAATTGACTGAAGTTTCGCACGGTCTCTTCCTTGAATGTGAGGATTAGGGATAAGGGTTAGAGGTTAGAGTTAAAGGTTAGGGTTCCAGGTTCAGTAACCACACATTCTTTCAAAACTAATTAGAACTGTTTTTTCCTTTCTCTTGTACCATGTTGATTGCTAATTAAAACATGTGCAACTTTAATCATCACACAAAAAAAAATAAAAAAACAAATATGGATTAAAAAGAAGTTTGATGTCATTCTTTTGTGACAAATTGTTAAACAAAAGTTGATATTTTTCGCAATTTTTTAGATAAGGATTGATAATTTGTATTATTTGAATTATTCGGACAACTGTTATCATCTTGGATCTTATTTTCACAACGTTTTAGTCGATGTAACCTCTGTATGTAACTAGCGCAACGGATAAAAGTGCTAAGTAAAAAACAGTTCTAAGTGACAGTCTTGTGGAGGTTGAAGGTTAAATCCTCAGTGCGGAGACTTCTACTTAACTGATGGAACGAGAGCAAGTTACCCCCATAGATCAAATAAAGGATTCCGTTTAAATTCCATACAGATCCCTGAGTTCGATAAGACATACCTGAAGAAGGTCGGAGGTTACATCAAGCAAAATATTGTGAAATAATTCAAATAATACAAAGTTTGACAACTACTACACTAAGCAATTATTCAAATTTATTTTATGTATCAGCTGGTAAAATTGAATAAATTAGAATGGCCGGAACAACTGCATATATTTGGTTTGGTTCATTGTAATTAGAATTAACATAAAGTTCGATAAAGTCGCAAAAATCAGTACAATTTTTTTTTTTTTTTTGAAATTAAATTAAGTTTATTTAATAAATTACATATTTTATAAAAAATAAAAAGTTAAAAATAAAAATGCAGAAAAAACTTTTGAACTTTCTTTACTGGATCAATTTCGTTTCGGTTATTCTCTGTTTTTGTATTGTCTCCTCTTACGATGTCAATTTCCCAATATTTTTAACCCTTTTATAGCGGATATTATTATTTTTTTTATTTCTATTTATTTATTGTAATCATGTTCACATTGTTAGCAACAAAGTAGAAGCTATTGAATTCCTGCAAGAAAGATGCATTTTTCACAAAGCTTGAGAACTTTGTGATGTTGGACATCAAATGGTTCTAAAATGATCAGACTAGGGGTTACATGGACGATGTTGATGTGAAAGATGCAAGAAAAAATCCAGCATGGCATTCGATCCCATATGCTAGATTTCTTTGTGAATTTTTGTGGCGACAAAATCATAAAGACACTTTCGATCAAATATGCAGTGATATAACTGAATTTCATCCTACCCCCCCCCCCCCCCCAAATTATTTAAAAAAAATATTTGTTACGGTCTTATTTTTCAAGGTATGTGTTCTGGCTAGAAAAATGCCCAAATGAACCCTGAGTGTACTAGTTTGTCCATGCAAAAGAAACTGGCAAATGAACGCAGCTTGTTTCTATCCCTCGTCTTACTTGAAATAACTTCTATGGACCATGCTTACTATTTCGCCCCCAAAAAAGACCGTAACCTAACTCTAACCTAACTGGCATTTCTATGAGAGCACAAATACGATAATGTTATAATCTGTTTCGATTTCAATTTCAACCCCCCCAAAAAGATATCAGTTTTTATCGAAAAGTATGTTTGACACACAGGACATCTCCAGATAAATCTCTCAAAAACTTATGCAAGTTACGTTGCCTTCAAATTGGCTGTATACACCACGGTTGCGTTGCCTCGCCTCCAGATTGGCTGTATGCACCATGGTTGCATTGCCTCCAGATTGGCTGTGTGCACCACTGTTGCGTTGCCTCCAGATTGGCTGTATGCACCATGGTTGCATTGCCTCCAGATTGGCTGTGTGCACCACTGTTGCGTTGCCTCCAGATTGGCTGTATACACAATGGTTGCGTTGCCTCCAGATTGGCTGTATACACAATGGTTGCGTTGCCTCCAGATTGGCTGTATACACAACGGTTGCGTTGCCTCCAGATTGGCTGTATACACAACGGTTGCGTTGCCTCCAGATTGGCTGTATACACAACGGTTGCGTTGCCTCCAGATTGGCTGTATACACACGGTTGCGTTGCCTCCAGATTGGTTGTATACACAACGGTTGCGTTGCCTCCAGATTGGCTGTATACACAACGGTTGCGTTGCCTCCAGATTGGCTGTATACACAACGGTTGCGTTGCCTCCAGATTGGCTGTATACACAATGGTTGCGTTGCCTCCAGATTGGCTGTATACACAACGGTTGCGTTGCCTCCAGATTGGCTGTATACACAATGGTTGCGTTGCCTCCAGATTGGCTGTATACACAACGGTTGCGTTGCCTCCAGATTGGCTGTATACACAACGGTTGCGTTGCCTCCAGATTGGCTGTATACACAATGGTTGCGTTGCCTCCAGATTGGCTGTATACACAACGGTTGCGTTGCCTCCAGATTGGCTGTATACACAACGGTTGCGTTGCCTCCAGATTGGCTGTATACACAACGGTTGCGTTGCCTCCAGATTGGCTGTATACACAACGGTTGCGTTGCCTCCAGATTGGCTGTATACACAACGGTTGCGTTGCCTCCAGATTGGCTGTATACACAACGGTTGCGTTGTCTCCAGATTGGCTGTATACACAACGGTTGCGTTGCCTCCAGATTGGCTGTATACACAACGGTTGCGTTGCCTCCAGATTGGCTGTATACACAACGGTTGCGTTTCCTCCAGATTGGCTGTATACACAACGGTTGCGTTGCCTCCAGATTGGCTGTATACACAACGGTTGCGTTGCCTCCAGATTGGCTGTATACACAATGGTTGCGTTGCCTCCAGATTGGCTGTATACACCACTGTTGCGTTTCCTCCAGATTGGCTGTATACACAACGGTTGTATTACCTACACATTGACTGTATGCAATGACTGCATTAAGTATATACTGATTGTATAAAAAATCACATAGTAAAAATATTGATAAATTTCTCCCCACTAAAACTCTATTGACTGTATATATAACAGTTACAATTCCTATGCATTGACTATATATTTAAGCATTGCATTGTGTATAACCCCAGCCCGATCCGTCGGGATGAGGTTATACCAGTCGAGGATCCGTTCTCGACAATCAGTCTAGCAGGAACTGGGCCATTTCGGTGGCCTTTTATCTGCCGGGCTGAGGTATACTGTCCTGTTTTGTCCTAGGAGGTGCACCCTCCTAGGCCTTGCCTCCCCTCTTTAGAGAGGAGTAAGTTTATTGCATGCTGCCTGAGGCGCCCTGACCGGGGAATGCCGACGAGGTTGTACAGGCTATTTTTGCTAGGCCAGAGTGCTTCTTCTTTAGAGGCACTGGCTTGACTCTTCCCGATCTTGTGTCACATATTCCTGCGTCGGGAGGGAATTAAATACCGGCAATATAAGGAATTAATTCGTAAAAATCGTCAAACCTTTTTCTGCTAATCTTGGCTTCAAAACCTCATGGTTAACCACAAAAAATAAGTATTATTATATTGAGATTGTGGAACGAGTGATTTTTGATAAAATCACTCGGTCCACAATTTTACTTCTCAGTTTAAATCTTAATCGATTACTTATTTTTTATTTAGTTCCTAATTATTCGTTCTAAACTCATCTTGCTTTTATCTAATGTTTAATTATCCTGTGATAATTATAGAAGATTTTAATGCGATTGTATGTTTTGTATGTAGATGCTTATTTACCCCCCCCCCCCAGTACACACATGCAAGATGTGACACAGTTTGACATGATTAGGGCAGTTTTGTCTCTTAGAATTACCATACAAATCAGCCCCTTTGTTCTGTTCAGTCCTAGGATGTCAACCCTTCATAGCGCTACCGTCTCTCTGAGAACGGGTTAGTTTATTATTGCTAATCGTCTGAGGCGGCCCTACCGGGGAATTCTGACAGCCCGCTCAGGCATTTTTTTGTTGGCCAGACTGCACTTGTCCTAGTGCGTTGGCTTCTCAAAACCACACTTGACCTTGTGTAACCTCCTGGCAAGGAGGCAAATAATATGATTAGGGCAGTTTTCGAAAAGGTTTGACCCCTCCCCCCCCCCCCCCCCCCCCAAACTTAGGGGAGGGGAAGGAGTATTTTATATCTTTTGATTATTATAGTTCTTGCATATTCTGGATATGATATGAAACTGAATCTTCTGGCGTATACACTTAAATGTCCATCATGAATAAATAGTTAAAGCCACCACCGTGAATAAATATTTTGTAGATATTAACAATTTGAAACATAAACACTTTTACCAAAATTGCTAGATTCGGCAAACCCGACTAGCAGCAAAAATCACACCCCTTCACTATAGAAGTCACCAAATGACAAAAAAACTTTCTACTCTAATAGCTCCTTTCCCCGGACCACTTGCCTTTGGAATTCCCTCCCTGCTCCCTGTTTCCCCAGATTGTACCAAAATTGCAGAAATTTAAATGTAATGTGAACAAACATCTTGCTGCACAACTCCCCACTTAGAATGCCCCCCTATAAATTTGGCCCTTAATCACAGTAGTAATCTCAGTGGCAATATGCCTTGTTTGGAGTGAATAAAAGTTAAAAAAAAAACAAACAAAAAAAACAATTACATTACCCGAAAAGGGTTGATATGCTGCAAAATGAAACAAACAAATCAAACACTTATTTGAAGATATTAAGAGTTTGAAGCACCTGACGCAATCCTCTACCCGTATAAGTCAAATACGTTCTAAAATGGTGGTAGGCAGTCTACCTACCTGCCGAGAGATCAACAGTCTGATGCGGTGATGGTGTGTGCGTGTCCGTCAGTGACGCCTCTCGCTACGGCTACCCGCACCAAGTGTTGTCGGATCGAAAGGGAAAACTCGGACGGGTAAACGGCGGAATTAAGTGTGACTCACTTAAGGTGGGCACGGGTGGTGTGACGAGTCGAGCGGGTATATTGCCACATCTGGGAGGTGCCACTCAGAGCACCTTTCCTGCCTTGACAGAGTACAAAACCAACTCCGAAGTCTTGTGGTGGATGTTCTCTTTGCTTCTCTACAACCAGTTTCTCACAGAAGAGATGTTGCTAGTCTTTCTCTGCTCTATCATTATTTTCATGGTAGGTGCTCGACTGAGCTCCAATCTCAGGTTCCCCCTATAAAAAATTCAAAACAAAAACTCGTCCAGCTACAACCACTGCCAATAATTTCCCTTTCTTCCTCTGTGTACCTTAAACTAAACGGAACTTCCATGAGCAGAGTTTCCTAACTAAAACTACTCGTATGTCGAACACAATACTGCAGGGCTGCTTCCCAGCTGAATACAACATGGTCGTTTTCAAGTCCAATGTAAACAAATTCTTGTTCAGTCGTCAAATTCTGACCAATTTCGACCATCGTTACCAATCATCACAGTGTTGTCTTGATGTCACCCTGACAAGCTCATTAACCCGTATCCTCGAGTAGCCTTTGGCCCTTGATAAATGGTGACTCTTTAGTAAAAAAAGAATAAATAAATAAAAACCTTGACCAACATAACTGAATTCATCATTGATTAACCTAAAATGGTTTATGCTATAAAACAAAACAACCAAACCAAACCAAACCAAATCACACATAATGAATAAATATTTCAAGATAATTAAGAATTTGAAGCATAAAAACGTTTACCTAAATGAGTGGATTCAGTATTAAATAACAAAAAAGTGGTTGATATGCCGTAAAAAAAAAATATGCATGAAATTAGGAAGAAATTTTATTTTATTTTTTTTGTTCCGGTTTGAAATCCTATGTGTGAATAGATTAAGCTGAAGGCTTGTAATTCTATTCCTGAGTCACTCAGTCATACTCTTAGGTGTCATGTTTAGGTTCATATTGATACGCTCTTTTACTTATAGGGATAAAATATCTTTTGAGAACGATCAATGCCCATAGCAACTAGAGTTTATCTGTTGGGCTTACAAAAATGCTGGCATGTAATTTTTTTTATTTAAAATTTTTTACTTTTTAAAATTTTTATTTATTTGCCCCAAACAAAGGGGCACATTGCCACTGAGGCATAAGGGCTACTGTGATTAGGGGCCAGATTTATAGGGGACATACTAAGTGGGGGGTTGTGTAGCAAGATGTTTGTTCACATTACATTTAAATTTGTTGGTACAGTCGGGGAAACAGGAAACAGAGAGGGAATTCCAAAAGTGAACGGTCCGAGGCTAGAAGCTATTAATATAGAAAGTTTTCCATTATCTGAGGATGTCTACAGTGAAGGGATGGGATTTTGCTGCTAGTCAAGTTGGTTGGGGATATTTACGTTGAGAGGGTACAAGTGCCATCAGTTTATCGGAGCACATTCCTTGAAAGTACTTGTAAAACCAGTACAGGGATGCAACATTGCAGTGATGGGACAGAAAAAAATTGTTTCAAAAACACAATTTGCAATACACAAGCCAAATAACCGGTGATCATATTTTCAACTCGTTGGCGGACTTGTCAACAAATGAGTTGAAAGTATGATCGTCAGTTTTTAGATTTAAATTGTATATTGCAAATTGTGTATATGTGAAACTATTTTATCTTTTCTTTTTTCCTGAAGATTCTTTGTTAACTGTAATATTCAAACCGTGTTTGATTGTATAGCCACTAAAGATGACACAGCCATTGAAATAAAAAAGTTTTACTTGACACGATATATATATATATATATATGTATATATATATATATATATAAATAAATATTTTTCAAATATTAAAGTGTATAAAACCTACAGATGACGTCGTTTCGGGTTTTCTACCCTCATCAGTGCAGGAGTGGCGTTGCACGGGCTCGAACGCAGTTCATAGATTCAGCCTAGAATCACATACCTAATGCCCACATGGCCGCAAGAAATCACCACAGATAGTAATTGAAATTAATATACACTTATCCAAGAGGCGGGGGCAAGCGTTATGTTGTCGATAGTGCCCAACGCTCGAGCGGAACTTTGCATAATCGCTAGGATGACAACAATCTTGTAATTTCAATCAGGGCTTTACTATTAGAACTATTAAATCTTAAAGGGGCTTTAACTATATATATTTTTAAAATATTGGTGTTATATATATTAAATATATATATATATAGTATAAGCATCCACAGACAGCTGTTTCGTAATCTACAACTCAGTAGTGCTGAGATTCAAAACCCGAATGTCTGATCACATCCAAATGCGACCAGCAGTAAAGCACCATTGCGCTAATAAGAAGAAATTATAGTTATATGTACATTTTTTTGTTTGACTATATTATTTTTATAATACTACCACTAACCAAGAGAAATCTATTCGTTACAGAGAATTATTGCTTTATACTAGGTGTAAACTGTTATTTCCTCTACCAGAGAGCTCAACCTATAAATAAAGGGCATATTAAGCAAGTTCGTCAAATATATTGATAAAATGAACTTAGTGATCAATACAAGTTTTGTGTAGACTTTTTTTTAATGTTTATATAAAGTGTATTTATATATATACTCGCCACATGTAGCCACACTGATGAGCCACAGATGACAAAAACGCTTTCTGTTGCTGACTATATTATACATATGTAAATGAATAAATGCAATATATATATATATATATATATATATATATATATATATATATATAAACTTTGCCAGCTCGCTATCGCTTTGTAAAGTTCGCTACTTGAAATACTTGGTAATAAGCATTTCATTCATAAGTCTCTTTCGCATTTATTCATATAACTAGATAAAAATAAGGATTTTGGTAAGTTTTATACAAATTATATTTCTTTTATATAAAACCGTAAAGAAATGAAAGGAAAGAAGACATCAATTTACCTGAGCGATGGTGAATATGTGTGTGGGTGGTCTCTTTAAAATTACAATTTAGAAACAGAAATTCCTCTAAAGGAAAAGCCGAAAAGGTACATGTAAACACAAATGCAAAACGTTTGTCCACCAGAACAATCATAGAATTTAAAAATAATAAAAAGTAAATGTAGCGTCGCTAATGGAAGAGAAGGAAAAGAGAGCGAGCGAGCAGTCAGTCACCGTCTCCCCTTTCTCTTCGTGCTTATATCTTTCTTCTTAGCTAGCAATGTTAGTTTAATAATCAACAACTATTTTAAGAAAGGCTTAAGTAATTTATCCCTTTTTATTAAATTAATTACTGTTAATATTGACACAACTATTGCATATATATATAGTAAAAATAAAGCAATAGAATTGCAAATGAATAACACCAAACATTAATTTGTTATGAACTGTTTTAAAAATTGTTATGTAGATTAGTCATTCAAGTAATTGTTTTTAGGCCTTTCGTCTGTACTACTATATATACAGTATTTCAAAATATGTTGTATTCTTGATTTAAACAGCAGTAACCCATTTTAATGGTAATATAGGAGTGATAAATGAAAAAAAACAACTTTTGTATTTATTCATTTAGATGTATACTGAAATATAGACACCATGTATTATGTGTGATAAGAAGTAATTTATAACAAGCTGCGCATGCGTGGTCCCTCTCTGTATGTGACTCGATGTGGCGAGTGTAAAATGCAATAAATTTGGGCAATTTGGGGCATTTTTGACCCCCATTTGACCCCCTGGGGGCGCGAACCAGAATTTTTCTGAGGTCAAGTATGCTCATTTTATATCCAGAACAATTGCCTCTACATTTTGGCCAAGTTTCAGAAAAATTGAATGGATGGATCAAACGTTATGGGAGAAAAAGAGTAATTTTTGCCATTTTGGGGGCTTTTGACCCCCTGGGGCGCGAACCAGATTTTTCCCAAGGTCAGCGATACTTATTTTCTATTAGGAACAATTGCCTCCACATTTTGGCAAGTTTCAGAAAAATGGAATGGATGGATGAAAAGTTATGGGGCAAAAAATGTAATTTTTTGCCATTTCAGGGCCTTTTGACCCCCTGGGGGGGCTAAGCAGATTTTTTTTCAAAAATCGGAGAATGTCACTTTCTAACCTGACCAAAGTTACAACTTCATGCAAAATTTTAGAGAAATTCAATGGATGGTTGCGGAGAAAAATCCGAACGGACATGCCTCAAAACATAAGTCCCCCGATTTTATAAATCGGGGGACCAATTAATAAGGAGATGTAGTCTGCTTGATGTATTGTGTGTAATATGTATATAGAGGAGTCATAAGATTATCACAATGCAAGAAGTGGAAATATGTCAGTGTTGAGAAGGAGGACAAAAATAAAGTGATTAAAAAAAAAAAAAAAATTTATAGTAAATCTTACTTGTTTAGTCTCAACTTCTACACAATGATCAAATGTGTGTAACCATGTTCCATTATATATTTCGAGGTAAGACCTCTTTATCAAATGGTGGGTGTTTCAAATCTCATGAAACTCTTGTGGACTGGTAATATTATAATTGCTTTTATTGTAATAAAACTTTTATTGAATAAAAATAGTAATTTTTAATTGCTTTGCACTTTTAAGAAAAATCATTAAAAAATTAAAAAATTTTTTTTTTTTAATTCAGTTGACTTTCAAAGGGAGATCAAAGTGTAGTATCTGTTCTGTCGTCAATCGGTTAAGGAGAAATCCTTCTAGACTTAGGCAATTCTAATTTTTGTCCCAACCCAGAGTGCTCCTTTTTGACGGTGCTGAGTTTTCCCTACATTAAAACCCGACCGTGTATCTTACATTACCCTCGTGGGGAAGTAAATAAATACTGACTTGTAGAAGAGGAGGAACATTTGAGGAACCCTGTGTAGTTGAGTACTTCAACTAATCATACATACTTTTCTCCAGAGAATCTAATCTGAATATATCTTATTGCATTATACATATTTTGTTACTGCTTTTTGATGAGTCATAGGATAAACATATTTGATAAGATGAAAGCACATATATCTTTTGGCTTTAATTTTTCCATTTAAGGTACCAATGTATTACGTTTTTGTACTGATTTTAATCCCAGGTTTCCTATATTACCTCGCTATAAAAGAGGAAGTGGGCGGAATAGTCTGATGTGTGATTTCCAATATGGGAGCTTTTACCGGGCAATGTTCTCAATCTCAACAATTTTGGGGTTTTAGTTAAAACAGCTTTTTTTTTTTATGAAAGATCCTGAAAATAATATACTTATTTGTGAAAATAATAAGATTTCACTCTTAAATTCTACCAAATTTAAAAGTTTTATAACACATATTATAAAATGCTAAAACTTTTAAATTTGGTAGAATTTAAGGGTGAAATCTTATTATTTTCACAAATAAGTATATTATTTTCAGGATCTTTCATAAAAAAGAAAATTGTTTATCAAAAACATTTCTTTTTAGTTAAAACCCCAAAATCGTTGATTTAAAAAAACAACAAAACCAAAACAAAACATGAAATGTTTGTTTATTGTCGAAGTGGAAGAAGTTAGCAATTTTTGTGAAAGTCAGTCAGTAAAAATATATTGACTCCACCGGACACTCTTATATCAAATAACTTTCTTTGTTTTAATCAAATTGCAAAGTTATTGACATTTTTTTTCTCTTGATTTTGTACAAAAAAAACTTTTGAATCAGATAATGATAAACGACCTCTGACTTTTCCAAGTAAAGATAAGCGACTCCAGACTATTCCAAGTAAAGGTAAACGACCCCCAGACTATATAAGCGATCCTTGGTGATGCATGTTGGTAAAATAAAGAACAATGATTTCTATTAAACCGTAACCTGGTCATGGTTAAGGTTAAACTTAAATTTTATGAGACTTTAAGTTTTTCAGTTTAAGACCAGCCACCCCAAAGTGATAGGGGTCACTGATCTTTATCTGATCCATATTTTTAATGGAATACATGAGCTTCCTTGTTTATACAATACGGAAGTCTGTGGACTTTGTTTTAAATCAGCAGCAGCCATAACTACTAGATGCTAATAAAAAAAGAATTTGAAAAATTAAGTAGAGAAAAAAAATGGTGTTACTGTTTTTATACCGTCAGCCGTGCCTGCTGCTGAGTTTTGAAACAAATTTTTTTTCAGGCTTAAGGGGAAATTTGGGGGCGGGGGAAGCCCCTTAAGTCTCAAAAAGAAAAATTCACTTCAGTTAGGGGATTATACCTAAACCTGTTATAAGACCAAGTTTATCAAAAAAGATACTTTATTTTGTAGAACTATTTTTTTGTTTTGTTTTTAAATATCATATCAAGCAAATTGAAATTGAAAAGAATTTCATTATATTTACTTGTTTTTCACACTCTAAACTATGGTGGTTATCATCTCTAAGCTTAGAGATAATAACCACCATAGTTTAGAGTGTGAAAAACAAGTAAATATAATGAAATTCTTTTCAATTTCAACTTGTGATAACTCATTTTTTTTTTTGAGGGGGGGGGGGGGGGCTCATTTTGATAATATTTAGATGTCAAGAAAATTTTCTCTTTTCTCTTAATAAATGTACAATTCTTTCTCTTTTGTCATTAATGTTTTTAGGTGAGTGAAGGTCATTTTAAGATGAAGATAAAGACGGGAACTACACAAAGTTAGGTGCATTGGTTTGTGTAACTTTTCTTCACGATGTAATACAATTGAACAACACGGTCCACGGACGGGTAATAGTTTTATGTAGGAGTAACACAGGAAGAATACAAAAAATAATACATAGAGTTGAGTGAATGTAGACAAGACGAAATAATCTTTATCCCGGAGTTCGTTGATCATGTGATCTGGCCTTAGGGATCGCATGTGAATCTCGTTACATGCAGACGTGCACCTGTTGAAGAAGCAATGATTACAATGATCGTCAAGCCGAATCACAACTTCAGTAGATTGACAGAAAATAGTTCATTCATGTAAGCTGCTACATGTTCAATACTAGGTTACTTCAAGTTAGGTTATTATTTTCGGTGCTGGACGATTTATGTTTTAATATTGGTGTTTTTGAAATTTGGTATGTATGATACTGTATATCTCTATGCATATAAAGATTGTCACATCTTAAGGCAAAAAGCTTTTCGTTAATATGATAGGGTCATTATCCACAAAAGAAAAATCAAGTTGAAAACTTTAGTGAATGAAATTTTTGCCCTAGTATCAAACTGCTTCCGTTTGTTTTTAGATGGTTCAAATCTGATTTTAAAAAAAAGAGAAAAAATGAAAGAAGAAAAATCTCACTCTCTCTCTCTCTAATGTGCTATAAATCATATTAAGAAGATTCAATGTGTTAGTTGTTGAAATGAAACTTATATGAATAGTCAAAGTTGCACTTCCATGTAATTTTTGCACATTTTTTTTGTTCTTTTTGAAAGGTAATGAAATTTTGTCCAATGTTTAAGCAGGTTTGATCTGATAATTATTACGTAAGTTATGGTTAATTTTCATTTACCACAAGATGACATTACATTTGTGAGGATTTTTCATTTGTTTGAAGCATGCATTTTTAGTTATACACAGTGAAAATTAGCTTTTGGACAAATAGCACACAGAACAATAGATTTTATAATGTCTAATGAACTTTGAACTATCATAATTCGGTGCCTGATTGAGCGACTAAAGTAAAATTGGTAACACTGCTTATGCGTTGCAAAGATTTATGTGGCCACATTAAAAGTTTTTTAATGAAAATAAAATTTGGGTTTGAGATACCTACTAATGTTTATTGTTTATGCAGTTTATTTAAAATAAAATTAAAAAAAACTAGGGTTTTTTTTATAACAGAATTCCTAAAATTATAGAAATTTAATTTGCTTATTCAATTAAATCCTTTAGTAACTTATATTGCATCTGTTAAGACAAATCATAAGATAAGCCTATGTCATAAAACAACAAATTGTGATACTTGGTTCATTTTAACCTACAATGAGTTGGTAATTTGAGAAAACAATTAACCCGGTGTCAATAGTCAGATTTTATTAAGCTGACTAATGCCCTCTGATTATCAGTATGTATTATCTCTATATAAATAAAATTATGTGACAGTTTCTTGCACGTATGTGTTTCTCGTCTTTATGTGACTTACACATGATTTATTTATTTATTATCATTTATTTATTGAAAAAGAAAATACAATAACATGAAAAAAAGAAAAGTTTTAAATATTCTATAATTGTATAATTAGATCTACCAGAATGCATTTCGGTTTATCCATAAATAAGTCAGCAATTTTAATGCTTTTATTAGTGGAAACCAACAAACACAAAAAAAACAAAAAAATGAATTACTTTGTGATCATTCAAAATTTGAAAGGAATTTGGAAGCCTTTAAATTGTCGAATAGATCACTCAAACACTCACTATCCAGGTTTATCGTCTATATTCCCTTTGACAAGAAGTTCAACATTGTCTGGCTGTCCTTATTCTAAGTCTCCAGTCCTCACGATTGTGGGGATTGACTGTCTATTTGCCACTTTACGATTTTGCCTGATGGTTTCTTTACATGTCTTCCTAGGGCGCTCAGCTTTCTTTTTGCTGTCCAACCATAGATCTCTGCCCCTTGCTACTTTCAACATGCCCGAACCAGCAAAGACGGTTTGCCCTTATTAAGACATCAAGTTTTGGAAAAATGCCAATTTCTCAAGTAGAGTGTCTTATCTAATGTTCTGGATCTGGTTCCGCTTTACATTGCATATCCACATAATCATTGCCCTGTCATTTCTCTGGAGTCAGACAAGTGAGGCCTGGGTGAGGGCCCAACACTCACTGCGATACAACATCACGCTTCTTACGCAGCTATCATAGACCTTAACCCTGGTAATAATTGGGATGTTAGGATTGGGAGAAGTTCTCTAAACTTTCCCCAACTGTCTTGACTCTGATAGTCGAACCTAGTTCACAGCCACCTCCAGCACTCAGCATATCTCCTCGGTAGTAAAAGGAGTCTACCATCTCCATGGTGTCCTCGCCTATTTCAACTTCTGTGTAAGGGCGTCACAAAGTCAAGAAGGCTGACTGAAAATTAATCCAGGTAATGAGTGAAAGTCCCAAAACTAGAAATTGAAAGAATTGAAAAAGTAGTCCAGTCGTGAGGTGCGTCAGCAATCGATGAAGTGAACAGTATCCAATGTTTATGTTAGTCCGATAAATAAATCAAATCAAATAAAAAGTTCAATAAACTCACTCAAAATTCCCAGAAATTAATCTGAACATTACAAATCAAATTAAAGTTCGCTTGTCAAATGGAGAATCCGTTAAATCCGATTTGAAAAAATTATAATTGAATCGAGTCGACAAAGCCGGGATAATCTTCCCCCGAATCGAATAAAAATAATTCAATGAGTAAACTTTGAAATTATTCTTCCTCCCGCGAGCCAAACAGGACCCTTCTTAGCCGAATAGAAGGCAATATTAAAATCCTGATATATTTCCTGATTATGTCTTTTAAACTCTATGACTTGGATGGATTGTATAGATTCAACAAAAAAGTATGTTTTGGGGTTGATATATTTGATGTTATATATTTTTATGTATTTTTGTATATATTTTTATATATTTTCAAAGTGAAACTTTATTACCTGTAGTGATGTCACTATGGTAATGGTCCTCTAAGGAGAAGATTTATCTTTGAAAACTCATGAGCTAAGAACGTTAAGATACTTTGCTTGAACTTTGAATTTTAATAAAATTTGATTGACACCTTATTTTATTATTTCATTTTATATTATAATATTAATGCTCTATCCAGTATATTGAGCTTCAGTTTTTATCCGGATGTTTTCACTAATTATAAGATATTAGTTGACGCTTATATCTTTTGTTGGATTACTTTATATATATATATATATATATAAATCCATTTTGTGTATTCTTATTAATAAGATGAATCCTCGAACATTGTTGGTGCTTCCAGGAAAGGATAGTCATCTGTTTCATTGATTTCGCTGCTGCATTTGACTCTGTCGACCGTGACACCCCTGGAACCATATACGAGCAGATGGTACTCTTCTTAAACTTCTTAGTCTACTGTTCAATACGATCCCGCATACACATCAAAATACAGTCTAGCGTTCGGCAAAGATGTGTTCTTTCGCCAACACTTTTCAATTACGCCATTGATTGAGTCACTTTGAATACCTTAAAAGAGTTTCCTGGTGTCACTGTTGGATGCAAATTTGCCGTCAAGGTCTTACATTACGCAGATGATATCGCACTACTCGGTGAAACATTTATTGATGTCCAGTCTGCTATTAATGAGCTTCAGCATGTTGCATCACAGATTAGAATGAAAATAAATGCCTCAAAGACAAAAATACTCGCTGTCGGCTTCGCTCCAGACAAAACACCCATCATCCTCAATGGTGATGTTCTTGAAAAGGTTGAAGGTTTCAAATACCTTGGTGCCATCATCACAGCCATGGGTTAAGGCGGAGCTGACATCAAAGCGCAAATCCACCTTGCACATCATGCCTTCTGCTGACTCAATTACCGGCTCTGGTCAAGATCCGAGATAAGGCAAAGTACCAAAGTAAGGATGAACCAAGTGCTGATGTGAATTATGCTTTTCTAATGCATCGAATGCTGGCCAATGAGAGTGCAAGACTTGAAACTTTCGATCACCACTCCCTGCGTCGCATCCTTTGTGTCCGATGGCAGCACTTCCTCTCAAACAACACAGTATGTTTTCGCTGCAAAATTAACTCCCTCCGACAAGTCATCCTCACAAGACACCTGCGCTGGCTGGGACAATGCCCTCCGCCATCAACCTGAGTGTTCATCTACGATTTAATTGCCCCAGCTCGCCTACAGGGTGTGAAAAAGCGATGTGGTGGACAACGAAAAACCTGGGTGATGACGGTTAAAGCTGACCTGGAACCCAACCTTGGCCCCCGAATCTACAGAGTTCACTGTTGGCTAGAGATAACCCGAATCTACGGAGTTTGCTGTTGGAACAGCGAGTGGCTAGAGATAACCTAATCTATATAATTATTAAACAATTGATTTTTTAAATTTTGATTTTTGATTTTTTTGCTAATAGAGTAATAAGGTGGAGCTGATATCAAAACACGTATCGACCTTGCACGTCATGCCTTGTGCCGACTCAATTCCCGGCTCTGGTTAAGATCTGAGATAAGACACAGCACTAAGATAAGGATCTACCAAGCACTGGTGCGAACGATCCTTCTTTATGACAACGAATCCTGGCCAATGAGAGTGGAAAACGTTAGGCGATAGGAAACTGTCGATCACCACTGCCTGTGTCACATCCTCTGTGTCCGATGACAGCACTTCCGTTTAAAAACACAGTATGTTTCTCCTGTAAAATTAACTCCCTCCGACAAGTCATCATCACACAACATCTGCGCTGGCTGGGTCATGCCCTCTGCCATTAACCAGAAGAATTCAGCTATGAAGCAATTACCCCAACTCCCCTACAGGGTTGGAAAAAGCAGTGTGGTAGAAGAAGAAAAGCCTGGCTAATGACGGTTAAAGCCGACATGTAACTCGACCTGGGCCAACTAATCGACAGAGTTCGCTGTTGAAACAACGAGTGGCTAAAGATCATCCAATCATTGACTTCAAATCATCAGGCTTGATTAGCCTTTGTGAGGGACACGGTGGTAGGTATGGATGGAGCTGGCTCAACCCATTCCGGGTGAATGTTGTTTCAAGTACAAGTAGTAGTAGCTATTAATATTAATTAACTATTAATATATATCTCCATTTTTGTGTGTTTTTATTAATTAACTATGTATATCTATCCATTTTGTGTTATTAATTAACTATTAATATATATATACATTTTTGTGTGTTATTAATTAACTGTTGATATATATACATCCATTTTTAATTAATTAACTATTATTAATTAACTATTAATACATATCCATTTTTATGTGCTTGTATTTGTTTACTTGAGAGTAAAATTAAACACATGGTGAATCATAGACCAGATGTATGAAAGAATGTTCCATGCAACCCACCTCATCTGATGATGGGTGAGGATGTGAGTATAAAGGTGTCTGAGATCAGACACCTCAATCCATGCCCAGGGTTCACGAGGTCAGAGTAAATAAAACATCTGAACCCCTCAATCTTCTGTCATTTATTTTTTTTTGTGCATCTTATATTCAAAGCTTTGTGCACCTAAATGTCAAGTATTGTGAGTTTTTTTATGCTGCCATAGTTTTAATACAGACACAAGGAACACATACTATAAGTACTATTATGGCATGTGTCCTTCAGGATGGTCTGATTTATTTCCTGCTTCCTTTGTTCCAGCTCATTTGACTCGTTGGTCTAGTGGTCTTCATTAATTCGCTGTTTTAATACCTCATTATGATACAGTTTCCTATTCTATTATCTTCTTTCCAAGAACTGATGACTTCTGGAACTCTCTTCTCTGTTGACTGTTTTCCTCCTACCTATAACCTTAGTCTTTTTAAGACTAAGGTTAATAGGCATCTCCTGTCTTTGCATTAATCATCTTTCATTCTTTTTAGCTCCTTACATCAAGTGGCTTCATGCCTTGTCTGGAGCGATTTTCATAAAAAGAAAATGATGGCAACACTCGTAATGCTATTATGTAGTAAGAAAGAAAATACTATCAAAATTCTAATATTTTTCCTGTAAATTTGGCATCCATTATATAACAGCTATCTTGGACGTTTCTTCTCTGTAAATAGAAAGAACATTTGTTTTTTTGAGAAGGAGGAGAGTTCCTCCTGAAATATCAAAATATTTTCCATCATCCCAGATTCTATTAACAGTAAGTGAAAAAAGATTTACTGAAACAATAAGTGAAAGATTTACGGAAAAACATCGATAAATATTTTGAAGAGAAATATTGCATGTATTGTGTTCAATTATTTGTTTTTGTTCATATACTTTTTCACTGTTCCGGCTTTTACTACAATGCATACAGCCTTATTAAATACCTATATAATTAAAAAAAATTTAAATACCTATATAATTAAAAAAAAAATTAAATACCTATATAATTAAAAAAAAAATTAAATACCTATATAATTAAAAAAAAAATTAAATACCTATATAATTAAAAAAAAATTAAATACCTATATAATTAAAAAAATTTTTTAAATACCTATATAATTAAAAAAAAATTAAATACCTATATAATTAAAAAAAATAATTAAATACCTATATAATTAAAAAAAAAAATTAAATACCTATATAATTAAAAAAAAAAATTAAATACCTATATAATTAAAAAAAAAATTAAATACCTATATAATTAAAAAAATTTTTTAAAATACCTATATAATTAAAAAAAAAATTTAAATCAAAATGATTATTGGATTAACTCCGGATTATTCAGAACATAAGACTGTTGAATGGCCTTTGTCACCCTTTCTTTAAAAACAGCTTACATTGTTGAGAATGGAATTCAAGATGGTGACGCAGATGAAATGACCACTGGATTAACACAAAGGAATATATAAAACTAAAAGGTCAATTTGTTACAGAGGGTATACTATTTGCTTCATTGGGAGATGAAATTCTAACTATGTAGACATTTCCTAAGTGATTTCAGAATATTTATCATATGTTCTTGATACATATTACTATTTATTATTCATTATTCTTTTGATAAAAAAAAACCCCAACAATCTCTCTTGGTCCAAATACAGAAAAATGCTTTTAATGCAGCACAGATCTATACATGCTTTGACACGTTTAATGGTGATTATTGGATTATCACCCATATTATTTTCTCTATATTTTGAATTTGGGCCAAAAATTTATACTTAATTACAATACCATCCACCTTTTGTTATCAGAAGTTATTACATTTTTATATGTGCTCTTCTCAGCTGAATATCTTTATTTTCTCCTTTAGCTATTTCCGTAACATTTTTTAAATGATTTAATATAAACTATTCTTAGCTGATGAACATTAAGCAAAAAGTGTTCAACAAATACATCATGCCTGTTATGACATATGTTAGTGAAACATGGGCACTTAATAATGCAGCAATAGAAAAGCTAAGAGTGGCACAATGCAAAATGGAACGCATTATGCTCGGTATCAGTCTACATGATAGCAAAAGAAACACCTGGATCAGACAGCAAACTGGAGTAAACGACATCATCACTAGCATACGAACGGCAAAACATAGATGGGCAGGTCACCTTTTGAGATGTACAGACAACAGGTGGACATATAGAGTGACAGAATGGACCTCGAGGCAATGAAAAAGACCTAGAGGAAGGCCAAAAACCGATGGAGAGATGACCTCGATAGTCAACTAGGTCCAACTTGGCCACGCCTAGCCAGGGATAAAACAAGGTGGAAAGAAGCCAGGGAGGGGTTCCTCCACCAATAGTGAAATAAAAAGACCCTGATTATGATGATTCTTAGCTGAATAGCTTTAATTTTCTTATAAGCCATTCTTTGCTTCCATGAGACTAGTATATTCTTGAAGGTGTGAACGTGCATGTCTGTGCGTTCACTGCACAGGTTGTGATCATCCAGTCGTTGTGCTGGTCCAAAGTCATTGCTCGATTCCAACACCAGTCGCAGTGTCAATTGTGTGGTCTCATTCAGTGCTGCAACAGAAGTTGTCTCCCTCCAAACAAAAGTTTCATTTTGAGTGATATTACAATGATACTCGTCTTTTTCTACAGACTTGCAAATCAAGACACTCTCTTAGCTTAGGGCCCAAGCCCCATCTTTCTCCAAGAGGCACACACACCCCAACTGACCTCCTCTGCCCCTCTGCTGGAATATATATAAATATCACTGGGACCACACAAGAAAGACTACTTGAGATAATCAGCTGCCAATCTATGAACATAAAAATTGATTGACTAGGAGGTCCCCCATCTTGTATGACTATTAATTTAGGAAAACCTTGAGTGGGTTAAGCACAGCAGGTAACCTCGTATCTGAAGAAATATTACTTTTTCAAGTGGAGAAATTGTATTCTGGGTGGTCAAACCCCAACTCACATATATTTTGCATTTCTTGGGTAGTTCTTAGTTAAATATTTCTCAGTTGCAGCAAGCCTGTTATTCGCTTGCATTGCAACTATGCAACCCACTAAAATGCTGCTTTGCACATGTTTACAAAGGAAACTCCTATTTGGGCGGGTGAATCTCTGTCCTATTTGAGAGTTCTTGATAAGGTGCAGAAATGTATCTGTAATTGGATTGGCCCTACCCTTTCTTCTTCTCTGCACCCTCTCTCTCACAGATGCAATGTTTCTAGTCTCAGTATTGTCTATAAATACTATTATGGCATGTGTTTTTCAGAATTGTCTGATCTATTTCCTGCTTCCTTTGTTCCAGCTTATTTGACTTGTTAGTCTAGTGGTCTTCATTAATTCACTGGTCTTATACCTCGTTATAATACATCTTCCTATTTCAGTAGTTTCTTTCCAAGAACTGCAGACTTGTTTTCCTTCTACTTCTTTTCAACACTAAAGTCAATAGGCATCTCCTGTCTTTACAATAATCATCTTTCATTCTTTTTAACTCCTTACATCAAATGACTTCATGCCTTGTCTGGAGCGATTTTCATAAAAAAACAAAAATGCTATGACAACTTTAACTTAAAACTAGATTATATTTACTTATCTAAATGGAACTCCAATTCCTTAACTTGGAATTGCTTCTGGACTTTATTTATAGGCAGAAAATGAGAAGTCAGCATCTCTTATTACTATGATCTAATATCATATTAAACTTAACTAAAATTCTGGCAGTACATATTCAAATATCTCTTATATCATTAACCAATCAACTGTTTATTATTTATATATATATTAACCAATCAACTGTTTATTATTTATATATATTAACCAATCAACTGTTTATTATTTATATATATTAACCAATCAACTGTTTATTATTTATATAGGGTTCTAGTTGACCATAAGGTCCTCCCCTTGAAAACCATCCAGGATAAACAATTGCATCTGTAAAACTATCTCAAAATTTTACTTCAAAAGTATATTACGGAATGAAAGCAATCTAATCTCGTGAATTAAATAAAGGTTTCATTTGAAATTCCGTACAGATTCCCGAGTTTGACATAAAAAAATTCCCGAGTTCAACAAGACACACCTGAAGAAGGTCAGAGGTTAAATCGTCCGAAACGTTGTGAGAATAACATCGAAGCAAAGAACAGTAGTTTAAATGACCCAAATAATACAAGTATATTGCTGCCAAGGAATATGCTATACAATATGTATAGCAGGGCCGGGGTAGGGGTCACATCTCATTGAAGGGGTCCGTTGTGAAAGTTGTATGTCTCTAGATCAAAAGGTTATCTGCAATCAGTTTATCTTAATGGTTAATGACAAAATTCTTTATACAGCGATGGGATCCGCTGTTAATTGGCGGATATCTATTTTTTTTTTTAACAGGAAGAATCTGATTTTTAGAAATAACAGCTGTCTGCTTTCTTTGAAATTGGAAAATTGAATTTTGAGATGCCTAAAACAATTTTCAATGTTTTCTTAGAAACTAATATAGACAGGTTGGAATAAAATTTTGGTGTTAGATGGCCTTTCCCTATCCCTCTATACCAATTTCATTTCTCCTAATTGTTACTACTACTACTACTACTACTACTACTACTACTACTACTACTATATCATCATGATCATGATAATGATGATGATGATGATCATCATCATGATTTTTATTAGTCTTGATCGAAGTCTTCCTCTCCAGGCTCGGCGGTTGCGAGAATCAAACTTCTCAATCTCCATGGTTGTACGGTTGTGTTTACATAGCTCATCCCAAGAGAGCTTATGTCTTCCAGCATGCCGACTTGATGTGATGGACATGTCTTATTCTTCATCGTAAAACTGATTGGATGTAGTTTCATTCAAGCAGTAACATATTGTTTTTTTTTTTGTACCATTGGGTCACCACTTATTAAGGTTAAGAGCCACTTGAGGATAAAGGTTAATGAGACTGCTTCTCAGACGAAAGGAACACCACGCGAGTACTAACATTGATCAGTGCTATGAACTGCATTTGATTACTTATGGGGTGGTTTATGACAAGAATTTTGTTGAGATTGAATTTGAAGATGACTAAGTTGTAACCAGCAGGGAAGCTATCCTGTGGTAATGTGTTCCACTGGCAGAAAGCTCTTGCAAAGAAGCTCTGTTCGTGGAAATTCTGCCTGACGCTGAGCACAAAGAAAGGAAAGTTTTTTGTCGTTGTGGTAGGAAAACGAGTACTTGCTGCGAATGTCTTACAAGGAGGAACCAAAAATTGGACCTCAGTTAAGCACCTTCGATGGAAATAAAATAGAGTAGAGAGAGACTAGCAACGTCTCTTCTGTGTAAAGGGAGTTGCAGGAGAGAGAAGAGAACAACCCCCCCCCCCTCCACCACACACACATGCATTAGATTTCAAAGTTGATTGCAAGCAGTATTCATTAGTGACTATAAATTCAAGTGAATTAGTCACAGGACCAATCCTCACATGACTTACTAAAGTGATATTTCATTAAAGTAACATAAAGAGACTGCAAAGAAGGTGGGCTCCCTCTACCGGGCTAGAAAACTTCTCACACCTACCAGTATCCTATATCTCTGTAAAGCCACCATTCACCCCATATATGCAGTATTGTTGTCACATCTGGGCTGGTGCACCAACCACTAATCTCTCCCACTTGGACAGGGTGCAATAAGAAGTCTCTAATCTAATAATTCACACGCTGTCTACCAAGCTCCAGCCCCTGTCCACTCGCAGCAATGTTGTATCTCTGTGCATATTTTACAAGTGCTTCCACGGAATGTGCTCCGACAAACTTACTACAGTAAGTTTGTCGGAGCACATTCCAACAAACTTACTACAGTAACTTACTACTGAAGTTCATTTTTTACCGTAACAATATATTTATTACAAAAATTAGTTTATATTTCAGATCATAATACTAATACCAAATAGACAGATACAGACATAGGTAGATAGAGAGGGGGAGAGAAAGAAAGAGAGAGTCAACAGATGACGATTAGAACAGAAGTGACGCCGCCGTTACTGACATAGCGTTGCTACAAAGTTTATTTATGCCATATACTGGTTGGACTGCAGAAAAGATTGTAAATTTCATTAACGATTTTACGGGTGGCATTTTTTTTTGGGGGGGGGTCAACCTATATAAGGGAGGTAATAATCTGAAGTTCTAATGAAGAGCTCCAATCAAGCGAAGTAATGCATATGACAGACACCAGTCATGTTAATTTTAAGAAACACCTCATATTTTTTAATTTAAATTTTATTCAACTATAGTACAGAATTTCTTTTAAATTTCATCTGTTTGTTGACAGTGTGAATGGAGCATAAATAATGTATATTTTGGAATTTCGTCTATTTTGTCATACTGTACGTTAGTGTTATTTTTTGGGGCGTTTTAGTTTCCTGTTTACGTTACATTGCTACATAGTTCATTGCAAGCTTAAAATGTGTGGCAAGAGATGAATACAGTGAGTGTTTTGTTTGCAAATTAACCAGGTTTTCGTATAGCGAATAAACAAAATCACTTTATTTTGTACATCTCCGGTGTACACATACGTCGTCTTTTCTGGTATGAACGTAAACCCCATATCGTGAAATGTGGATTTCGATCTGGTTCCTTATTCGTAGAGATTATCTACATTTTATTTCATGGGATTTTTTTCGGATTCAAGTTCACTCAATTAAAAAAACAAAAAAAAACTTTGTTCTGTTAATATAAGTGATTCGGGATGGTAAGAATTGTTTTTCGGGACTCTGCAGTTTTATTAAGACAGTTTTATTTGGGACTTCGTTAGATTTCCCGAAGACCAGCGCAAATCAGTATCTTTTAATCCCAGAGACTTGTTACAATAAAAATCTATTAGCATCTCTGTATGTATGTATGTATGTATGTAAACAAAAACAAAAAAAAACACACTCAAAACACGAAATTAATCTGTATTGGCAACACAGGGTTTCAACGGTATTACTCGATGTACAATATTAAGGAATGTTTATTTATGTTCGACTTTTCGATGTGTGTAGTGCTGTTTTGTATTGGGAATGTGTGGTTTCAACGGTATTACTCAATGTACAATATTAAGGAATGTTTATTTATGTTCGACTTTTCGATGTGTGCGGTGCCCTGTTTTTCTTTAAAAAAAAATGGAAGACCACTCCTCACATCACGTTGGTCTGCAGTTTCAACTTGTTACTGGTTTTTTGCTTTCACTTGTTGCTGGATTTCAACATTTTGAACCGAGAGAAGGAACTAGCTGTCGTGCAAAGTTAGATCTCTTTATTTGCAATCTTAGTACAGATACTCCTTCAGACAATGATACTTTTCTGAATGAGGGAGTGGCATTTGTCTGACAAAACGTTGCAGTCATCATATATGTATGTATGTATGTATGTATATATCATGTATGTATGTATGTATGTATGTATGTATGTATCATATATCTATGTATGTATACTACTTGTACTTGAAACAGCATTCACTTAGAATGGGTTGCCATTGCGTCCCTCATGAAGACCAGCCAAACTGATGATTTGAAGTGAAGGATTGGGTGATTTCTAGCCACTCGAACTCCATAGATACGGGCACCCAGGTAAAGTTTAAGGTCAGCATTAACAGTCATCATCCAGGTTTTTCTTTATTCATCATATCGCTTTTTCTAACCTTGTAGAAGACCTGCTGAGACAATTGCTTCGTAGTTGATGGCGAAGGGTATTGCCCAACCAGCGTAGATGTCCCGTGAAAATTACTTTTCAGAGGAAGTTAATTTTGCAGTGTTGTTTGAGAAAAAATGCTGCCATCGGACGCTGAGTATACGACGCAGGCAGTGGTGATTGAAGGTTTCCAGTCACCTAATGTCTTCCACTCTCATTGACGACCAGGACTTGCTGCACCTTATCTTAGATCTTCATCAGAGTTGAGAGTTGAGTTGGCAGAAGGCATGACGTGCAAAGTCAATTTGTGCTTTGATGTCAACTTTATCTTGACCCGTGGCTGTTATGATGATGTCAAAGTAATTAAAACCATCAACCTCTTCAAAAACATCGCCATTCTGAACGATGGGTGTGTTTCTGTCAGCTGTTTAAGTATCCCAAATGATAAGCCTAGCAAAGAGCCTCTGACACTAAATCCAGCTCCTGATCTTCGCATGGCGGAAATGTTTGGAACAGGCAAAAAAAGGGCGACGGGCGGGTTACTGTCTCCTTAAAACAGTTTAATCTTACTGTCAGTGCAGTAAATGGACTAACTTTATGAATACAGATTTTGCTTTGATTTTCGTGAAAAAAAATACCAAAAGAAAACTTGATGAAAATACCAAAAGAAAACTTGATGAAAATGTTAAAATATTGAATTATTTATAAAGCCATATTCAAAATACAATAAGTTTGGGAAATTTTTCTGAGATGAGATAGTGTTATTTCATAAAATGCACCTGAAGAAGACCAAAGAATACAGTGGCTGAAACGACAAACAAGGTGAAAACAGTCAGAAACATTGTAACGGAGAGCAGGCGGAGCGGCCGACTACTGTGAACGAAGACACTTGTCTGCGTCGATCAAAGAGACGACGTTTGGTTTGCTGCTTGTGCAGAGGAGAGCTGCCAGCGCGAACCCGGAGACGGCCACTTACGAAAAATTTGATTTTTGAAAGTAAACAGCAGTGGACGTTGGTTTATGTCGCACACGGCTCATTAGCATAAGTGATATTTTGCTGATACAAAGAACAGGACAAACGTAATTTTAGAAGATGCATTGGTCGGAGAAAGTGAACAAACGAGAAAGGCAAAGTGCCGCATTATTTTTTGATAGACTTTTTATTGTTCGTAAAAAGCAAAAGTGACGAAAGAATAATTCCAGGGTCAAATTATTTCTGGCTAAACGTTTTATTGACTCATTCAAACATGTAAATCATGAGCATACAAATTTGGTGTTTGTCTTATTAAAAAAAATAAAAATTTAAGAGGTCTATGTAGTTTGCTTGAAGCATTGTTTAATACGTATATAAAGGTAATTTGTACAAGGCAATACAATGTAGAGGTGTAACGGATAGATATTAACTGAATCAAATTAAGACATATACAGGTGGAATGAGTTTTGCAGTTTCCACCTTTTTATTAATACAATATATATATTTTTTAATATTCTATTACAATCTTACTTGTATCAGTGTGGTTTGATGGAAGTTCCGTGTAATATGATATTTCGTGAAGAAAATTTACCTTCTTCAGATGTGTGTTTAACCTTAATTCAAACGTGCATAGGAAGATCGTTGCCGGTGAGGACTATTTGGCAGAAGAAAAAAAAATACTTATATTCACCCCAAACAAGGCACATTGCCACTGAGATGTACGGGGCTGCTGTGAATTAGGGGCCAGATTTATAGAGACATCCTAAGTGGGGAGTTGTGCAACTAGATATTTGTGCACATTACATTTAAATTTCTACATGTTGGTGCAGTCAGGGAAACGGAGATCAGGGAGGGAATTCCAAAGGCAAACAGTTGGAGAAAAGAAGCTATTAGAGTAGAAAGTTTTCCGGCATCTGGAGGACCTCTACAGTGAAGGGTTTGGTTTTGCTGATTGTTCGGTTGGTCTGACAGAAACTATGTCAGTACCTATGTCACAATTTCACTAATGAACCTCATTCCTCTCTCAAACAGGATAATTGCATCTAATATATAAAGTCGAGTTGAAAAAGTTTTTAAAACACAAAACATTTTCCGTTTCAGAATTTTTTAGATAAGCTTGCATAATATGGATTATTAAGACTACTGTTCTCATCTTGAATGTTATTCTCACAACTTCGGTCGATGTAACCTCTAACCTTTTTCAGTTGCGTCTTGTCGTGCTTAGGAATCTTTATGTCGAACTCAAGAATCTGTGCGTAATTTCGAACGGAACCCTTTATTTAATCCCCAGGTGTAACTTGTTCTCATTCCGTCATCCATGACTGAATAGAAATTCATAATTGTATTCTTAGTATCGCCCGTACTGAGGATTGAACCTTCAACCTCTAGAAGACTGTCACTTAGCACTTTTATCTGTTTGTAATCTAAATAATGCAAAACGGTTTTGTCTGTACGCTATTTTTCTCAGTTAACAATGAAATATGTAAATTAAAAGAACGAGTTAGCTTGTATATTAATGAATAAAATTTTTTTTATTAAACATTGAAAAAAAAGGTTGATATTTATATTTGTTCATATGTAATATACTAAGAAAACATTAACAATTAAATACTTGCAATTCACATCTTTATAATATATATATATTTTTCAGATGTAGAAAATGTTCATACTTTTTGTATTTTTCTTTAAGTTCATTGAAAAATGTTCTTGTTAACAGACGATACTTGGTGTCTTGAACAAAATGGCGTCTGGCTTCTTATTTTTTACATAATAGTTTTTCAATATTACTTTGTAATTTTGAAAATTAAATAATTAATATTTTAAATATATCTATATTCTTCCTTTTCCTTTAAATATTACAATGTAAATTTCTGGCCTGTTAAAGTTTAACATTAAGTATTTGATGGCTAAGTTTTCGTATAATTTTCTTTATTTATTTACTCTTTGTATTATTAGTAAGTATTAACTTCAAAATACTTTTTAAAAATTAGTCGTATTGACTAAATAGAAATTATTCTCCTCAGATATTTTCTATAAATTTTGGTTGATATTTGCTTTTCATTTTCCAAATATAACCCCACAAAATAACATTCTGTCACTTGAAGATTTGGCAATGAAACTTTCCTCAAACCATACAACCGTTCATCGTCATCTTGAACAACTTGGAGAGAATCCTAAGCTTGGAAAATGGGTGTCTTATAAATTGTTTCAAAGCAACCGTAAATAACAAATTGAGATGTACATATAGATATTATTTATTTCGATTAGAGATTCCCAATTTCTATTAAATTTCAGAGAATGGGATGATCAACAATAGGAAGAACAACACTTAAAATATATTGACTAATTATGGTCAGTTTTGCAAATATTATCCACCCTAGGATTGACAAATGATTTTCTTGGTTTTGTGCAGCCCTAAAAATACTCTAAGGTAAAAATAATCCATCCTTACTTGAAAATGTATAAGTTTAAAACAGAAATGGGTAAAGAAATCGCTTAAAATGAAAGTACACAATTAGGTTATTTCCCTTTCTTACTGTCGATACCATGGAACTAAAAATAGAATAGAAGGATAAGTGTCTGTATGTAGTAGTTATTAATACACACCGCAACCTCAAGTTTGAAAAAAACTTTTTGTTGTTGTTTTTATCCAAAAAATAATCCATTTGAATTTTTATTGTTACTTATAAAATTTTGCATTCTTTCGGTCTGTTTTAAGATTAAAATTTGATCTTGTTTTGGGGTGGGATTGCTAAAAATATGATTGTGTTGAAAGAGGTTAGTTATTCGAAAAAAAAGACTGGGAACCCATTGGTTTAGGCTGAAAAAAAAATTTCAGAAAAACTTAAACACCATATAACACAATCGATCAAAAAAAAAAAAAACCAGTAAGTAGAAAATAAAAATAAAATTATTACATTACATTAAATATTGTCTCTTTATGTCTATTATCGTTTTCTTACCCATACATTCTTACCATTCTTACCTTGTGCCCATAACCTCATATTGTTGTACCTGGGATGCAATGAAGTCATTTTAGTTTTTAATTTTTATTTGTTTGCAGATTTAAAAAAAAAATTATACAGAAAAGGAAATAAAATTTTACTCGTAGGCGAAACAACTCCTTTTTATATTCTCCAATTAAAAATATGAGTTATTCCTCTTGCTGATTTACATTCTTCGGCCATAAGTGAAAAATGTTTCTATCTTACCAGTTGTCTAGGTGGGACTAACTAATTTTTAAAATAAACTGTAGTGAAGTATGCTATTATAATGCCAATAACATGGTGCCATAATAATTTAAAAAAAAAAATGCAAATTGTCTATTCAGAATCAAAATTTGATATAGCATTTAAGCTATTTAGGTCCAACTTTTAAAATAGCACAAGATAACTTTATATGTTAGAAGATGGTCACAACCTTCTAAATCTCAAACCTATCTATGCATTACGCGCAATGCTTGAAGCAAACTACAGCATTCTCTTACAGTAAGGTTAAAATTAAAAATAAATTTTAATCAAAAGTTTTACGATTAATAAATTTTGTTTATTTTTTACTTTAATTCACCCTAAACACCCTATTTGAGTTGATGTGCAAAAGCCAATAAAATACCCATGAATACTCATTAAGTAACAGAAGTAGGTAGTAGCAAGAGTATTAATCATCTATGTCAGGGGCGGGCAACCTCCGGCCCGCCACCTTGCTATGCTTTATTATTGCAATCCGGCCCGCGGACCTCCCAGTAAAACACATATCATTTTGTTGGTTTCGATTAAGATTTACAGTGGGATAAAAATGTATGAATATCAGCGAACGATGATGCATGTATATTTCATTTTTCTTTAACTATTAATTTCAAATCCTTGGCCTGAGATAAAAAAAAAAAGAGAAAAAGAGAAAGAGAGAGGCAAAGAGGAAATGAGAGACGAGGAAAGGGCATGAATCAGAGAACTCATGTGAGGTGTGTCAAAACAAATGCTGGATCAACTTGCTACTTCCCCCGTCATTATTGTTCATGATTCCAAAATGGCTCTTCGTCGGCGCCTTTTATAACATCACATACAGAAGTCTCTTGAGAAAAAATATCAGATTTGTAGAGTGTTCAATGCAATTTTTCTACAATTTATTTATGTAAACAAAATATAGTAATTCTGAGATTTCGTTTTTCACTCCGGCCCGCGATCTCCTTCCAAAAGTCTCATCTGGCCCTCACTCTGAAAAGGTTGCCCGCCCCTGATCTATGTGATCCTTCTAAATATCATCCTTTTTGCATACACCATACCAGTGACTCAAACATCTTAGATTTATTTACTTACATATTTTCTCTTGAAAAAGGACAGAAAGCTCTTGAGTTATGTGAAAGTGGTACCTGGTGAAGAATTTGTGACACGGTATACACCGGTTATTTTTAATTTCACGCTGAAGAAAACTCTTTAGGTAAAGAGAAAGTTTATCCCCAAAGTGTGGAGTTTGAATGAAGTGGTGGTGCAATGAGGAAGTTTAGAAGTGTATCAAATAAAAGCAGAAATGAAGAAGTGAGTGGAAGATGAGAAGTGTATCAAAGAGAAGCGGAACCGATAGAGTGAGTGGAGAAACGGTTTAGTGAATAAGGAAATGTATCTAATTGCAAAGAGGGAAGCAAGAAAAGTATTATTTAAGATCAAGAAAAAGGACGAGCAAGACAGATTTCCAGATATACTACGAAGGAATGACCAAAAGCATGAAGTATTCAGAATAGCTAAATAGATGGCAAAGACAAATATGGATATTGTTGGAGAGAAGTGCATTCGAAATGACAATGGAGTATTGGCAACAAATAAAAAGACATGCTTGGAAATGCCATTATTAGACGTAAAACCGAATATGATGATGGACGATGATGCAGAGATGTTTGTATAAGTTTTCACTTATAATCATGAAGTTGTGGGTTCAAATCCTGAGGAAATTCTTTTAAAAATTGCAACATCTATTATCTAATATTGGAATTTTTTTCCCGATAATATATCATGTATCACGTTGCTTTTTTTTTTTTTTTTTGACACTTGTGTTTGTGTAGTTAATACCATTAAACAAACGGTTAATTTAGTCCACAGGGCTGAGAATAAACAAAGAAAACCACAGAGTGAAGAATGAGACTCGTACAAAATCTGCATGTTTGCCTCTGAAAGAGGAGCTACCTAACGTGAATGTCGTTTTTGACCGCTTAACTAACAAGCCGTGCGGTTTGAGAAAGCTGAAATTGTACAAATAATTCATTATGAAGCTCTGCGATAAACTTTTATTTACATTTTTACTGCCAATAATGTAACCATGATCTCAACATTGTATTGAGCAACAAATACGGTGAACTTGGAGGATGAGTTATTTGTACAAATTTAGCTTTCTCGAACCATACAGCTTGTTAGTCAAGTGGTCAAAGAAGACACCTGCATTAGGTGGTCCTCCTTTCGGGGGCACAGGTTTATTCCCAGCCTTGTGGATTAAATTAACCGTTTATTTAAGGATATTAACTGCGCAAACACGAGCCCCCCCCCCAAAAAAAAAGAAGCAATGTTATACATAATATAACATCTATTAGCTTTTTATTAATTTGCATCCGTTTATATCATTATGTAGGTAGATAAGTAGAACACGGATGTGTTAAGATTCAGTCACAGAATGCAATTCAGTAGACATTTCCTAGCAATCTGTCATCTTGTGTTTATTTACCTTCTCTGCAGGAGGTTAGACACAAGGTCACGTGTTGTTTTGAAAAGCCAGCACACTGGGTGAGGTGCACTGTGGTCTACGAAAAATGACTAAGCAGCTCCGTCGGCATTCCCCGGTAAGGTGTGCCTCGGACGATTAGCAATAAACTAATCCCTTTTCATAGGATGAACCTCCTAGAACTGAATAGAACCCTACCTTAGCCCGACAGCAACAAAATCACTGTCAGACTTATTGTCAAGGACGTATCTTTGACTGGTATGAACCCCTACTCAAGCTGTGCCAGTAAGTATCTGGTGACTTGTGAAAGAGCCGGCTTTTTTTTATCTGCTTTTATAGGCTATCTGTGCCAGCTTCATGGCTATGATTGGTCAATATAAGTCACATGTCCTGCTTTTTACCAAGTCTGAAATAAATTGTAAGATTGACGCTATTTATTTATTTATAACTCACTGTACCTACTCTGCGTTGCCCAGAAATCTTTTGCTTTCATTTTTATTTCGCTTTAAACATTTTTTTAACTATCTCATTTTCTTTTCGTTTGTTTTACCAAATATATTTTATTTGAATAGCCTTAATAGCCTCATTATTGAAATATATAAAAAAATAGATAGTCAGATTTTCAAAGTCAGATTAAAATAGCAATTTATCTGACATATCACTGTTTGATTCTGTCTAGCCTATTTTTTTCATTAGTTTTTCCCCCCGATATATTATTGGCATAAATATATTTCATTTCTTCGTTCTTATCTCATAATATTTCGGCTGGGTAGGAATAATGTTAAAGTGGATACATTTTCCTTACTAACGTTTTTCAATTTTGTCTTCATACATCAGCTACCTGATAACCAATTACATGTGCTTAAAATTGATTTATTAAATTATCTCTTTTTTTTTACCAATACTACATAACATACTTCTTTTTATAATTTCCATTTAATTAATCAGCCGTTTCTATTAGATGCTACAAGGGGTAAAATATTTTTGAATTAAGGATGTAAGGAGCTTGTCGATGTCTTATTTATGAAAACTTCATTGAATCTATCTTGAAATGCAGAGATTTCCATTTGTTTTTCTCATTTGACTAATACAAAATCATTTCTTTGCTAAGTGTAGAAACGATTCTTTTCTTTTCCATATGTTTGAAAATAATAGTTTATATTTCTACACAATGCAATTATCTGTATAACTTGTGAGCAGATAATTGAGTCTTTGCATAATGCTAAAAAATAATAGCTATTATTTAAGCTATAGAAAGATATATAGCAAAGCTCAGAATAAAAGCATCATTATTAATACCCGAGCACAAATTAATAACAAATTATAACTTAACACTGAAGACATAATGTAAAGTATACACACATATGCACCATGATGATGATGATGATGATCATCATCATCATCATCATCATCATATTTGGTTTAACATCCGTCTTACATGCTGGCATGTGTTGGACTGGATTTGGCGGGTATCTTTTACAATAATCCGCAGAGTGAAAACGCTCAAAAAACAAATATACAACAAATAAAAGTAACTGTAGCCGATAAAAGTTATTTTCCAACTTATCTGTGACATTTGTTTGTATTTTTAAACCGTTCCAACTGCTATTTATTAGAAATCAATATATTTGTCACACGAACATTGGACAAAAAAAATGGCGATTTGGGGGGGGGGTATGGTAAGGAGACGCCATTTTTTTTTAGTAAAATTCCGTGCAAAAAAAAAAAAAAAACAAGAAATTATTTTTACATCTAATAAAAACCCATTTATACTACGTAAAAATACAAACAAATTTCATAGGTAAGTAGGAAAATATCTATTCTCGACGTAGGTCAGCTTCACTTGTATATTTATTTTTTTACCCCGTTCTTGTTCGTTTTTTGGATCCCGTTAGCGACTCTGCGGATTATTGTAAAAGATACCCGATTTGGCTTCTAAACTAACCTATCTCTGGCCAGGTATTTATCTCTCTTTCTCTCAATTCCATATCACTTTCTCTTATGTTTTCATTGAGCTTTCCTTGTAAACTGATCCTGCTACCTTAACTGTTCTACATCTACTAACCCAAGAACTCTCATCCATTCTTTCAACGTGGCCATATCATCAAAGTCTCCTGTTTTACATACATCTGTCCAGATTTAATCTTCTTCTGAGCTCATCAGATCTAAGCCTGTCTTTAAGACGCCATCCATTGTATCATTCTGTTATCATTTCTTTCCATGCAATGCATGTTATCAACCCTCACTGATCAGGTTTCACTTCCATACATCATCACACTGCATACACAATCCTGATAGAATCTTCCCTTGGTTGACAGTGATAACAATAATATTAAAAAGACAAATTTTATTAATTATATAGTTTATTCTTTTTTTATTTTTTAATAGTATAGAATTAACATTTTTAATTTTTAAAATCCGATTAATAAAAAAAAATACCATCCTAAATCCCATGATGGCATTGTAACATTCTAAAGACGTTAAAACAATGTCAGAAAATTTCCAGATTTCAGAGTTTTATACAACTTCTATTCCTATGTATTTTGTCTTTGGGGGTCAAGTGTCCATCGAATTACAGTTTTTTTTTTTTTTTACATTTTTAATTTTCTTTTATGGAAATCGCTCCAGACAAGGCATGAAACCATTTGATGTAAGGAGCTAAAACAAAATACTACTTCTAAGTAAAAAAAAAAGAAAAAAGAAGCCTATGATAAGTGTTAGATGGATAGATTCCGACCCAGAAAACAGCCATTCTTCCCCCTTTTGTCAGAAACATCGCTCATGGAATGTGAGGACTAAAGGACAAAATAAGGGAAGCAAGAGTAAGAGGCTGCTGAAAGTAAACACAAGGTCCACTTGCTATTCTTCTTTTAGTAAACAACTTCTTACTCTCCACTCCATGATAGAAACAAGGCCAACAAACAAATTTGACTGAGTGGACAGGGTAGACAATGGGAGAAGTACAGAGTAGGGATTTCAGGAATTTGTTAAGTAGGGGAAACCAATTTTTTTTTTCAGTAATAAGGTCTGAAATCAAATGGCAAATTGTGCTTGGATGGACAGTCTTTTCCAAAGTAAACAACATCATGAAGAGTAGAAAGTCCACTGTGAACATTCAGCAGAAAGTGTTCTATGAATACATCATGTCTGTTATGACACATGGTAGCAAAACATGGGCACTTAATAATGCAGCAATAGAAAAGCTAAGAGTGGCACAATACAAAATGGAACGCATTATGCTCGGTATCAGTTTACATGATAGCAAAAGAAACACCTGGATCAGACAGCAAACTGGAGTAAACGACATCATCACTATCATACGAATGGTAAAACATAGATAGGCAGGTCACCGTTCGAGATGTACAGACAGCAGGTGGACATATAGAGTGACAGAATGGATCCCAAGACAATGGAAAAGACCTAGAGGAAGGCCAAAAACCTGGTGGAGAGACGACCTCGATAGTCAACTAGGTCCGACTTGGACACACCTAACCAGGGATAAAACAAGGTGGAAAGAAGCCAGGCAGGGGTTCCTCACCAGGAATGAAATAAAAAAGACCCTGATGATGATGATGAAGGTCTAATCTTAATCAAGGTAGTCAAAATACAAAAAAATACACAATGAAAAAAAAGGGAAGATCTACCATATTTTAATAATTCACCATGTTATTGGTAATATAATATTTTACTTCGCTACAATTTATTAAAAAAATTATGTAGTCCCGCTTGGACGTCTTGTAATATGGAAACAGTTTTCAATTATGACCGAAAAATAAAAAATCTGCTTCCATTATAATTAATAATGAATAATAAATATCATCGATGATCTATCTATTTTAGTTAGCAGATAAACATTTATATTTTTCTTAACTACATAAATACAATTATTTGACTAACATAATAGTAGTTAACTTTAAAATTTTTTTAGAACAACTATTTAAACTGATGTTTTCCTGTAATGAGGCAAGTGACATTAATAATTAAAAAACAAAACAAAAAACAACTATCAACCTGTCTTCTGTCTGGAAATAAATCAGACATCTTTGAAATATAGGGGACTTAACTCGGAATTACTTTCAACATATTTATCTCATTTGGTATCCACATGGTATTGAGCCCCCTTCCCTTCATCATCGTCTTGTAATCCCTGTCACTCGAACTGCGAACAGAATGCTCTTGGGAGCGCCTGTACACGGACGACCTCACGATTGTCGACACTTCGTTCGAAGCTCTAGTTGAGAAAATCACCTCCTGGAAGAATAGTATGGAGAACAAGGGCCTTCGAATCAATATGGCAAAGATGAAGGTAATGATTGCTGGTACCAACCTGAACTCCATGGGAAATTCGATCAGCAGAATCACCTTCTGGCAAACCAGAAGAGTACTTGACTCAAAGTTGGGTTAGATTTAGTTCCTAGACTTCATCCATAATATAACTTCCGGCAAGAGTTTCAGTTTCCCAAATTTAGTAATTTATTTATTAAATTGTTAGGTGAAAATACAGAATAGTTAACAAAGCCCCCCCCCCCTCACCATGTTAAGAATGACTTTCTAAATAACATTATTTCAGAACGGTCTGTAAACTGCAGAAGATTATTCAGAAAGCCATTCTTAACATGGGGAGGGGTGGCTTTGTTAACTATTCTGTACATTCACCTAACAATTTAATAAATGAATTAATAAATAAAAATTAGTACAAAACTTGGCAAACCAAAAGAGTAAGCCGCTCAAAACAGGAAGTCTTTAATAATATCAGGAACTAAATCTGACCGGACACCGTTTGCTGCTGACATTGAGTCGGGTACTCTTCTGGTTTGTCTCACCTTCTTCATTAAAATATTTTAAAGAATTTGAGTTCAATGTTTCATTCATGATACAATGAGATCATAGCCACCTGTATCAACTTAAATACAGACCCATCTTAATTTTTAACCGATACCTGAACAGAAATTTCAATAAACGCATTTAACAAAATTTTTAAAAACTAAACTAAATAATCCAGTAGGGTACAGCTTCTATTTACTTGCCTCCCCACATTAAAGACACAAGGTCGATTTTTAATATGCAGAAAATTCAGCTCCTCAAGAAGGGACACTCAGCATTGGGACAAAAATAAAAATTTCCTTCAGTCTAGAAGGATTTCTCTTCACTGACCGAGGGCAGTTGAATTGATTCTGGGTTGCTACTAGTTTAATAAACTTGTGAGAACTCCCCCTCGCTCGTCCCTCTCTCTTTTGAATATTTACATCATTCCATTACAAAGGATTTCACAACCCCTCTTTCTTCTCCCCTCTCTTCCTCTCTCTATCTCCCCTCTCTTCCTCTCTCTATCTCCCCTCTCTTCCTCTCTCTATCTCCCCTTTTCTCTTCCCTTCTATCTCCCCTTTTCTCTTCCCTTCTATCTCCCCTTTTCTCTTCCCTTCTATCTCCCCTTTTCTCTTCCCCTTTCTCTTCCCTTCTATCTCCCTCTCTCCTTCCCTCTCTATCCCCCCTCTCCTTCCCTCTCTATCCCCCCTCTCCTTCCCTCTCTATCCCCCCTCTCCTTCCCTCTCTATCCCCCCTCTCCTTCCCTCTCCATCCCCCTCTCCTTCCCTCTCTATCCCCCCTCTCCTTCCCTTTCTATCTCCCCTCTCCTTCCCTCTCTATCTCCCCCTCTCCATCTCCCCCTCTCCTTCCCTCTCTATCTCACCCTCTCCTTCCCTCTCTATCTCCCCCTCTCCTCCCCCCTCCTTCCTTCTCTATACCCCCTCTCCTACCCTCTGTATCTCTCCCTCTCCTTCCCTCTGTATCTTTCCCTCTCCTTCCCTCTGTATCTTTCCCTCTCCTTCCCTCTGTATCTTCCCCTCTCCTTCCCTCTGTATCTTCCCCTCTCCTTCCCTCTCTATCTTCCCCTCTCCTTCCCTCTCTATCTTCCCCTCTCCTTCCCTCTCTATCTTCCCCTCTCCTTCCCTCTGTATCTCTCCCTCTCCTTCCCTCTGTATCTCTCCCTCTCCTTCCCTCTGTATCTCTCCCTCTCCTTCCCTCTGTATCTCTCCCTCTCCTTCCCTCTGTATCTCTCCCTCTCCTTCCCTCAGCACCCCCCTCTCTTTCCCTCTCTATCTTTCCTTTTATCTCCCCATCTTTTCCCTCCATCTCCTCCTTTCTTTCCCTTCATTTCCCCCTCTCTTTCCCTCCATCTCCCCCTCTCTTTCCCTCCATCTCCCCCTCTCTGTCCCTCTGTCTCCCCCTCTCTGTCCCTCTGTCTCCCCCTCTCTGTCCCTCTGTCTCCCCCTCTCTGTCCCTCTGTCTCCCTGTCTCCCTCTCTCTTTCCGTCCATCTCCCCCTCTCTGTCCCTTTGTCTCCCCCTCTCTGTCCCTTTGTCTCCCCCTCTCTGTCCCTTTATCTCCCCCTCTCTTTCCCTCCGTCTCCTTCTCTAATCTCCCTTCTATCTCTCTTCCCCCTCTATATTGCTATTTGTTCTCCCCTCTATCTCTGTTGTCTTTTTTCCCTTTTCTTTTCCCTCTCTCCCCTTTCTCTCTTTTTTAATTATTTACATCATTCCATTTCTCTCACTACTTCTCTTAACAGTTTTAGTAGTATATAGATTTAACCTATTTGGGTATCACTATTCAATAATTCTATTTCAATTTTTAATGAGAAAAACCAGCTATCGACTTACGTTACCTAACATGATATGATATAGCTGTATCGAATTTCCATTAGTATTTGTGATTATTTAGATGTTAATAGATTGAAAGTATAAGAGTCAGGTACGCCCTAAGGTGGAGTACGGCTGCCACATCTTGGGAGCTGCCACTCAGTGCACTCTTTCTTGCCTTGACAGAGTACAAAATCTACTTCGAAATCTAGTGGGTGATGATTTCTTCTCTTCCCTACAGCCCCTTTCTCACAGAAGAGACGTTGCTAGTCTTTCTCTACCCTATCGTTATTTCCATGGAAGATGCTCCACAGAGCTTCAATTTCTGGTTCATCCCTGCAAAACATTCACAGCAAGAACTCTTCTTACTACCACCACAGCAAAGAACTTACCTTCCTTCGTCTGTGTACCTAAATCCAAACAGAATTTCTCATAACAGTTTCTTTCCAAGAACTTACCATCTTTGGAACACATTTTCACAGGACTGCTTTCCTGCAGAATATGACATGGTTATCTTTAAGTTCAATCTCATGAAAGAACACACTTGAATTGGACTATTTTCTTCTTTCCACCAACAACAGAAGCTGTTTGCTCTTAGTATCAGCAGCAGCAGTACTTTTTCTTTCTTCTCTTCACCAACGAAAGATAAGCCGACAACTGTCCAAAACACACATGCATGACGTGGCGTCCAAAAACGTCTTGTCCTCGAGCAAAAATCTTAATCCTTTTATTCAGCTATTTTGAACTGCCAAAAGCGCCTATTTTGCATAATCACAAAATCAAACGGTTCCGGGTTCGCTCTCACGTGCGGCCACTGTTTCCTTGCAGCAGTGCATGCTGGTTGTGGCCCCTTATCACTCGGTCTCTCTGTATCGTCACCACAGGTCAACAAATACTTGTCATCCTCTTAAGTAATCAAATTTTGTTTATTCTGTTCACCGTTTCCAATCCTCTCATAGTATTATTCATCATCCAACTGAAAATCTCATTAACCTTTATCCTCGAGTGGATTTTGGTCGTGACAAGTGGTGACTCATTAACATAAAAACTACTTTTTCCTCCTTTTGATGAAATATGCCTAATGCAGTTGTTGAATGTTATTTATTTAGAAACTGGTATATATATTTTACACTAGTAAGGACATCTGCCCGGGAATTAATGATAACCCTTATTTATTCTTACTCCCAGCCTCAAACCTCATATTACTATTTTTAAACTTATTTTATTATTTTTATACTTTTCAATTGTGAAGTTAAAAAAAAAGTCTTGCTCTTCATAAATGTTCGGCATGAACACAGACCCGGTAATATTATTGTACCCCCCCCCCCCCCGCCTAATGCAAAATTAATACCACTGTTGGATTCTTCATGAAATTATTTCCCTTCTATTGATTGTTCCTAAAGTCAGGATCCAGTGTTTACATTGAAAATTAATCAATGCTACGATGAGGAGCATACTACTCCTAATCTTCACAGTACACTTCCTGCATTGGATAAGAGAAACACGAAAATTGGACAGTTGGACAATTCTTGTCTTTATGTTTAAGAAATTTTCTAGATGAGGAGTGATAATTTGTATTATTCGAACTACTGTTCTCATCTTGGATGTTATTTTCACAACGTTTCGGTCGAAACTACTTAAAACTTCTACCAGACTAATGGAACAAGAGCAAGTTAACCCCGTGGATCAAGTAAAGGGTTCCGTTCAAAATTCCATGCATATTCCCAAGTTCAACATACAGTTCGATGAGTCGGAGGTTACATCAGCTGAAACGTTGTGAGAATAACATCCAAGATGAGAACAGTAGTCAGAATAATAAAAATAATACAATTCTTGTTTTATATATATATATATATATATATATATATATATAGTAAGCAATGAAAATATATATGACAATCAAGCTACACAGAGCCTGACGATTCCCCCGGGGATGAAACACGGGAGCCTCTGTGTAGCTTGATTGCCATATATATTTTCATTGCTTACTACCTAGCTCTACTTACGTATCGAGCACTGTTGAAGTAAATACTGAAAACTGATACATAAAAAATTATATCTCCTTATAATATTTTATGTGGATACATGAAGTACTAATATATATATATATATATATATATATATATATATATATATATATATATATATATATATATATATATATATATATATCTATTAATAATGGAGTTTATGTATCTGTCTGTCTGAAGCCGAAACTCCAGTATGACTATTTTACTGAAATTAATATTTTTGAAATTCTTTATATACTGTCACTAAAAGTCGCTTAGACACCAGATGGGTTTTGTCATTTACATAAGTCATTCCTTTAAACCTTCAATTAAATTAATATTTACAAATATACACTTATAACTGCTATTATCAAATTTACATATGTATTTACAACATTTTCCGATAAGGTTATATTAATAAACATTATTCATACAATTAATTAAAGGCATTTTCATCATAACCGGCGTGTTTTCTAAACCATTTAAACTCGAGTACTGTTAAAATTGCAAAGTCATTGGCTGTTTAATCAGTGTTGTCCTCCCTCCCTCCGGTAATTAAATATGGCGATCTGATTAAGCAGCAGATTGGCTGTTTAATCCGTGGTGTCCTCCCTCCCTCCGGTAATTAAATATGGCGATCTGATTAAGCAGCCGATTGGCTGTTTAATCAGTAGTGCCCTCCCCCCTCCGGTAATTAAATATGGCGATCTGATTAAGCAGCCGATTGGCTGTTTAATCAGTGGTGCCCTCCCTCCCTCCGGTAATTAAATATGGCGATCTGATTAAGCAGCCGATTGGCTATTGAATCAGTGGTGTCCTCCCTCCCTCCCTCCCTCCGGTAATTAAATATGGCGATCTGATTAAGCAGCCGATTGGCTGTTGAATCAGTATGCCCTCCATCCCTCCGGTAATTAAATATGGCGATCTGATTAAGCAGCCAACGTTAATCTGGCACGTTAAACATGTAAACAACAACGCTGGCAAACACCGTGCTCAGTTTTCCATTTTTAAAACCGTCCTAAGTTTGTTTATTCTTAGCCATTATGTTTTAAAACACAAATTTATTAAATCAAATTGTTTAATTAAAATAATAATTGATTTTAAAATTACTATATAAAAACGCGCGTGCGCACGCACGCACGCACACACCCACACACAGTTCAGGTAAACTTTTTCTTTCCGAGAATTAAAATTTTTTACGTGTTTACTGTATTTGATTTCTTAATACTTTTATATCCAATATTATCATTTTTTCACGACCTCAACAGAATTTATGATTCCATGTTTTATTTATTAAAAAAAAAGATGTGATTTTTTTTCTTTAATGTCAACAAAATAAACTAACACATTGTACTGGAAAACTATACAACTGATTGTAGAATCAAATTGTTTAATTGAAAAAGGTACACACACACGCACACACGCGCGTGCGTTCACTGTATTTGATTTTTTGGTGCCTTTTCATTTTAGGACCCACGCTAACTTTTACCCCGTCGTTACAGTTAGGGTTAGGTTTGTTTTTTTTCCTTTTTAATTAAAAATATTTACATGTATAGGGGGGGAGAAGATACAAAAAATTGGGGAAGGCGGTCAAAAAATTTTTTTTTTTTTTCTTAACTAAAAAATATTTCAATGACTGGTAAGATAAAAAAATTGAGGGGGGTACAAAAAAAATGTTTCTTTCTTTTTAAACTACAAGTCTTTCTATTTATGGGCGAGGGTAAAACAAAAATCGGGGTAGGGTCAAATTTTTTTTTTCTTTATTTTCAACTAAAAATATTCTTTGTCATAAACACAGAAAATCAATGTCTAACCACCACAGAAATATGACTGGGGCTCCATTGGCTTACGCGTGAGCCTTCATTTCTGATGCGGCAGCCTAGCAAAAATATGCGACCGGAGGGAGCATATATTTGCTAGTATTATATAATTATAGTAATCCAGGTAAAGTAGACATCCATAGGATTTCAACCGGGCTTATATTCCCAATATGAACATCTAAGTGAAAGATCAGACTTTTTCTCCGCCTGATGAGATTTTCGTTTCTAATGACTATTGATCGATAACATCGACATGCCAGTGTAGCAGCTTTTTCTACATGTCTGATTGAATAAAAATAATCATATATATATATATATATATATATATATATATATATATATATATAGGCAAATATTATTAAATAACAGAGTGGTATTGCTTGATAAGACGTGTTTTAAAAATTTTTCAATTCAATAGTCCATTTAATATTTCGGTCAAATTGGTGTATGTAACTTCCATGGGTTTCTTGTTCCACTTTTCTTTTTTCACAAGTACTTTCGATTTGATTCTTCAAACCATCATCAGGCAGTGTTAGTCTTGGTGTGTTTACAACTATGTCCTTGCTGTTGAGTAGTTTTAACGTTAACAGCTAGTAATCTACGACTTTAAAATGAGCGTCTGTAATATTGAGATGTTGCATACGAATGTGATTACGTGCTAAGCGCGTGCAAAATTACCAAAGGATGATTGCTCAACGGCTAAGAATTTGGTAATGTTGGTTACTATGCTAGACACTTTAATATGTTGTGACTTGTTTCGTGATTCACATTATTGATTGTGGGATGTTTAGTTTTTATGTAGAGGGCTTCAAGAATTTTTAATCTTTTGATGCTGGTATCATGGTGTATTATAAACACTAATTTGACCGAAATACTAAATGGACTATTGAAAATTGAAAAAAAAGTCTTATCAAGCAAACACATTTTGTGTTATTAAATAATGTTTGGCTAAATGAAAATATGCTGCCTAAATACACATATGATGTGTATATATATATATATATATATATATATATATATATATATATATATAATAAAAATGAAATAGTTCCTTGAAGCATCTTTTAAATGTGAAAATTGAGCAATAAAACCGTGAGAAGCCACAAATATTATGCAAATATTTTTTATCCAATAATTTTTTTTATTTTGGTCTTAAATTTTTTTGGAATAAATTTCTTCTTCAGAGACGGTTGTTTCATATTAGTAATATAAAAATTCCCCTATTTTTTTTTTTTTTAGTAAGATCCTTTTTATTTTCAGACTTGTGCGCTACGTGTTGTCATGAAACAGCTATTTGAAACAGTGTATTTGAAACAGCTCATAATTAAGCACGTGGCATGCTGGGAAATTTAATGAAAATTAAATAATTCCTTGAAGCAGCTTTTCAATTTGCAAATTGAGCAATAAAGCCGCTTGAAGCCACAAATATGATGCCAATATTTTTTATTTAATAACTTAATAGAAATATATTTGCATCATATTTGTGGCTTCTAGCAGCTTTATTGCTCAATTTCTCTCTCTCTCTCTCTCTCTCTCTAAATTATTAGTATTTCATGTATCCACATAAAATTTTATAAGGAGATATAATTTTTTATGTATCAATTTTCAGTATTTACTTCAACAGTGCTCGATACGTAAGTAGAGCTAGGTAGTAAGCTATGAAAATATATTTATGGCAATTAAGCTACACAGAGGCTCCCACATCTCATCCCCGGGGAGAATCTTCAGGCTAAAATGCCTTTTTGCCTCAAGATTCCCCCGGCGATGAAACGCGGGAGCCTCTGTGTAGCTTAATTGCCATAAATATATTTTCATAGCTTACTATATATATATATATATATATATATATATATATAAGAGAGAAAGAGAGGGGAGATTGTAAATGCTAATAGAAAAAAAAAAGTAGTTTTATGCTTATATAAAACTACTTTTTTCTTCTTTTACTCAAAATGTGTCCAATGTATTTCTTTTTTTCGGAAAGGGGGGGGGGATAAACAATTTCAAAGGTCACTTAAATGAAGATACGTTGTATGTGGGTCCTCGGTCAAAGGAGGAGGAGAAATCCTCTTAAGTAGAGGGATTTTTTCATTCTTTATCCCAGTCTTGAACACTCTTTTTGAGGAGTTCGATTTTCACCCACATTACACACCGACCTTGTGCCTAACTTTGCCCTCGTTGAGAGACAAGTAAATAGGGACTTTTGTTCCTTTTGGCTAAGATCAAAGTGTAGTATCTGTTCCGATGGATACTGCACCCCATAGACTGGTATTGTCTTGGCCTTCGGGACTTGATTTACGCCGGTCTATGGGTCTGTCCTGTGCAGTTCTAGGAGGCCCACCCTCCCAGGCTTCGCCTTCTCTCTTTGGGGAGGAGTAAGTTTATTGCTTACTGTCTGAGGCGCCCCTACCGGGGAATGCCAACGGGGCTGCCCAGGCAATTTTTAAACCCCACTTTCCCGGGTCACATCTTACTTGTGGGAGTAAGATAAAAACTGGCCTTGTGCCTAACTCCTATGGACTGCCAAAGCTATACAATTCTCGACGCAGTTTGTATGTTTATGTATGTTGTTTCAGAAAAATGCCGGAAAGCCATGAGGTATCATGTTACTAGTCCATTTTTTAACTTAACTATTTTCTGGAGATATCTCATACCGCTCCCCCAATCAATAATCAAAATATGAACTTTCTTTGTCCGGAAGGATAATGGATTAAAATGGCTGATTTTGCATATACTATTGTGCATCTTTAAAATGATTTTAAAGCTATTAAACTGGCTTGAATTAAAGTCTAAAAGGTAAATGTCAAGTTCATTTATGCTCTCGACGCATTTGGCATAATAGTAAGAGTGGTAACAGTGTTTACTAATGGGCCAAGCGACCAGGGTTCAATCCTGTTCGAGTCGTACTAAAGATTTAAAAAATGGTACTTGATGCCCCCTTGCTAAACACTCAACATGATAAGGTGAGGATCAAGGGTAAGTGGAGTAATCCTGGGAAAGGAGTGACACCCTCCCCTACATCTCCGTGAAGTAGCTAATGAAAAGGGAGCCTTCGGGTCGCCCTCGACTATGATCGACCACTTTACATTTTTTTCTTTCTGTGTTCCCAAACCAAGGGAAGACATGAATTTTTTCAGAAGTCTTTGTCGTATCAAAACATCATGAAACCTATAGGATGTATAACCATACAGATTTTAAATAAAGGAAAACTAAGATAAACAACAACAAAAAAAAAACCTTTCTGACACATTAATTTAACAAAAAAATAATAATTTTAAAATTTTTGTTTTGTTTATGTCATGTGCCCCGGAAAGTAGACAAAACTCGTGATCTCCTTTTACGTCATGTGCTTTCAAAAATGGGTCTAATACTTTTATGCCGATTTTCTTTTTGTTTTTGTTTTTGTTTTTTTATTGAAAAAAGTTCTTTTTTATCCCTAAAAAAAAAACACAAAAGAAAAATAAAGTGGAAAACTCTCTTTGTTATTCCATGACAAATTATAGACTAGTTTTACTAAGTTATGGATTGGGTTTCGTTATAGCCTTTATTCTATTGCATATCACCCTCTTAAAAACAAAGACAAACAAAAAGAACTGTACACTTAGACGGTCTAATATTTTGACATTTTCATGGTGGCCATCGTTTAATTAATATAAAATAGGGGGACTTATGTTTTTAGGCATGTCTGTCCGGATTTTTCTCCGCAACCATCCATTGAATTTCTCTGAAATTTTGCATGAAGCTGTAACTTTGGTCAGATTAGAAAGTGACATTCTCTGATTTTTGAAAAAAATTCTGGTTAGCCCTCCAGGGGGTCAAAAGGCCCCGAAATGGCAAAAAATGACATTTTTTGCCCCATGACTTTTCATCCATCCATTCAATTTCTTTGAAACGTGGCCAAAATGTGGAGGCAATTGTTCCTAATAGAAAATAAGTATCGCTGACCTTGGAAAAAATCTGGTTCGCGCCCCCAGGGGGTCAAAAGCCCCCAAAATGGCAAAAAATTACCTTTTTCTCCCATAACGTTTGATCCATCCATTCAATTTTTCTGAAACTTGGCCAAAATGTAGAGGCAATTGTTGTGGATATAAAATGAGCATCCTTGACCTCAGAAAAATTCTGGTTCGCGCCCCCAGGGGGTAAAAAATGCCCCAAATTGCCCAAATTTATTGCATTTTACACTCGCCACATCGAGTCACATACAGAGGGGGACCACGCACGCGCGGCTTGTTATTTATTGAAAATATCGGTGCTTCTGCAGTTTCACAATTACATGTTAGGCCTCTGTTTTAAAAAAAGAAAATAGCTAAAGAAATGTATAAACTTTATTATGTGCTTACATGGTAACTGAAAAAAAAGGATTGCACATCAAAATTTACGCAAATTCATCCAGTATTTATCAAATTAAAAATTAAAAAAAACGATTTTATCTATATGTCACCATTTTTCTTATGTTTTGACTTTTTCTGAAAGTTATCTTCCTTGCCTCCTTAATTAGCTGAAATGTCTACTGATACATAAGATCGTTTTTTTTTTTAAATTTCTTTTTCTTATAGTTTAATAAATACTGGATGAATTTGTGTAATTTTTATGTATAATCTTATTTCAGCTAACACGTAAGTACATAACAAAGTTTATACATTTCTTTAAATTGTGAAACTGCAGAAGCACCATAATACTATCATACTAGCCGAAGTACTCGTCTATGCTGGGTTTCTCAACTTTTCTTGAATTTTATAGTTAAAATTAGAAGTTAAAAACACCTATTAAATATTTTACATCCACTCTCTCTCTCTCTCTCTCTCTCTCTCTCTCTCTCTCTCTCTCTCTCTCTCTCTCTCTCTCTCTCTCTCTCTCTCTCTCTCTCTCTCTATATATATATATATATATATATATATATATATATATATATATATATATATATATATATATAAATAATATTCGGGTTTTTGATAATTGATATAGTGCTCGGAAATAACTGGACTCTTCTTTTTTCCTTATGCATTAATCCCGAGCTACGGTGTGGTCAGCACTCGGAAATAACTGGAATACTATAGCCAAAAATCAACAAAGGAAACGGGCATTTTAAACAAGAGCCAACAAAGTTACTCTTCTTTTACCTACCCGGATAAGTATTTTTGTGTTTTAACTTATTTCAAAACGTTTTTTTTTTTTTTTAATTTTTTTTTTAGTTCAATGCAGAACTTGTCAACTCTGTTATGTCAGAACAAAAAAAATGGCTGACATTACATGGCCACATGGAATCTCGATAATCGCTCAAAAAATACTGGTAATAAAAAATATACGGTTGGGTTGTTTCGCACGATTGGTGACAGTTATTAGCTGTGATTTTGTTTAATTTTCGATTTTTGAGTGATTATCGAAACTCCATATGACCGTGTATGTCAGTCATTTTTTTGTTTGTTCTAAGTTAAGAGTTGACACTAGTTCTCTATTGAACTAAAGACACTTTAAAATAAGTTAAAATACAAAATAAATTATCGAGGTAGGTAGAAGAGTAACTTATTTTGCCCTTGTTAACATTTATTTGTTGTATATTTGTTTGATTTTGTTCACCCCTTTTTTCTTTTGTTGGCTATTGTTAAAAATGCCTCCCAAAACAATTGTCTGGTGTGAGATTCAAACTCCTGGTGGCATAAAATATTGAATTAAAGCGAACACTTTATTACCAGGACCACCGATTTAATGAAAACGTTGTCTTTTAAACCTCCTTAAATGAGTTGGTTGTAGGGATTTTTTTACCTCTCCACATAAATCTAAAATAGTTTGTCTAAAATAAAGAAACAAAAATAAAAAAATTCTTATTAAAGTAAAAATATATTAATGAACATTTATCAAAAAATGTTTCAATCCATTTTTTATTAAAGAAAGATAAATGTTTTCTCTTCAACAATACATCAAATACATACGATGATTTGACGGGAAAGGTAGTCGTTCAGTCTGCTAAGAAAGAACGCTAAAAATGTCGGAACATTTATTTCTAATGTTATTTCTACATACTTTAAATTTTGAATAATTTGTCTAAAAAAAAAAAGGTTCAAGAACTTTTTGAATCATTAAGGACATCGGATCGAAGGTGCTGATTCCAAATCTGTGGTTAGTTTGGCTCTTAGATCAACTGCTTAACTGTGATGCCGCAACACACATACACGCAACTTTGCTTTATATATATAAACGCTGACCATCGTTTCATGATCATACTTATCCACTTTTGTGTGATCTTGGCAATTGCTGGTGTTGATATGGCCCCACTTCCAGTTTATTTTCACTGTATCTGAATCTTAGTCTGAACCGTTTCTGATTCATTTTTCTTCACACTCGCCTTCTACCACAACTGCTAAGAACTTTCTTTTCTTGCTCCGTGTGCCTAAAATCAAACGGAATTTCCTTGAACAAAGTTTATTTCCAAGAACTTCCCATCTGTGGAACACGTTACAATGGGACTGATTCCCCGCAGGCTACAACACGGTCGTCTTCAAATCCAATGTCAACAAACACTTGTCGTAAACTGTCCTCATAAGTAATCAAATGTTTTTCATTCCATCATTTTGAAGCATCTCATAATATTCTTCAGTTTATGACAAGTGTTTGTTGACATTCGATTTGAAGACAATCATGTTGTAGTTTGCAGGGAAGCAATCCAGTGAGATGGATACATTGCCAATTGAATGATGAATAATATTATGAGAGGATTGAAAATAATGAATGGGATAAATGAGATTTGATGACTTATGAGGACAGTTTACGACAAGTATTTATTGACATTAGATTTGAAGATGATCAGGTTGTAGCCTGCAGGGAAGCAATCCTTCGGTAATGTGTTCCACAGATGTGAAGTTATTGAAAAGAAACCCTGTTCATGGATCCTTTCAGAGATTACCTCTTCCTTGAGGAAGGAGGGATTATAGTCGATCACAATCTATCCATCTCATGAACCTTTTATCCTCAAGTATTTTTTAGCCTTGATAAGTAGTGACTCATTAGTACATAATAGAAAAGAAAAAAGAATACAGCAGCTACCAGGTTCCATTTCTCTCCAGATGTCCTACTCATCCAATATTTTTTGTTGTGTTTTATCAAAATATAACAAACAAATAAAAAACACTGATAAATAAAATTTGTTTTGTCTAAAGATTTCTCATTTTCGTTAAAAAAAAAATTCTTCTTTGTTTATTAATTTTTCTTCAACGAGTGTATACCCTCCTTAAAAAATGGAGAAAAAAAGAGTGGAGTGTGTGTGTTTGGGGGGGGGGGGAGGGTAACAGGGAGCAATAAAATTGTCATTATTAACATTACTGTGTTATATTTGGTAAGCAGAGAGAGAGGGAGGAAGGGTTACAGAATCTTTTGTTCTACTTGGAGTTGTTGGGGGGGGGGGACAATAAATGTAAATTACAATATTACACTTAAATCTCTTTGAACTATTTTCATTATCAACATCATTTCTCTTCATATTATTGTTAAAGCGGGTGGGGGAACGAAATTACCCGGCATCAAGAATTTCATTGTATTTTGTTCTACTCGGCGTTGTCCAGATTAGTCTTACATCTAAAAGGGATAGCTCCGGTAAATGAATTACATTATTATTATTTTTTTTCAGCACATTAAAACAGGACATAGGAATGGAGGAGAAAGAGAGGATGGGGGAAGAGGAAAATATTTAACTTCTATTTTGGTTTTTATGGCCCCGGGCAACACCGGGTAGCCCTGCTAGTAGTCATATAAAATAACGTTTTAATTGGTGAAGTTAAAAAAAAATGAGAAAGAAAGAAAACGTCTCAAACCTGAAAGTTTAAAAAAGAAAAAAAAAGAGAACGAAAAAATGTATCAAGCAGTATAGAAAGAAGAAAGAAAAAAAGGAAGAAAACGTCTCATTATGGAAATAGAGTGAACGATTTCTTTCCGAATTCATTTTGGAAGGCAGGACTTGCTATGTGCTTTCTCACTTCCCCTAAACACTTAAAGGGTTTCATTCGGCAGTTTTTTTTCACTAAGTTTGTGTGACGGGATGAATAAATATATATATATATATATATATATATATATATATATATATATATATATAATTACAAATACACAGTGATCTTTATTATAGAGTGGAGAATCCACTTATATTTCATGTACTTATCCTTCATTCCTCTTTTTCTTTGGAATTATTTAATGCCAAAACACAATTACGATTATAACTGATTCATCGAACACACGTTTTATCCATAATTGCGTTGAAATTGAGGGTTCATACCTTTCCCAATAATATAATCCGATTTTAACTCTGCATAGTTGATTCCATAGGCTGCAATGGTATCATTATGACATTCACATATATACATATATCTATACTATTTAGATTTAATCTTCCTCTGAGGTCATCAGAATTAAGCCTGTCTTTAAAGACTCACATTACACATCCATCGTATCATTCTCATATCATGACCTTGAGGCACACACAGTTTGACTCAAATTTTAAAATGTATTTTACAAACAGCCAGAAAAAGAGGCATGTAAAAAAAGCACATTGCCAAAAGAAATTGCGATTTAAAACGTTATTCAGTATAAATATTTCTAATACATAAAATTAAGTCAGTCGGATTATCAAAGTTAAACTCGTATAGTAATGTATCTGACAAATCGATATCTTATTCTGCCAAGCCAATTCTTCTGTTTCATCCTTCTACCATGTTCTTTAAAATAAAATAAAAGTTTCTCTCAAAAAAAGAATTATTCTGCCTAGGAAAATTGTTAAGATGAACACTATTTTTTAAAACAGCACCATAAGCTTATGCCATTAATAAAAAATATCTGCATTTCTATATCTACTTATGTCTAGTGGAAATATTATATTTTATACTTCTTTACATAATTAGCACCTCATAATAGTACACTCTTGACAAATATATTTGCTACAATGTATGCAGCTTATTATTACGCCTGAACGAATACATGTTCTTTTTGGTACGTTGACACAACTCATTCATTCCATGTATATTTCTATCTTGTCTTTCTTTAAAACAAATACACAACCACAAAAAAATCTGTTTGTTCTTAAAAACATAGGCAGACATAATAATGTTGTTTTATAAGTCATGATATTTTCCTCCATACAAGAGCAATGTATTCTGAGAGCAATGTATTCTGAGAGCAATGTATTTATTTTGAGAGCAATGTATTTATTCTGAGAGCAATGTATTCTAAGGGCAATGTATTCTAAGGGCAATGTATTCTGAGAGCAATGTATTCTGAGAGCAATGTATTCTAAGGGCAATGTATTCTGAGAGCAATGTATTCTGAGAGCAATGTATTTATTTTGAGAGCAATGTATTTATTCTGAGAGCAATGTATTCTAAGGGCAATGTATTCTAAGGGCAATGTATTCTGAGAGCAATGTATTCTGAGAGCAATGTATTCTGAGAGCAATGTATTCTGAGAGCAATGTATTCTAAGGGCAATGTATTCTAAGGGCAATGTATTCTGAGAGCAATGTATTCTGAGAGCAATGTATTTTGAGAGCAATGTATTTATTTTGAGAGCAATGTATTTATTCTAAGGGCAATGTATTCTAAGGGCAATGTATTCTGAGAGCAATGTATTCTGAGAGCAATGTATTTATTTTGAGAGCAATGTATTTATTTTGAGAGCAATGTATTTATTCTGAGAGCAATGTATTCTAAGGGCAATGTATTCTGAGAGCAATGTATTCTAAGAGCAATGTATTCTAAGAGCAATGTATTCTGAGAGCAATGTATTCTAAGGGCAATGGATTCTGAGAGCAATGTATTCTAAGGGCAATGTATTCTAAGGGCAATGTATTCTAAGAGCAATGGATTCTGAGGGCAATGTATTCTAAGGGCAATGGATTCTGAGGGCAATGTATTCTAAGGGCAATGTATTCTAAGGGCAATGTATTCTGAGGGCAATGTATTCTAAGGGCAATGTATTCTGAGAGCAATGGATTCTGAGAGCAATGTATTCTAAGGGGAATGTATTCTAAGGGCAATGTATTCTAAGGGCAATGTATTCTGAGAGCAATGGATTCTGAGGGCAATGTATTCTAAGGGCAATGTATTCTAAGGGCAATGTATTCTAAGGACAATGTATTCTGAGAGCAATGTATTCTGAGAGCAATGTATTCTGAGAGCAATGTATTCTAAGAGCAATGTATTCTAAGGGCAATGTATTCTAAGGGCAATGTATTCTGAGAGCAATGGATTCTGAGAGCAATGTATTCTAAGGGCAATGTATTCTAAGGGCAATGTATTCTGAGAGCAATGGATTCTGAGGGCAATGTATTCTAAGGGCAATGTATTCTGAGGGCAATGTATTCTAAGGGCAATGTATTCTAAGGGCAATGTATTCTGAGAGCAATGGATTCTGAGAGCAATGTATTCTAAGGGCAATGTATTCTAAGGGCAATGTATTCTAAGGGCAATGTATTCTGAGAGCAATGTATTCTGAGAGCAATGTATTCTTAGAGCAATGTATTCTGAGAGCAATGTATTCTAAGAGCAATGTATTCTAAGGGCAATGTATTCTGAGAGCAATGTATTCTGAGAGCAATGTATTCTGAGAGCAATGTATTCTAAGAGCAATGTATTCTAAGGGCAATGTATTCTAAGGGCAATGTATTCTAAGGGCAATGTATTCTGAGAGCAATGTATTCTAAGGGCAATGTATTCTAAGGGCAATGTATTCTGAGAGCAATGTATTCTAAGGGCAATGTATTCTAAGGGCAATGTATTCTGAGAGCAATGTATTCTAAGGGCAATGTATTCTAGGAATATAAATACTTATCCTACTTATATAATTATAGTCAACAACTTTTTTCGGCATTAAATAACCCACAGATGGTTTATATGCCGTAAAACAAACCAAAATGAACATGCTCCTAACCACAATATTGCCACTTTATAAAACAAGTCATTTATATGAACACATACCAATAACTTACATATAATTACTACTATGGCCTTGCCAAGAACTATTTGTTTTTGCTTTTATTAATTATTTTTATTTATATTTTATTTAATACTAAATGTCTTTTTACCATGCGCATTGTGTCGCTAAAATCGTTGTTGTCATATTTACATTTATTACTTATGGCATTTCAGCCACGTTGCTAATTGGATGCTTAGTTTTTCTGTATCTATTTTTTTCATGTGTGTTTCATTTTAACGCATACACACAAATTAAAATGTTTCGCTTAAAAATAATAATCTTTTATTCGGCCAGAAGCGTGTAAGTAGTTCATCCAGTGCTGACACACGTACACACAAATTACAAAGTTTCTCTTAAAAATAACATTCTTTCTTTCACAATGTCAGTTTTTAAAGTGGGGGAAAATCCAGCTCCCCTAAAAAGGGGCACTCTGGATTGGAACAAAGATAAAAACTGCCTCAGTCTAGACTGACTTCTCCTTCCCTTAACCGAGGACAGAACAAATGAAATGTAGTATCAGAACAGATACTACACTACTTTGCTCCTAGCCAAAAGGGTGCATGAACAGAGTTTCTCTCCAAGAACTTCACATTTGTAGAACATAACATAAAACTAAAAATAGAATTATATTTACTGTAGTTACTGCTGATTGTTATCTAAAAAAAATAAAACACTAACTTTTTTACCAACCATCTTCATTTTTTTACTAAAATGTTCAATTTGTACTTAAATTCTAATATTCTTCTGATGAATCAGTCGAAATATCTTAGAAGACAGTTTTACTAAAATGAACTGAATTGTACATTAACTTTTTTAAAACTAGAATTTTCGGCTCTATAATAAAGACCAATGTGTATTCATTTGCATATAAATAAATATAAATCTGTCTTATCACACAAAAGTTAGCGAGTAAATAACATGCTTTTTTTGTAACTCGCAGACGAAACCATTTCAAAGGGGTGAAGGGAAGTAAAAAGGCAAAAAGCAAGTCAGGCAACTCCCGCTGTCTGAAATGGATCCAAAAGAAATCCTCCAACGCTAAATTAAAAGTCAACTTTGGATTTTTTTTTTCTCTTAAGGTCATCAGAAATGACAATAATTTATATATGAAAAATTAAATTCTTCACTACAGCTATTTAGATGCTGTTCTCAAACTTCGATGGCATGGCCACGTTGGAAGAATGGATGAGAGTTTCTGGGTTAGATGTAGAACAGTTGAGGTAGCAGGGTCTGTTCACAGGTGAAGGCCAAGGAAAACATGGGAGGATGTGGTGATAAAGATTGACTTGAGAAAAGGAGAGATAAATAAAGACCTGGCCAGAGATAGGTTAGTTTTTAAGTCAATTTCTAAAAGCCGTCCAACACATGCCAGCAATACTGGCTCATACGAGGAATGGTGCACCTTCTCCAAGTAATGTTACCTCAAGTAATAGCATTCCGCTGGATACTCCACCAAACTTGATGAATTCTTGTCTTGGAATCCGGTAGGAGCAAAAGATGGCAGAAAGATATACTATAACATATTTGACTGGTCAATTGGCGAGAGAAAAATTAATGTTCTTCACTTCTTTACTAACTCAACTTTTGAGAGGTAAATAGAGATGAAGTGTTAGCGCCAGGAAGGGGCCTCTTTATTTCTGAGAACTTCAACTGAAGTAAAATGAAACAAAAACAAAAAAAATTAAAACATACATAACTCTGTATTGCATAATTTCGATTATTCTTGAGTGTTATCATCACAACGTTTCGACTGCTGGTGTATATCTTTTCGAACTCGGAAATATTTCTGTCAAACTCGGGAATCTGGACAAAATTTCGAACTGAACCCTTTATTTAATCCACGAGGGTAGCATGCTCTCGTTCCGTCAGCCATGACTGGGAGAAGCTTTCAGTAATTCGCAATTCTTAGTATCGCTCGCACCGAAGGATTGAACCTTCAACCTTCAGATGACTATCACCTAGAACTGAATTTTACTTAGTACTATATCCAATAATCGAAATTATGCAAACTAGTCAATTTCTAAAAGCCGTCCAACACATGCCAGCATGTAAAAAATGGACGTTACAGCATACAGATTTATAAAATATGTCCAACAGTCTTTGTTTTATTGCTGTTCAATTCTAAGCACACGTAGATACGATGTGCAAAAATTGTCAATACCATCTTACACGCTCCTTTCTTGGCACTGCCCTGATTTGGAGTTCACGGATTGTTTTGATAGACATTATCGCTAGGATGAGCACACAGATAAAATTCTGGAGGCTTAAGATCCGGCGAGTGTGAAGTCCATTCAGGATCACTCCTCGTACTGATGAGACGATCACCAAAATGTCTCTCCACATCATTGAACAGCGATTAAACAAAGACTGTTGAACATTCATGACTGAATCTTGGTGGACAAGTCAGGCATAGACTGACATGTTTTTTGTTTTTTTCTTAATGGAAATCGCTCCAGACAAGGCATTAAGCCACTTGATGTAAGCAGCTATAAAAAATACTACTTCAAGGTTAAAAACTTCCCCCTTGGTCAGAAACATCGCTCATGGAATGTGAGGACTAAAGGACAACATGAGGTAAGTGAGTTACGAGACTGCCGAAAGTAAACCCAAGGTCCACTTTTATTTTCCTAAATATGTATTTGTGCGAAATATGGTTGGATTGCAGAAAGGATTATGAATTTTATTGACGATTCTATGGGCTGGGAGGAGGCGTTTATCCTGTATTTTTTTGTGATCTGATTATGTTTAAAGAGGAGTGTACTTACCTATTCGTGAAAAAATTTGATTATTTATTTATCTTTTGAAAATTGTTATTTCAGAATCAGAACTGTACATTACCCATGTATGATTGGTGCATGGTGGATAACCATGGACAGCGGTATCGGCTACCAAAAACCATGATATTCATGGGGCACGAAGAATGTGATTTTGTGATACAGGTATGTAAAATCGTCCGTTCTCTAAATAATTTCTCTGTTTTTTAAGTTTTTTATTTTATCTACTTTTTTTTTTTTTTTTTTAATTTTTTTTAGCTCTATTGGGCTTAATTAAGAAAAATAAGTAAGATGGCTACAAAGAAGTATAAAATTACACACATGTAAATAATTCATATGTTCATTTCATTAAAAAATATTAAGACATATCTTGGGAATTAATATATTTATTATCGACAAACCCTGGACATGCAGCAGTGTATGCTAGTCTTCGCAACAGATTTGTATTCCAATCAATTGCCGTGGAGATGCCACGCGAGACTATCTTAATCATCTGGGGCTATTAATGACTAATGACATGCCATACCAGGGACTATCGTGAATTGATTTAGCTCTACAGGCAAGACATCTGATGAAACTTCCTGATGTTCCGAATATAGGCTTTTAAAAATTTGGTGGTTAAAAGATTTTCATGAACTTTTAAAATTAAATCTAATATTCATATTTTGTTAAATGTTGTTTCATGTATTCATTTATTTATTGAATAAATTTATTTTATATTTTATAATTGAATTGAATGTATGTATATAATTAAATTGAATGTATATATACTTAAAATAAATTGCATGTATGTATATAATTACATTGAATGTATGTATATAATTGAATTGAATGTATGTATATAATTACATTGAATGTACAGTAGGGTCCACAATGATGAATTTTTGTCCCCACAGGTTTGATTCAGGTGAAGGCAGGTTTTACAGAGATCTTGTTGCAGGGTGTTTGCCTATCTCATCATCGGCCTTACTCTCGGTCACTTCCCGGCAACTTCTAATGTAAAGGCTTGTTTTGTGGCAGTGTTGTTATTGGCTCTCAGCACATGTCCAAACCATCTGAGCCGCCATTTGTTCATCTTATGCTTAGGTTATATTTGGAATTCTTTCCAAATATGACCTAAAGGAAGGATCAGATTTTATTTCTGCCTCATGAAATCTCAGTTTCTAACAGCTGTTGATCAGTAATCTGCGACACTGGCATTTCACAGATTATGTACATGTCTGTATAAATAAAAATAATCGTATATATATATATATATATATATATATATATATATATATATATATATATATATATATATATATATATATTTTATAGATGATTGGTGGTGTATGAAGCATTAAAAACGATGTTGTTGTTTCTTTAATTGTTTTTATTTTGATATTTCGACCAGTCCTCTGGTCTTTGTCAAAAAATGATCTGAAATGAAGAAAACTGAGGATCGTTGAGCAAACTGTAATTTTGAACATTGCGACGTTCGTTTTTTTTTTCATGACACGTGAGATGGTTCATGCATAACGTTTCTTCGGGTTAGCGAAGAGAACCGTTGTTTTTTTGAAAAAAAACGAACTTATACGCGTCCATTGTCTTTTTGAACAAAAACGAACTTATACGCGTTCATGATTTGATCAATGCAATAAATAGAATTTGAATGGCACTAAATTTGTGGAGGGGGGGGGGTGATAGGAAACGAAATAATTGAATTAAACGTAAGTTAATATATAGTATAGTAAGTAAGGTAATGCTAATGAATAAACAAATACTAATAACACATAAATAATGAAATTGATAAGAATAAAATAAATAAATAAAATATTGCCGGAAAAAATGAATAAATAAATAAATAGAAAGAAATAGGGAACTAATAATAATGCGGTAAAGAGTAAGGATAAAAAGTATAATAGTTTGTTTTTTTCAAAAAAACAACGGTTCTCTTTGCTAACCTGCACAATTCAAAATTACAGTTTGCTCAACGATCCTCAGTTTTCTTCATTTCAGATCATTTTTTGACAAAGACCAGAGGACTGGTCGAAATATCAAAATAAAAACAATTAAAGAAACAACAACATCGTTTTTTATGATTCATACACCACCAATCATCTATAAAATACTTCTCTAGGAGCATACGTGGAATAACAATCAAATTCATATATATATATATATATATATATATATATATATATATGCAAATAAATGCACGTTGGTCTTTATTATAGAGAGGGGAGGGGTTGTTTATTTGTAAAAAAATAATTCTTTTATTCAAACATGGCTCCAAATTCCAAACCAAAGTCAGAGCTGTACAGTACAAAACAACAAAGGATATTGTGGTTAGTTTTTTTCCAGTTCACAATTGGTAAACAAACTCCATAAATCGTTTTGTGATTCACTTTTCTGTGATGTTTTTAAAAATAATAAATTTAAATAGTTAAATGTTGATCATAAAGCCAGGTAGGTTCTTTACATGAATTGGTGATTGTTCCTCATGCAGACACTTTCTGCCCCTTATACATAACTCTGGTGTGGCCTATTCTTGAGTACGTCATCAAAGCAACAAATTCTTTATCTTCAAAATTATATTGTATAGCTGGAGCAGTGGAGCATGTTCAACGACTGGCAACCAAGATGGTAACAGTATTTTACAAGCATACCTACAAAGAGCAGCTCTAAAGACTACATCTATTCTCACTAGTATTGAGATGACGAACAAAGCCAAGCGGGTTCTCTACCTGATACGGAGGCCCTTTCTTAACCTAAGGGCAGACACTTTCCGTCCCTTATACATAACTCTGCTATGGTCCATTGTTGAGTATGCCAGTCAACAAACAAGTCCTTATCTACAAAAAGATATTATATACCTGGAGCATGTTCAACGGTTGGCAACCAAGATGGTGTCAGGACTCTCCACGCTTACCTACAAAGAGCGATCCCAAAGACTTATGGTAGATTAGAAATTGGTGTGCGAGACGAACGGGCACAGGAACGTTACTAGCTGCTTATAAGCTACCCCTTTTCTTTCTTTGTTCCTTCGGCTTACTCTTTCCCCTTCTTTCCTTTTAACTTCTTTCTTTCTTCTCGAAGAGCGGGCCACTAAAGTCATTTGCTTTAAACGAGGTACACCCTGATTTTACGTATCTCTGGAACGGCCCATTCTTGAGTATGCCATCGAAGCAACAAATCCATTATTTTCAAAATGCTATCGTACATTTGGAGCGTGTTCAACGATTGGCACCCGAGATGGTGACGGAACTCTCCATGCTTACCTACAAAGAGCGGCTCCAAAGACGAAGGAGTCTGTTCTGACTTGATCAGCAAAGGATGCGAGGAGACTTGATTCTGGCATACAACATCATCAACAGGAATTTCAATCTACCTTTCGAGATGTTTTTCACCTCAGCACCAAGTGGGCATCCACAAAAGATGGATCATTGTCGTTTTCGCCTCAATAGAAGGATAGCGTTCTTTGTCCATGCTTTTGCCCTGTGGAACAAGCTACCAGAGGAGTTTGTGACGATGACTACCATATCCAAGTTTTAAGCAACCTTCGACAAACATTCAGACTATATGTGGATGTAAATACCTCTACCTGTCTCTTTACATGGCTTGTTGCACTTTGATATTTTTTGCGAAATAAATTTGATTTAATTGATATGATTTAAACCAATGAAGAAATTTGTAGCGCAAAAAACTCTTCAAAAGGAAGTAGTGAGAACAACAATTGAATTATGTTTCAGAATTTTTGAGATGAGGATTGATAATTTGTATATTTGGACTACTTTTCTCATCTTGGAGTTTATTTTCACAACTTTTGATTGATGTATATAACTTCCGACCTTCTTCAGGTGCATCTTTTCACACTTGGGACTCTTTATGTCGAACTCGGAAACCTATATTAAATCTCAAACTGGAATTTTTATTTAATTCACTAGGGTAGATTGTTCTCGTTCTGTCAGCCATGAAAAAGTGTTAATTAATTTTTTTTATTGTTATTATCGTCTATAGTAAAGATTGAACCTTCAACCTCAAGAAGACTGTCTCTTTGAACTGATTCTTAACCCATTGCACCATATCTCACAAATAATACAAAAAGAATCTTTTGTTTGTAACTTCTCCCTTAACACGACATGGTCAAAGGCTTGATCAGGATGAAGTCAGGCCATCTTTAGATCATGGTGTAGGGTATCCTTTTTTTTTTTTTTTTTTTTCAAGAGTTTCCATCTTGAACCCCAGTTTCACAACGTGTTGTAATTTGTGCATAGCACATGTTTTTACCGTCACATTTTGTTTGAGATTGACATTATGTAATATGGCAAGTATCGAAATTTTGGACGTAGTCATGTCTGGTCAGATCTGAAATTACTTATTAGAATCCATGAAGAGTCTAAGAGTGGACAATCGTAATACCCATACCAAAAATTTGCTTTTATTTTTTAAAAAAAGACCTTTTTCTTATGACGGTGTGATTCTAAAGAAGGAGTAACTTAACATTTGTGATGATATTTGTCCTTCTCTCCCTTTTTCTTGAAGAAATATATACAGGGTCCTCCATAAGTAACTATATATTTTCTTTTGTTGGTAACTTCTCCACTAACACAACGCGGTCAAAGGCTTGGTCAGAGTGAAGTCTGGCTGTCTTTAGATTTCGGTGTAAGGTATCCAACCATTATTTTTTTGATGTCTTCTCTGCTTTTTATTTCTGTTTATCTTGGTTTCCATTTTGAATTTAGGTTTTGCGATAGTGTTGTCATGTGTGCATGGTACACGTCTACCAGCACATTTTGTTTGGGATTAATGTAATAGTGGCGAATATCAACGTTTTGAACATTGCTGAGTCTGATCAAACCTGAAGTATGAACATGCATGAGTGTATTCACTGCACTGGCTGTGATCGTCCCACTCGTTGTGCCTGATTCAACAGAGAATTCTCATTCCAAGCAAACTCATAAGCCCAGTTATAAACAATTAACAGATGTTCATTTTTTTGGAGATTCCAAATGGTACTTGTTTTCTTAGGTTGAATAGCAGACTTGCAAAAATGAGATCTTTTATCCCGGCCAAATAAAAACATAAGTCTAACCCGACACAACAGGCTCTCTGTTCTCGAAGACCACCATAAACCAACTGCCTCCTCAGAACATCCAACTCCCACTGACTGCTCCCTGCCCAGAGGTCCGGGCCCTAATTTCTCCCCTTCCTCTCTCCTGGAATATTTTAACTCCTGACCGGAAATCTTAGATGCTGGTCTTTCTCAGTGGTCACCATTCGACCACTCAAGGACTAGCTACTTGAGATATCCACTAGAGATAATATCCAGCCAGTGTCCACTCAAAGGGACCTATCTCTAGACAATCTATGAAGACACAAACATCTACCGTCCTGGAGGTTCTGTGTTTGGACAGCTATTAAATTTGTTAGTATTTTGAGGAGCCATAACCACAACAGGGAACCTCAAGCATTATTCTCTCAAGTGGACAAATGGAATGCTGGGTGACCCAAAATGCAAAATTCTTTTGTGCCCCCCCCCCTTCCTTTGGCCGAACATCTCTCACCTGCAACGTCTGCTATTTGCATGCACCACTAAAACATGCAGCCTAGTGCATGTTTACATCTTTCCGAATATAATTATTCCAGCAAGGAATATTATTATAATGGAGACAATTTTAAATAATAACATAAAGGCTCCAAATGTAAGGGACATAATCCCTATTTTTTGCCAGATCTTGGATTCTGGTCTTTCTAAGTGGTCATCATTCGACCACCCAGAAATTGACTACTGGAGATATCCACTAACGATAACGGCTAGACAGTGTCCACTCAAATGGGTTTATCTGGAGACAATCTATGAAAACACAAACATCTACCGTCCAGGGTGTTCTGTGTTTGGAAGACATTAAATTTGTCAGTCTCTGAATGAGTCATAACCACAGCAGGAAACTTCAAACATTATTCTTTCGAGTGGACAAATGCAATGCCAGGTAGCCCAAAATACAAAATCAGAGATATTTTCAATCCCTCCCCCCCTTCCTTTGGCTGAACATCTATCACCTGCAACGTCTGCCATTCCCATGCACCTATCAAAACATGAAGCCTAGTGCATGTTTACAGAAGTTCAATGTAACATCTTCATCGCCGTGACCTATAGTTTTTTCTCTGCTTCCTTTGTCAACGGCCAGCATCCGGAGCCGCACAAAGCAACAGGTCATACTAGAGTCCGGTAGATCTTGGACTTGAGTCGATCCCTGATCCATGGATCACAGAGGACGCCAGTGGCAGTACACCATTTCAGCCATGCAGCATTGGTTCGAGCGGTGATTCTATCAAGGATACTGCAGTCGAACTAAGATATTTGAAACAACTCATCCTGGGAAGATCCTGGATGGTCTCTTGCTCATCTTTATTGGTGGTCAAGTACTCAATCATAACATTAACTATTATTTAAGCATTCAAAGAGATCTGCTCAATTGTGATGGAAATGTGATAAATGTTCAACCATAACTTCATCCTCAACCCTAACCATAACCGTAAAAAGAATTCTTCAAAAATCAAATGTAAAAAAAAAAAAAAATTGGGGAGGGGGGGGGGGTGCTTGTACAGAGAAGCATGCATATGAAAAATGCTGAAAATTGCAGTTCCAATTAAATTAACCAAATAAAACCTTTGAGATACTTATGTATCAAGCAAAAATAAGTTTGTACACCAAAAATTAGGAAAAACTATCGAGTAAAATTGTAATAAAGAATAAAAATCCGTTATATCGTTTAATCAGGTCGGCCATTGATTCAAGCGAAAAACACGAAATTCAGGGGGAGGTAACCCAGTCTGTCGTATTAACACATAATAAATCAATGGCAGTAATCAAAATACGATGAAAATGATTTTTATTTTGAGTTAAAATTCTACTTGATCATTTTTCTTACATTTTGGGGAGGATACTGTGTAAGTATATAATACTGTTTTTTTTTTTTGTGATATTGATAATTTAATCCGCACGCTTCTCTGTAGAAGCACCAATTTTTTTTCTTAAAAATAAGGCTAATCAAACCAAAACTTGAAGTTTAACAGAAGTAGAGGAGAGTCGAATTAAATATATCTGACTCCTGATTTTGACTACTTAACTCTGGATGCATTGCTCTCATTTCGCCTTCCATAACTTTTAGACATTTTATATCAGTTAATTTTTCGCTAATTCTGCAGTTTATGGACTGTGCTGAAATAATAACGTTATTATTTACAAACCCATTCTTAACATAGGGAGAAAGGGGAGCTTTGTTAACTATCCTGTACTTTCACCTAACAATTTAATAAACAGAAGATACTATAAAAAGAATTTAACTTGAAAATCCTATCTAAAAAATAACATGGTCCATAAACTGAAGAAGTATCCAATTTTTCTTAAGTTCCTTCACCTGGAATTGAACTCACAACCTCTTGGTAGAATCTCTTACACATATAAACACTGTAAATAATGTGTTAGGACAACTAAAGAAAACGCAATTATCTCCCTTGGACCATTTCGGAGTTATCGCCCTTGTCGATAGTCTTGACTGGAGAGAAAGTAAACAGACCACGTTTGGAGACTGTCTTATTTCATCTCACGTTACAGCGGCAATTAACTCATTATTTTATATTGTGTTCAGTTGTAATAAATTTGTTAAAAGTTTCTGCTGATATTTTATCCATTTTTTTTCTTTACAAATATTATTGATTAAACCTAAATTACGAGGTTTACAAAATAATGATACCACATCTCAGAAATATTTATAAATAATAATGCGTTCATTTTAGTTAATCTGTCTCCTCATGTTAACGTGCGTCTCCACAGGCCATGATCGTCCATTTGTTGTCCTTGCCTGAAGTCGTTGCTCGATTCTGACACCGGTCGCAGTGTCAATCGTGTGGTCTCATTCAGTGCTGCAACAGAAGTTGTCTCCCTCCAAACAAAACTACAACTCCAGTTTAAAACAAGCAACAATGTTTTATTTTGAAAGGTTACAATAATACTTCTCCACCGAACAACAAACTTGCAAACATAACTCTGATCCCTTACTGAATCAAAGCACAAGTCCAACCGAACACAAACAGACCATCTGTCCATGAACACCATAGAACCCCCCTCTGCCCCTCCACTGAAATATATATATATATGTATATATATATATATATATATATATATATTACTTGGACCACATTGAGAGACCACTCGAGATTATCAGCTGTTAATCTATGCACATAAAAAACTGACCATGAAGTGCACCATCTGGTATGAACATTACTTGAGGAAAATCTCAAGTGGGTCATATTCACAGCATGGCACCTCGTAGGCTCTTCTCTTAGCTAAATATTTCTTCCATTGCAGGCCTGTCGTCCACATGCATTGCAACTAGGCACTCTAGTAAACATCCTTCTGTGTGCATGTTTACACTAATATTAGATATCACAAACCAATTTTTCCCAATATTTAGGCTGATTTGATCTAATAATTATTGCTGCTATTATGATTAATTTTTCACTTGTTCAAAGCCTGCATTTTTTGAAAATTAACTTATGGACCAATAGTACACAAGACAGCAACTTTTGTAATTTCCAATGAACTTTGAATGGTTATAATTCGGTGGCTAATTGAGGTACAAAAATAAATTTGGTACAATTATTTATGTTTTGCAAACATCTATGTGTGCACATTTTGGATATATATATATATATATATATATATATATATATATATATATATATATATATATATATATAAATAAACATAGTTTGAGTATCCGACAATTGTTTCAGAACCTCTTTGGCTCCTCCTCAGGGATATACTCTTATATATATAGATATATATATAGATATAATAAAAATATTTTTTTTTTTTTTTTTTTTTTTTTTTTTAACATAGTTCACCCCAAACAAGGCAGGCCGCCACTGTAGACGTAAGGGGCTACTGAGAAAAAGAAAAGGGGCGAAGGTAGGGGGTGGTCAATCTAGATTGGGATCAGCGCAGCGAGGTGTCTGTTTACATTAGATTTAAACTTCTGCATGTCTGTACTGTCGGGGAAACAGGGGGCAGGGAGGGAGTTCCAGAGGCTAGCAGTACGAGGAAAGAAGCTATTTGAGTAGAAGGCTCTCCGACATCTGGGGACCTCCACAGTGAATGAATGAGATTTAGTTGATTGTCGGGTTAGTCTAGTGAATTTCCGTCGAGGGGGCACCAAAGTAGCCAATTCATCGGAGCATAATCCATTGAAGTATTTGTAAAACAAGCACAAGGATGCTACATTGCGGCGATGGGACAGAGGCTGGAGCTTGGCTGACAGTGAGGGACCTATTAGGTTGGCGATTCTTTTTTGGACTTTGTCAAGGAGGGAGAGACTAGTAGATGATGCACCAGCCCAGATGTGACAACAATACTCCATGCATGGGCGGATGGTGGCTTTGTAGAGATACAGGATAATGTCAGGTGTGAGGAGTTTACTAGCACGGTAGAGGGAGCCAACCTTCTTTGCGGCAGCCTTGGCAATGTCTTCAATGTATTTGTTCCAATTCATGTTACCTGTGAAGGTTAGGCCGAGGAGTTTGAATGATGAACTCTCAGGTAGGGTGTTATTTGCCATGACAATCGGTGGTTGAAAAGGTTCCTTGTAGTTATTGAAGGAAAGGAGTTTTGTCTTTGCGGCATTAAAAGTTACCAACCATTTATGACCCCAATCCACTACAGCCTGGAGGTCATTTTCTAAAGATTCAGCCATTGCATCGGATATAATTGCGTCGGTTTTGCCAACATGGCGAGAGTAAAGGGTGGTGTCATCAGCAAATAAACCAATCTCAGACTCTATGCCATCAGGGAGATCGTTTATATAGATCAGGAACAACAAGGGTCCAAGGATAGAGCCCTGGGGTACACCAGCATTTATGTCATGTTGCTTAGATGAACGGCCATCGAGGACAACCTGGATTTTTCTTTTGGCTAGGAAGGATCTAATTATATTAAGTAATTGCCCAGTAATACCGTATGATCGTATTTTCAGGAGGAGCCCTTTATGCCATACCTTGTCAAAGGCCTTGGATATATCAAGCGCTACTGCCCTAGCTTCACCTGCCTTGTCGAGTGTGTGATACATGCGTTCAGAGATGACCGTTAGAATGTCTGCAGTAGATCGTGATTGTCTAAATCCATACTGGCGGTCAGAAAGAAGTTTAGCATTAACTAAGTGTCGTACTATTGCTAGATTGATTAAGGATTCAAAGATTTTAGCAAAGATCGGAAGCAGACTGATTGGGCGATAGTTCTGGGGATCGGTTCTATTTCCAGAATTCTTGTAGACTGGTACCACAGAGGCAATTTTCCAGCTATCGGGGAAGCAAGATTCAGCTAGACACTTATTGTAGAGTTTGGAGAGAACAGGGGCCAGTTCAGCAGAGCATTTCTTTATTACTACTGTGGGTATAAGATCAGGCCCACAAGCTTTGGAGGTGTCAAGGTTTTTTATGATGTCTCTAACCTGAGATGGGGTGATGACCAGGTTATCAAGTGTGGCTTCGGTCAGCAAAGGGAATTCGGGGAGGGGGTGGTTATCTGAGTCCAAAGTAGAGTTAGAAGCGAAGCGCTGGGCAAGTAGTTCAGCCTTATCAGTGGCCGTGCAAGCGACATCATTGTGGTTTGATAGTGGGGGAATCGTTGATTGACCATTATTCACTACACTATTGTAGATTTTCCAGAAATCACGAGTACCTAATTTCTGTGTCTGGATGCGTTTTTCTGTTAACTCATTAAACCTTCTCTTCGCTTCACCTATCACGGCCTTGCAATTATTTCTTGACTCTATAAATTTATTTCTATTAGTAGCTGACTTATGTCGGCAAAATTTACGGAATGCTTGTTGTCTCTCAGAAATGGCAGCTGCACATTCCGAGGTGAACCATTGAGGAGAGTGAGGCTTGCTAAAGTATTTTCGCATGGGGACATAGGCTTCAATGCCTGCTTTGACCCATTCAGTTAATTCGTTTGCACACTGATTGGCAGGGAGTGAGAAGGTTTCCCTCCATGGGGCATCACTGATGTGATCTCTGATTGACTCAAAATCAGCCCGCTCGTAGTATCTTATTGTTTTGAGCAACGGTTCATCAGCTTTTGGACGACTTTTTAGGGTGATATGTATCATTAGCACAATGTGATCAGCATTCCCGAGTGGGCTATGAGCTTTCGTCACACAAGCCTCGGGCATTGAGGTCAAGAAAAGGTCTAGAAGTGAGGCTTGTTGATCTATTCGATCGGGGATGCGGGTCGGAAAATCGACAGTCTGAGAGAGGGAGTGAGCTAAGGAGAAATTATACGTAGAGTTGCCGGCTGCGTCAGTAAGGCTGGAGAATCCCAACCAGTCACGGTGGTGGGCATTAAAATCACCAAATACATGTATGTGGGCATTTGAGTCAATTAAGAGTGCTCTATCTATGCTTACAGAGACAGAGTTTAACAGAGTACAGTCCTGGGTCGACGGGGAGCGGTATAAGAAATATAAGTAACTGATGCTGTGATGTAAAGTCAATCTAAAGCACATGTAGTCGTGGTCAACTGATTCAAACCTATGTTCTCTAGTCAGGGGGAGGGTGTTCCGAACATAAACTCCTAGCCCGTGCATATGTTTGTCAGAGTCTTTACGGTAGAGTGGGAGGTAGTCAGTCATGTCAAAGTGGTGAGAGGAGATTGAGGATTGGAGGTTAGTTTCACTTAGAGCTAGGATATCCGGGGAGTTTGTCAGGAGAAAGGATTCTACGTCGTTGATATTGGTTCTAAGTCCCCGGATATTTGTGAATGCGAGCCTCAAGGGCGGAGGCGAAAGTGTTTTTTGTTGGGTGTCTGGTTTAGGTTTGCTTTTATTTTGTTGTAATGACATGTTTGTTTTGATTATAGAGTGGGTTGGTCAAGGTGGGTACTTGTTTGGTGCCAATAAGCTCACACAACCAGTCCATTAGTCTGAACCTGGTCCATGGGGGTTGTGGCCTCGGGAAAGCCCACCGGAGATAATTGCAGGGTCCCTTTCCATGCGCGACATGGCACATACAACTACCCACGGTATTATGCAACTGATGATGGAGCAGCCGTTCTTGGCGCTACCCAAGAGTTTGGGCTCCTGTCCTGTCAGTCGGAAACAGCAGCCAGACAAGCTGTCTAACCTGTACCCTCAACCTGTTGGAACAAGAGAGACCCAGACTGGCCATGTAAGACTTAATGACGAAAAAATTTTTCCCCAAGTTGCCCAAATAGAGAGAAAGAGAACGGCGTTCATTGACCTAGTAAGGAAACAAGGCTAGGCACTGGGTGTTTAGAGGCGTCCCAGCACTGTTACCTCTGCGCCTGACTAATAGACAAGGAAGGAGTGCTAGGGCCGGCGATAGGCAGAACCTATCTACTCCTTAAGCAATTGTAGGTTTGCAAACCGGATATTTTGTTCGAGATTCCAACTCTAGGAAGGTTGTCGATCAGGACTAAGGAGGCCTCCCTCCCCAACGGTTTACTGCCACGACGTAAGTAGCAAGGTTTTTTGTCAGAGGTTTCCTTCTCTTAGATGGATAGCCTTACAAGGTCTAACGGGTCCAACACTCCGAGAAGGGTGTAAATATCCTGCGCCCGATTACTAGTCGGGTATTTCCTGTCCCCCGCAGGTGTTAAAAAAAAAAAAAAAAAAAAAAAAAAATCCAATATTACGTATGTATATATATGTACATATGTAGATAGAATAAGTTCATTGTATACTAAAAAGAGAACAGAGAGTTAAAGATAGGTTTCCCTCCCGCAAGTAGGTATAAATAAGAGGAATAAGAATCGAGTACTAAGGAACGGTCGAGGGAGTTAAGACAGTAAGGAAATTTTAGACTTAGCTGTTTTTTTTTTCCTTTCTTAAACCCGGTCTGCAAGCTAATTTATAATACCAACTAATCTATTACTAATGAAGATTTGGTATCTATCTGTTTCCAAACTATATTATTACTTCTATTACTTTTATTATTGTATTATCTTTCAATACTAAATTATGTTTACTATACTATTTCAGACTAATGTACTATCTTTCAATGCGAAACTCGGAGTGGAGGATAATGTAGTATCTGTTCTGTTATCATGAGAACATCCTTCCAGGCATTACCTCATCCTTTGGAGGGTAGTGTAGTATGTGCTTGTTAGTCATGAGACTATTCTCCCAGGCATTACTCCTTAGTACATGTAGTATGTTTGTTTTTTACGATACTATCCTCCCAAGAATTACCTCACCCTATTTTATTGGGGGTGGGGTAGTGTAGTATATCTGTTCTGTGGTCATGATACCATCCTCCTAGGGATTATCTTCTTTTTCTGGAGAGGGGTATAATATACTAGCAAAAATATGTGACCAGAGGTAGCATATTTTTCCTGGTATCTTATGAATGACATTCATCAGAGGAGTATTGGAATTTAGATACAAATTAAACCTGCCAATAAAATTACATCATTCTCATGATTAAATTCATATTTAAATTTTGATGATATGCCTCTAATGAATGTAATTTTAAAGATTTAACCCTAGAATATTTCTTAACCAGTAATGAAAGTGTTTCGGGATTTCAGATTTTAGCATATGGGAGATATAATGAAATACTTCAAATTGAAAGAGAAAAGAAGCTGAAGAAAGCAAAAAACTTGAAGATCAAAGAGACCTCTACAAATGTAACTAAAATAACAATTCACCAACTGACACAAAAAATGAAAAAAGAAAATGACGAAGCAGCAAAAAGTAAAACTATCAAAAGTATACCAGCCGAAGAAGTTTTTAAAAGTCAAACGCGTGTAGTGTGAACTAAAGTTGCATTTTTTCCAAAAATGTAATTTAATAAACAGTTTTTCAAAATATTTTATTTTTAATCTTTTTGAAGTTATTTCATAGTTTCAACACAGATCATCATATTACAAATGATCTTCATTTTTTAGTTTATATATGTACTGGTTTCACACAAAAAAAATATAGCTTTGTTACTAAAAACATTTGTTTTTCCAATTAAAATTCATGTAAACTTTGAAGCTCAGATATCACCAGAATTCACCACAGCCTTCTATTTTATGTAAATTTTTTTAGGGGGCATGCCCCCGAACCCTCCTAATAAAGTTTCACATAATCATCACATTAATATCAATACAAAATGTTTTCAGGGTTTATTTTTTTAAATTGTCACTTTCATCTATGTCTAACCAATAGCTCAACCACTAGGTCATGTGTCCAGTAATGGTAATGAACTTAATAATAATTAACTAAAATCAGATATCTAAAAAGGCATGATAAATAAATGGATCAACTGTAATCGAGGACAATCCCCCACCCGCACCCCCACCCCCCACCATTGGCTAACTACACTGAGATGTAGGGGAGGACGCCACTCCTTTCCCTGGATTACTCCACTTACCCTTGATCCTTCATAATGCTCAATGTTTAGCAAGGAGGCATCAAGTATCATTTCTCAAGTCCTTGGCATGACTCGACCTAGGATTGAACCCCGGTCTCCCATCCAATTAACGAACACTAACCATTATGTCAAATGGATCGGTTTAAAAGGCATAGAATGGATTGAATAAAGTACTAAGATCAAAATTCTTGGAAGTTTAGCAAAGATTAGCTGACCAAAGATTGAATTCTGGGTGAGCATTTTTTTTATTTTTAGAATTTGAATAGATTTTTGGATCATTCCAAAATCTTTCTACTGAAATTTTCGATTTATCATTGCTAAACCAGACATTCTGGATCCACTCCATAAAAGTTGTCTCTTTGGACTAAGTTTGGAAGATAAGCGTTTTTCATAATGTAAATACTGTATCTCGAAAATAACTTTTTAAAATTTGTTAAAATATTTAACTTTTATTCACTCCCAAACAAGACGTATTGCACCTAAGATGTAAGGGCTACTATGATTACGAGCCAGGTTTATATGGGCATCCTTAGTCGAGAGTTGTGCAGCAAGATGTTTGTTCACATTACATTTAAATGTCTGCATGTTTGTACAGTCGGAGAAATGGATCAGGGTGGGGTGGGGGGGAATTTCAAAGGCAAGCGGGTCAGGGAAAGCAGCTAATAGAGTAAAACCTTCTCCGCCATCTTGGGACCACTACAGTGAAGGGGTGGGAATTTTTCTGCAGGTTGGTCGAGGTTATTTATGTTGAGGGGGGGTATCTAATATGATCATAAAAAGTATGTTGTAAAACAATGTAATGACACAATCAGCTTGGTTGATCAATGTTTACTTAACCTGGCTTAGAGCAACCTGTGTTTATTGAAGAAGTATTTAAAGCAATAATTATTTGAAGTGGCTATTCATCACGAGTAAGTGGAGTACAGAATAGAGGATCTTTTTATTTTGTGATTAAATGAACTTTACTTGGTGCTACCAGATCAGGCTATCTGAGAATACTGGCTTCCTTACCTAAAATGCACCAAACATTGATGTTATTGTTTTTTCTTCTTTTCCCTTTGCAAGTAGGTGAAGAATTAGGTCATTGAGTGTATATATTATTTGATAAAGAAGAAGGGGGTGCGTGATTAAAACGGGTTTTGAGAGAAAGACAAAAATAATTTCGAAAGTTTAAAAGAGTTTCCAATGGGAAAAGTTTGGGTTCCAATGAATGGGAATCTGTAGTTTAAATGTTGAAAATGTACTAAGCCGGGCAAAGACATAGTGTTACATAGTTAACAGAGTTAAAAATACTAAAGAGTTTAAAAGGGATTCCCAGTTGGTTAAGAATATAATTAAATAAGACAAGCCCAAAAGTAAAATTAGATAATTAAATAAAAAATAAAAAAATAAATAAGTAAAATAAGCTCAATGTATAGTTAAACATTAAGCCTGTCCCACTCAATTAAATTAAAATTTAGGGTTGGGGATAAAGTTGGGGATAAAGTTAGACCGCTTGTAACAATTGATTTCTGTTATAAGTATTATGGGGTAGGGTTGAGTTGAATCATGTAAAATTTAAATGTATTACTAGTGTGTTGAAGTTATAAATAGCTTCATAAGATGAAGCAAATGGACCAATTGAAGGAGTAACCTAGGAGCGAAGTTAAAGGTGAGATAGATGGAATCTACGATGAAGATATTGTCGGTGAATAGGAGCATATACAGGGTCGATGGAGTCGATACAAGGGAGATAAAAATAAAAAGCATAAAAAGAGATGGAAGAGTGCATGTGAAAGTTGGCAAATAGAATAAAAAAGAAATTAAAAAAAAGAAAAATGAAAAAGGAAATAGGAATTATAGTGTAGATTAGAAATAATGGTATTAGTACACATATTGTATTAGTTTCTGTAGATGTAAATCCGTTGAAACTCCAGTGTTTATAAAAAGTGCTCAATAACAAGTAGAGCTGTTCTTAAGTATACATTTTTATTTATACAAACATTATTGGTTACATATGTGCATACATGTTTCGGTTGTACTCTTCACAGAGAGTCAACCTTTTCAGACCAAAGACGACAGAAAAGTGAGATGGATTTGGAAAACTTTCCCTTTAAATAAATCTTTTTTGGGGAAGAGATATTTTTTATAATTTAGTATCGGGTTACATTCTTTACTTGTTAACTCTTTCAATTGGTTTCTATCTTTTTTATCATTTTTATTACCTGTTTTCTAATTCTTTCCTTTTTCTATTTTTATTATTACCTACTTAACCTGGATTCCTTTCTTCACTATTTAACACTTCAAAGTTTTAATCTATTCATAAACATATTCAAGCATAAATATCTGATCTTTATATAAAATACACACATGTGCACAAATTAATAGATACACAAGTACATATAAACAAACATATATATATACATATATAAAAAAAAGAAAAAAAAAGAAATAACAGACACAAATATATATGCAAATATCCATACACGGATATACACATATATTCATTTTCAAGCATAAATATCTGGTCGATATATAAAATACACGCGTGCGCACAAATTAATAGATACACAAGTACATACATGAATATATATATATATATATATATATATATATATATATATCACATATATATATATGGTAAAATGAAAAAGGAAAACCAAAAAACTGGATGTTTTTTATGTGTACATCAACGTTTCGTCTTTATTTATAAGACTTCATCAGGATGATGATATAGGGAAAAGATATCATGCAAGCACAGATACATGTAGGGTAGACATGTTGGGAAGAAAAATAAAAATAAAATAAAATGAAAAATAATGGCAGCGTCTTGCTGGACGTCCGTACTTGTTAGAGAATGAAAATGAGTGACGAAAGTGAGTGGGAGAGAAAGGGGAAGGGTGGAGGGAGCAAGGACTACTGTGGCTGGCGATGAGAGAAAGAGGTGGGGGATGAGCAGGGGTAAAATGGATGGCAGAGAGAGATTGGAGGAAGAGGGGGAGGGGGTGTTTGACCAGATGGCTGTGGTCGAGATTGAAGGGGAAGAGTGAGTTGGAATGTTTGTGTGTGGGGGGTGTATGCAGGGAAAATGGGGATGGGTAGAGAGGGAGGGGGGGGCTGTGATTTTGGTGGATGGGCGAAAGTTATGGTCTTAGAGAGCCTTTTGTAAAATGAGGGAATTTAAGAAGAGGTATGGGAGAAAATAGATGAGAGGGGGAAGAGGGAGGATTTGTATACATATATATATATATGTATATATATATATATATATATATATATAAAATCACATATATACATTTTCAAGCATAAATATCTGGTCTTAATATAAAATACACATGTGCACACCAATTAATAGATACACAAGTACACACATAAAATATATAAACATACATATATATACATATATAAAAAAAATCCATCTCACTTCTCTGTCTTCTTTGGTCTTAATATAAAATACACACTGCACACCAATTAATAGATACACAAGTACACACATAAAATATATAAACATACATATATATACATATATAAAAAAAAATTCATCTCACTTCTCTGTCTTCTTTGGTCTTAATATAAAATACACACGTGCACACCAATTAATAGATACACAAGTACACACATAAAATATATAAACATACATATATATACATATATAAAAAAAAATCCATCTCACTTCTCTGTCTTCTTTGGTCTTAATATAAAATACACACGTGCACACCAATTAATAGATACACAAGTACACACATAAAATATATAAACATACATATATATACATATATAAAAAAAAATCCGTCTCACTTCTCTGTCTTCTTTGGTCTTAATATAAAATACACACGTGCACACCAATTAATAGATACACAAGTACACACATAAAATATATAAACATACATATATATACATATATAAAAAAAAATCCATCTCACTTCTCTGTCTTCTTTGGTCTTAATATAAAATACACACGTGCACACCAATTAATAGATACACAAGTACACACATAAAATATATAAACATACATATATATACATATATAAAAAAAAATCCATCTCACTTCTCTGTCTTCTTTGGTCTTAATATAAAATACACACGTGCACACCAATTAATAGATACACAAGTACACACATAAAATATATAAACATACATATATATACATATATAAAAAAAAATTCATCTCACTTCTCTGTCTTCTTTGGTCTGAAGAGGTTGACTCTCTGTGAAGAGTACAACCAATATCTCTCTCTCTCTCTCTCTCTCTCTCTCTCTCTCTCTCTCTCTATATATATATATATATATATATATATATATATATATATATATAAAATGTTATGGTTTATTAGAAGTAGTGAGACTTATGAATGCACATCTAAATGAATAAATGCGAAAGTCGGGCACATTTCTTGCGCTAACAATAAAGTCAAAACATTCTATTTCGAGTTGATTCAACTTTACACAATAGACACCCCATCTTTTTTATATACTGCTTATGTATATGCGATATCAGTCGCAAGGTTAACTAATTTGCATATTAGTCTTGAAAAAAGACATATTAATTAACTATCATTTATTATTATTTTTCTTACTATAACAAATAGTTCCGCTTCACAATATTGTTTTATTTCCGGGACAAATATTTAGTATTTGTGTTTAAATTTTCCTTTCTTTAGGGGGAGAGACTTGATCTTCAACAAGTTGCGATCTATTTCTAAATCACAAGTGAAAAAGAAAATTGATTTCTTTCTTTTCATTTCTTTACGGTCACATGTAAAAGATGATGATTAAATTTTTATCGAAATTGAGTTTTACATGAAAAAAGATTTTGACTTTTTAAAAATTATGACCGGAGAGTCAGTCAATTAATTGCGGCATGCTGTTGTGAATTCTGAATAGCGGCACGCTGACTACGGGTCATTCTTCTTCTGATACGCCGAATAATAAAATGTTATGGTTTATTAGAAGAATTAAGTCAATATCTATTACTATATATTTGAAAGGCTCATCAATACACATGATGAAATAGAATAAAACAAAATACGATAATTCAGATGCGAATGGTTATTATATTTCAAAATAATCTCCTCTTCAGATAGAATTGAATATACATATATTAATTTGTAGTCAAACTTTAACAAAGGTTAAACCCAATAGGTATTACTATTTAATTCCAGAGCCTGTATAAATAAACAATAGAATTCAGATTCCAGTGACCATATCTTTATTTATCAGTGAAGAGGTCCATTTCATTACGGTCGTTTCGTCATCTGCCCATATTTATATATATATATATATATATATATATATATATGCAAATTTAAATAAACAAAATTATGACATATTATTTATATCAGTTCCAGGAATTCAACATCAGCAATATTTTTGGCGTACAATCGTTTCTAAGATGAAAGGATTTTTTATTTATTAAAACCATATTTGTTTCTTCGTCAGCACCAATTAATTAACATCACAATATATATATATATATATATATATATATATATATATATATAAAAATTCCCGAAACAGTTTTTCATGGTAAACAACTGATGATCCCTTAAATAATGTTAGAAGCAAACTAATATAATAACTGTAAAAACTATATTGACTTACATGAGTGATTTTCCACTGAACGACTTGGGACTTTTTAAAAAAAAAAAATTTTTTTTTTTAGTTTTTATGGTTGATAAACTTCCGAGACTATATATATATATATATATATATATATATATATGGTTAATACAACAAAAGATATAATTTGCATACACCCTGAATACGCTTTTCACTGTCATCTACTGCATCGATAGCAAACAAATTTCCCACCTGGATAACTTTTTCGTTTTTGGACTACCACTCACCACTTGGATTGTTTTTTAATCGACTTCTTTGACACCTTTCTGGAAATTGTTTTAAACTTTATGACTTGGATGAACTGTATAAGTTTAACAAAAAAGTGTTTTGGGCCTGATATATTTGATGTTTTATATACTTTTATGTATTTTATATATTTTTATATATTTTCAAAGTTTAATTTTATTACCTGCAGTAATGTCATTGCGGTAATGGTCATCTAATGCTATATATATATATATATATATATATATATATAAAATTACATAAACAATATTATAGCCTTACACCAATCAACCAACGTTTCAATGCGTATTACCGCATCTTATCAAAAGCAGCTTTGCATTTGATAAGATGTGGTAATACGCATTGAAACGTTGGTTGATTGATGTACGGTTATACTATTGTTTATGCAATTTTGTATATGCTCTACTTGGTATTGAGCACTATTGAAAAACTTGGTTTTATGTTCACTTTATTAACACATTTGAACTTGATCAATATATATATATATATATATATATATATATATATATATATATATATATAAAGAAAAAACAGTGCTTAATTACTTGTGCAAGAGTGTATGTATTTTTTCATTTCAATTGATACTATCATACTAATATATAGTATCAATATAAATATTATATATATATATATATGTATATATATATATATATATATATATATATTACCTAGTCATTGAGCTTAACCTATTCTTTAAAAGTGTTGTCTTACCAGATTATTTTCACTAAGTTCATTCATTATGAACCAGTCAGCAAGACCTTCTTGTGACCCAGTAATAGATCATGACCTTGTGACTTAGTAGGGATCAGGACCTGTACTTTGAGGAATCTTTCCTTAGGGTAGGGTCACCCCAACACCTTAAACTCCATTGTTCATTCTCTCCATAAAAGAAAACAAAAAAACAAAAGCTTTTGCACGAAGGTTTGTTCCTTTCTTTTAAAATTAATCCTTTTGGACTCGTGCTTAAACTTGACCAGGAAAAATGATGCCCAATTTTAGTAATTAAGTCTTAACAATTGTTTCTGTTGCTCTCAATTTAACCCCCCTGAACTGTCTGTGCATAATAGACAGCTTAGATTAGAAGTGATTCAGTTTAAGATATTTCGAAATAAGTGTTCATAGGTACTCAATTAAAAAAAACAACAACTGTAAACAATGCCAACGTTTTTTTAAATTTATTTATCTGCTGTGAAATTTCTTTCATGTAGAGATGGGCGGTTTTACGTTTTCACTTGTACATCGAAAAACTGCACCAAAAGTCTTTTGTATAAAACCCAAACCAATCGGTATATAATGTTTATTATGTTTGGGCGCGTTTCTGGTATAAAGCATCAACTGGAATTTTAATGTACCTTTCAGGAAGTTTTTCACCGCAGAGCCAAGGCATGGTCTCCACGAAACCCAGCAAAGGATGTGCCATAGTAGCTTTCATCTCGTTAGAAAAAAGGCGGCATTCTCTGTAACTCGTGCTTTTGCTTCGTAGAACAGCCTACCAGAGGTGGTGATGAGGTATATCATGTCTAGGATTAAAGTCACTTTAGACAAAAAACATTCAGACAGTTTATAGATGTACACATTTTCTAACTGTCCATCTTGATCTGATTACTACCGAACAGCCACATCAAAGGAAACATGGTAGAAAAAGTCGTTTAGATTTTAATAAAATTATATTTTATCAACAGTTGTAGTAGTAGCAAGAGGAAAGATTGAACAAAAAATATTTAATGACGATTATTTTATTAGAATATTCTGGTGTTGCTTCTAGCCTATCTCCCTCGAATCAGTCGAAATATGCAGCTGATCTAGAAGTTGACTTGGGTTCAGTTGTGGATTGGGGTACGAAATGGCTTGTTTCGTTTAATCTTGTCAAGACTCAGCTTGTCTTTCAATCGTAGGTGTGTCCCTTTTTCTTCCTGAGATTCTCATGGATGGCTCTGCTCCTGAGGAGAAATCGACCCTGAAACTTCTTGGTCTTTCTCTCTCATCAAATCTTTCTTGAGGTTCATACATTAGATCCATTGCTCTTTCTGTTTCTTGTAAAATCAGTTCTCTCTATCGCTCCAAACACTTTCTCACACCTGAGGCTATTCTCTATCTCTACAAATCTACTATCAGACCATGTATGGAGTACTGTTGTCATATTTAGGCTGGTGAATCTCTGTTCCATTTGAGGGTTCTTGATAAGGTGCAGAAACGTATCTGTAATTTGATTGACCCTACCCTTTCTTCTTCTCTGCACCCTCTCTCACACAGACGTCATGTTGCTAGTCTCAGTCTTTTCTATAAATACTATTATAGCATGTGTTCTTCAGAATTATGTGATCTATTCCCTGCTCTTTTGTTCCAGCTCGTTTGACTCGTTGGTCTAGTTGTCTCCATTAATTCACTGTTTTGAGACCTCATTGTTATACAGCTTCCTATTCCAGTAGTTTCTTTCCAAGAACTGTAGGCTTGTGGAACTCTCTTCCTGTTGACTGTTTTCCTCTTACCTATAACCTTGGTCTTTTCAGGACTAAGGCCAATAGACATCTCCTGTATTTGCGATAATCATATTTCGTTCTTGTTAGCTCCTTGTCTGGAGGGATTTCCATAAAAAAAATTACATCTCCTAAATTTATTTGTTTACATTTGAACAATGAAATATTTTCAAATAAAAAAAAGATGGGGAAATAGGCATGTCGGCATAAATGTATTTGTTTCATTCAGTTAAAGAGTCTTCTAGACATCTATGCAGATATGTTTTCAAAGAAAAGAGGTAGATGAAAGGAGTTTCAATAAACGTTGCAAGGTTGTGATATAGAAAATGAAATGAACACACCCACACACACACACACACGTATTACATACATTTAATTTCAAACATTCGAGTTCATCTCAGAGTGGAGTATGGTTCCGGTTCAGTTCGAAGAGTCCATCTTCCCAGGCATTACCTCCAGAGCTTTTAATTCTCACAACTTTTGAACCACTAGGTACATTTACATAATTCAAACAGTTTTGAACTCCATTTACTGAGCTCTTTACGGCTACTGTTATTAAATTAGCCTAAAATAAAATAAAAATTAACTTGGGAATGCTATATAAAAGCATTTAATGGCTACTTTTTTTATTAGAATAAGCCGTCGTCTTAAATAATCAAATTCTGCCAAACTTCCATCATCTTACCAATCATCACAGTGTTGTCTCATCGTCCACCTGACAAATTCATTGACCTTTATCCTCGAGTGGCCTTTGGGCCTTGATAAGTGGTTACTCTTTAGTAATAAAAAAAAAATAATAATAAATCTCTGAAATCTATTTGTTTACAGTTTTAGCAGTGAAATGGCATGTTAACAACGAAACATTCCTTCGCCTTTTAGCTAGGAGCAATGTGTAGTATCTGTTCTGATGTTGCACTTTTTTCTGTCCTCAGTCATTGAAGAAGTTCTTCTAGACTGAGGCAATTTGAATTTTTGTTCCAGTCCAGAGTGCCTCTTTTTGGGGGAGCAACATTGAAAACCGATCTTGTGTCACACTCTGGTCTCGTGGGGGCGCAACTAAATAGGAACAATGCAATATTTTCAAATGAAAAAAAGAAATGTAGGAAATTCGATTTGAAAGTCACCTAGGTGGTCTATATTTTCAAAGAAAAGAGGGAGATGAAAGAATTTTACAAATGTTACAAGTTTATTTCAACCGTGTAACATTTAAAAAAAATTTTTTTTTATCAGCGGGTCACTGCTTTATCAAAGCCCAAATGCCACTTACGAGTTTGTCAGGTGGACAATGAGACAACACCGTAAGGATTGGTAACGATTGTTGAAACTGGGCAGAATTTGATTATTTAAACGGACGACTCAATAAGAATTTGTTAACATTGGACTTGAAAACGGACGTGTTGTAGTCAGCTGTGAAGTAGTCGCTTGGTATTGTGTTCCACAGACATGTAGAATTTGGAAATAAATTTTGTTCATGGAAGTTCTGTTAAATTTTAGTTACACAGAGGAAGAAAGGAAAATTATTTAAAGCGGTTGTAGCTTGACGAGAATGAACATCATATGTAGCCAAACACGTTACATCATTTTAGACGGGAGCCGCCGGGCTTATGTTGGAGTAGAGTATGTTTCCAGTTGAGTCCTACTCTCACGCATTACCTCCTCTTTCGGGAGTGTTATAGATCACCTGATGCACTCCTACCGTGGCAAATTTTTCACCCATCTAGAGTGTCTCCTTTTTGGGGGAACTGGAATCATAAACTATAAACTAATATCATGCCTAACTTTGCTGCAGTGGGAGGCGTCAGGTAATGGTCCATTGAATGGGATTTATACCTCAATGTGATAAATGCTGGGTTCTCCTTCTGACTCAGCTCTTACTTTTAGTGGTAACACGGCTCTGCTCTAGGAGTCGAACGAGACAAAAGATCTTGGCCGTTTGGTCGACTCGTCCTTTAAATCATCTAAACATTGCATTTCAGGCTGCAAACAAAGCAAGGATCATTCTATTTCTCATTCGACGCTCTTTCTGCAAACTCACTCTTGAAATATTTCTACCACTTTATGCCCCCCTCGTCAGACCACTGTTAAGGTTATGTTTTCCAGGCCTCTGCTCCATATCTAATACATGATATCCAGCATTTGGAGAGAGTTCAAAGACTGACTCTATGTGATCTACCCTATGAAAGCTGACTTAAGAAACTTAATCGTTTCTCCCTTGAGTGCCGACGATTACGCGTTGATCTTATTTTGGCCTACAATCTCCTCAATGGTCATTATGATATACCTCAAGACTTAATATTAACTCCTGCACCAGAAAGAAGTCTATGCGGACACCACAAGAAACTATTTCACCGCCAATTTCGATTGAATCGGAGGAGGGCCGGTTTCTTAATCAGGATCCCTGGACCTTGGAATAGTCTCCCAAGAGACGTAATAAATGCGCCAACAATGCAGCAATTCAAGGTGAATTCGTACAGGTGCTGGACTACTTTATCCTCTTCTGCGTAAATTTTGACCATCTTTTCCCTACATGGAAACTGAAGCATGCTTGTTTTATTTTTTGTCAAATTAATTGAATTGAATATACTTAAATAAACTGGTACCTTAAAAAAGAAAACAACTTGTATCTCAAAGGTCAGGGATCAGTTTGATGATGTATTTATATTTTAAACAGGACCTTCCATTTAAAACAGAAAATTAATGTATAAAAAATAGCGAGTGAAAAAAAAAAAAAAAAAGTATTCTTCGGTTTTGTTTTGTATTAACTCAAGTTATATTTCATGGGATTCTTTTTATTATTTTAAACATGAAGAGAGTTTTCACATTTATTTTAGCCCCCCCCCCCTCCCGCCTCCTCTCTTCAATCATACACTGTGTTTACAATTTCGTTTCATTTTATGCTATTGGATTTTTTATTTCAATAAATAATCGATTAATAGTAAATTGTAAAAATGTGTAAGTCACGTAGAAGCAAGAAACAACACACACACACGTACACACGAGAAGTGGTTACATAATTCTAATGAAAGACATTTGTCAGAAAGCAAATTTAAAAAGATGTCAGTGTTTAATGCCGTTTTTGTTTTTTGAAAGAAAAAAAATCATGGTTAATCCTCATGTAATTTTCAATAATGATAATAAAAATAACATTAAAAGTTTTAAAACAGTAACTTATCACAAGTTTCATCGTACATGTAAAATGCTGAAAAAAAAAAACTCGGCAGGGAAAAAATAGTTGTCATTTTTATAAACCAGTCGAGAACGAGACCACTAGACCAAGTTCATAATTTTCTAATAAAAGGACAGGGATCCATTTTTTTTAAAATTTTACTTTTTAAAGAATAAATACAAAAGGAAAGGAAAACGGTTTTCTTTCTTTTTTTTGAGGGGTGGGGATAAAAGCTAAAAAAAAAAATATATATATATATATATATATATATATATATATATATATATATATATATATATATATATATATATATATATATGTGTCAGGTTGTATATGAAAAGAAATCAAATAAAGTGCTCGATCATACAAGAGAGCTAATATAATTTATTTAGATACTGTATATTACATATTTCAGCAATGTATCGCGGTTTCATCCAAAAGGGCAGATTTAGACATCTTTAGTAAATCTCTGTGCCCAGTGGAATCATCCGCAAGCTACAATCATTTCAGTTTGCCGATGATTCCACTGGGCACAGAGATTTACTAAGGATGTCTAAATCTGACCTTTTGGATGAAACCGCGGTACATTGCTGAAATATGTAATATACAGTATCTAAATAAATTATATATATATATATGATTTCGGTGACTGAAATAGGATTTAACCAATTTCACTATAGAATTACGCTCTGTTCCCAGTTCTAATATAGATACACAAAAATATTAAAAATGTAGGCCACAGGGTCAATACGGACGGTTTTTTTTTTCATTGTGCGATGAAAACAAATGTAACTTTTTGAATTTTTAAACATTTAAAAAAAAAAAAATATATAAATATATTCCTGTATATTCTTGTTCTGAATTATTTCTATTTATTTTTTCTTCTTCTTTGTAATTTATGCTTGTCGTATTTTTTATTTAATTTCAGTTCAAATAAATCTGCCCCCCCCCCCCTCCCCATACACACCATTTTTTTTAGCGTTGTTTATGTGTGTTTCCTGTCGGTTCATCTAAATATGACAATTCTTTAAGTTAATCATCAACTTTTATTTTTAACCCTCCGCCCAACCCTAGATCTACTGTTTATTTTTTGTTTTATTGTTTCGTTTTTTGTTGTTCTAATGTTATTGCATATTTGTGTTGTTGTTGACATCGTTGAGTTTGCTGTGTTCATAGGTGGTATAAAACGATTACACATCAGCTGCTGCTGCTGCTGCTGTCACCAAAAGGAGACACACCTGACTGAGATTTTTGTGACAACACAACCAGGTAGAAAAATAAGCATGATCATTTTATTTTTTCTACCCGCCCACCTATGCCAAATTTTTTGTCTTCCAACTTCCAGCTGACCTGTTTGCGATTGTTCCCATTTTTGACATTGGACAAGCAATGTCGATTACCTGAGCTTCTTTCATCCCTTTGTTCTAAGCCAAAACAAAAACAAAAATAAAAAAGATTGTACAAAAAAGAGGCACAAAAATGTGTACAGGTAAACCCTCAACAAATTCATAGAAGTATACACACGGACGGGGTGGGGGAGGCATTCGTGCAGTATAGCTAACAGCCGAGAAATCGAAAACAAACAAAATATACAACAAATAACTTTTACCAAACGCAAAAAAATTTAATTTTTTTTTACCAACCTGCATAGTTTTAAAGTTTAGAAACTGATTCTAAGATTTATTATCTCTGAATATGTTATCGTCATTTTCACTTAGCCAAATAAAATAAAAAATGGCGATCGATTTTGTTTGAAGATGGTCGCTAATTTCAAACTTAAAAAAAGTTAAAAAAAAGGCTTCTGGTACCTCTACCTCTAAGTTTGGGGGGAGGGCAGTCGGACTTAGGGTAAGTGGTAAGGTAAGTCATTTTTAAAAACTATTTTTAAAGGAATGAAGCACCGACAACAACACCGATGTGTCGGCCATGTTGGATTCTGGCTGTATCCGAAGGACAGATATCGATGAAATCTTATATTGAAATAAAAACAACAATTTTGACAACAGTTTCAGAACTTTAAAACTATGCAGGTCAGTAAAAAAATAAATGTTATTGCCTTTGGCCAGTGAAGGTTGAGGGCATGCATTGCATGGAGAGAAATGATTTGAGAATGATACAATGGATGTGTAATGTGAGTCTTCAAGACAGGTTTAGATATGATGACCTCAAACGAAAATTAACTTTGGACAGTAGAGGGAGATGTGTGCAGATAGTATGGCCACATTGAAAGAATGGATGAGAGTTTTTGGATTAGTAGATGTAGAACAGTTGAAGTAGCAGGTTCAGTTAACAGGGGGAAGGCCAAGGAAAACATAGGAGAAAGTGATAAAAATGGACCTGAGGGATAAATAATGACCTGGCTAGAGATAGATTAGTTTGAAAGTCACTTTCTTAAAGCTGTACAACACATACCAGCATGTAAAATCAACGTTAAGCCAGATATTGATGATGATGATGATTGGTAAAAAGTTATTTGTTGTATATTTTGTTTGTTTTCGATGTCTCAGCTGTTAACTATACTGCATGATTGTCCACAAAGAAAATATTTTAGGGAGATTTTATCAGGATTGGTGGCATGTATTTATAAAAACTTTAGATCGGTTGTAGAAAAACTCTGTCCCCCCCCCCCCCCCGAAATATGAATTGTGTAGTAAAAAAAAAAAATAACGTTTTATTACTAACTTAAGAGGATGGAAGCCATTCGTGTATTTGCATAAAAAGATCGTTTTAGTGGGGTTCTCACTATGAGCAAATTTTTATTTTCACTTCTTGACCAAAAATACAACAAACATTAACATTATTGTTTTTTTTCCTTTCCTTTTGCAAAACTCAATCATGTTCTGCAAAGCCAAATACAAAAACGACATTTTTCCTCTACAAAACAACCAAACCAAACACCATGAATAAATACTTGAACATATAAAGAACTTGAAGCATAAATACTTTTACCAAAATGATGAAATTCGGTATTAAATAACCCGAAAAGGTTTGATAGGCCGTAAAACAGAACAATCAAGCCAAATCATTTTCACTTCAAGTTTTTGCAAAAGTTTAGTTTTTGCTACCAGGTTGAAGCTTAGGGTCTAAGTAACAATTTTGGTGTGAGTTGAGTCTTCATACATTCCCGCCATTTTCTAAGATGGCCGACATCAAAATCTAATAATGTTAATATCTCGGAAGCTATTCAACCCTGAAACATGAACTTGGTGTCTATACCTAGGTTTTCATGATCAAGGAATCAGATAAAACCATTTCTCACTTCATCAGAGTATTTATTTGTCCCGAAATTGTAAAATTCAAGATTGTGGACACCAAAATCCTATATCAGCTATACTTCCAAACCACTAAGCCTTCAGTCACGCTGTTCGTACCTGTGAATGAGTAACCAGGACTGCACTGTTGGTTTCTCTTTGCAAGCTACAGAAAATGTGCTAAATGTACTGGAAAAACTTGAAGTGACTGATGCCCCAGGTCGCCCGCTATTTCCCTTAATATATCTGCCTCCACAGAAACTCACACGTAAAGCTGTCAACGTTCCACAGTGGTATTTGTATTATTTTGGATTATTCAAACTACTGTTCTCATCTTGGATGTTATTCTCATGTTCTGGCCGATGTAACCTGTGACCTTCTTCAGGTGCATTTTGTCGAACTTGGGAAATATTACTTAACACTCTATCCGTTACGCCGTGGCGTAACGGATAAAGTGCTAAGTAATAATCAGTTCTAAGTGACAGTCGTTTAGAGGTTGAAGGTTTAATTCTCAGTACAGAACCATACTAAGAATACAATTACAAATTATATAAGACCTCTACCCTGTCATGGCTGACTGAACGAGAGCAAGCTATCCCCGTGGATTAAATAAAGGGTTCTGGTTGGTAAATTCCATACAGATTCCCGAGTTCAACAAGACGCACCTGAAGAAGATCAGAGGTTACATTAGCTGAAACGTTGTGAAAATAACATCCAAGATGAGAACAATAGTCTGAATAATCCAAATAATACAAATTATCAATCCTCATCTAAAAAATTCCAAAACATAACAGTTGTGTCTATTCTGCATTTTATATGTAGAGAAATGAGGGTTTCATCGATCTCAACGTGGAGACCTTAATCCTAACCCTAATCCTAGAGAGCACTAAAAATAGTATATTACGGCTGTGTGCGCACACTGATCATGATTGGCGGGGGCTTTTTTCCTTTTTGCAATGCTCATTTTTTCATTAGTGGCAGGGCCCTTTTTCAAATGATGAAAACCTTTAACTTTTGATTCATTTATAGTTCCCCCGACTTATCCTAGATCAACTCTGATTGTTTCTCACTCTCTCTGTATCTTTGTCTCTGTGTGTCCAAGCATCAGTTTTCAATGCTTGATCTCCTAGCAGAATCAATGACATATTTGTAATCAGCAGGTTACTCAATTTTCATTTATATTCATTTATTTATGTTTGGGGGTGGGGGGTTCATAAAATTGAACCCCAAAATTCAAATAATTGAGATTAATTAAGAAAAATTCCGAAAATTTTAAGACTGTGTATTTTCAGGGGTATGAGGGTGCATGACCCCCCTCCCCCCAATTTTTTTTTTTTCAAATATCTCTTATTTGCATGAGATTTGAACAATAGATATTAGATACAAAGTAACCAAGATTCTCAAATTTTTAATTTTTTTTCAAAGAATTCTGAGACACACTAAAGGGTGGGGCGCTTAAGCCCCAAATTTTAACACACCTTCTTTGAAAATTAAAATATTTCAGATTTGCATGAAATTACTACATAATAATGAGGAGAGAGGGAGAGTTAGAGTTCTGTATTTACTAGCATAAAATTGTTTTTTTACTAGGTGTAAAAATTCAGCTCCTCAAAAAGGGGCACTTTGTATGTGAACAAAAATACCTGTATAGTCCTTCCCCGAATGTGGGAACGTTAGGCGACAGGAAATAAATCCATCCCTCCATAGATTTAATTTTGAGGGGAGCAAAGGAGATAGGCCCCCCCCTCCTCCTTAAAATAAATGTACCCATGGATTCAAAATCCACTGGAGAGATTATTATGAAATTTTATGAAGATGAAAAATGTTATAGACAATATAATGAGCTATGTTTTATTTATTTTGGAGAGGTGCAAAGAGGACATAACCCATCCGTTGTAAACAAATGTATCAATAAAAGTTATTTATATTATGAAGTATATACATTTCTTCCTTTTTTTTAAAAATTAGAATTAATTTGATAGATGAGCAAGCTGTATCTAACTGGTGTTGCCTAAATGGAGACATATTGCCGAGTGAAGGTCTTAGAGAAAAATAATTCTTTCCTTTTAAAGTTTTGCTTTAATGGAAATCGCTCCAGACAAGGCATGAAGCCACTTGATGTAAAGAGATAACAAGAACGAAAGATGATTATCGCAAAGACAGCAGATGCCTATTGACCATAGTTTTGAAAAGACCGAGGCCATAGGTAGGAGGAAAACAGTTAGCAGGGAGAAAGTTCCATAAGTCTGCAGTTCTTGGAAAGAGGCTACCGGAATAGGAAGCTGTATTATAACGAGGTACCAAAACAGCAAATTGGTGAAGATCACTAGACCAACGAGTTAAACGAGCTGGAACAAAAGAAGCAGGGAATAGATCAGACAATTCTGAAGAACACATGCTAATAGTATTTATAGAAAAGATGTCCGTGAGAGAGGGGGTGCAGAGAAAAAGAAAGGGTGAAGCCGACAAAATTTACTATTTATGTACAGATTTTCTGGTCTATTGTAGTCTGCCCATCAGCCTAAATATTGTTTCTACAAGCAATTTTATGCCAGTCATTTACAAATTTGCCAGTTCTGACTGCTATTACTAATTGCTCTGAAACATTAGCTTACTTCTATGAGCAAACAACATTTTTTTTTCTAATATCTCACCGGCACTAATTAAATATTTTTTAGACTTTTATTTCTTTGGATTTTCAGGAGAAATCTTTAAAAAAAAAAGAAAAAAAAAATGAAAATAGACCAAAAAGTGTTTTTTTTCTTTTTTCTTGTGTTTTTCGATGGAAAAATTTCCCCCAAGAAATGAACAAACAATTTTTGATTTAGCATCTGATCCATGTTGATAGGTTTAAAAACCCCATCACGAAGGAAATTATTGGACGACAATTTAAATTTTCAAATGTCTCATCAGTATGAATTAAATATTTTATAGTCTTTACTTTCGGACTAATTATTGTTTTATATTTCCTCTTACGTGTATAAATCTGAATAAATAAAATGTTAAGTGGTACAGGTGAGACACTAAAACATGATAAAATCATAGATGTTTTATTTGGTTTGTTTGGACTACTGTTCTCATCTCACACCGTTTCGGCCGATGTAACCTCTGACCATCTTCAGGTATATCTTGACAATGGCTCTTATTGGTGTATGGTGGAAAGAATATTTTTGTTCTTTTTTCCAAGAAACCGTAGTCGTTAGAATTCAAAATATGTGATGTCTTTATGATACGGAAAGAGTGTTGAGTCGTTTTTATTTTCGTATTAATTCAGGTCCGTACCGATTTGATATAATGTTTATGAATTTTTTAGATGAGGATTGATAATATGTATTGTTTGGATTGTTAGGACTACTGTTCTCATCTTGAGTGTTATTCTCACAATGTTTCAGCCGATGTAACCTCCGACTTTCTTCAGGTGTGTCTTGACAATGGCACTTATTGGTGAATGGTGAAGATACACCTGAAGACGGTTGGAGGTTACATCGGCAGAAACGTTGTGAGAATACGACCCAAGATGAGAACAGTAGTCCGAACAATCTAGATAATATATATTATCAATCCTCATCTCAAAAATTCAGAAAAATCGTTGATGTTTTGTTTAGTTGCTTTGTTTTATAGAATATCAACACTTGTGGGGTCATTTAGGGTTAGGGTTTTGATAAAGGTTTTTATGCTTCAATATCTTCAAATATTTATAGATTAGCAAGCTATGTCTACCTGGCGCTGACCGTGTGGAGATGTAATAATAATGATGACGACGACGACGTCCGTTTTACATGCTGCTATGCGTTCGATCGCTTTAAAAAATTGACTTCCAAACTAACCTATCTCTGGACAGGTTTTTATTTATCCCTCTTTCTCTCAAATCAATCCTTATCACTTCTTCTCATGTTTTCTTTGGCCTTCCCCTTCCTACTCATCCTGTTCCCTACACTGTTGTTTTACATCTACTAACCCTAGAACTTGCATCCATTATTTCAATTTGACCAAAACAATGACGTCTCTTGTTATGCACACACATCTCCATATACTGTCCAGATTTAATCTTCCTCTGAGGTCATCAGATCTAAGCCTGTCTTTAAGACTCACATTACACATCCATCGTATCATTCTCAATACAAATAGGATTTAAATCAGTCTTTTATGATGGATTAAAAAAAAAAAATTAATGTATCTTAAAACGGAGAGAGGGGTGCGTAGACATCATCTACAATAATTAAGCCTCTCAAATATATTACACCTTTGCTTGAATGAAAGCAATTGTTGATTTACATTGTAATAGTATTCATATTTGTCTTTTGTGTAAAACCAGGTGTCTCAAGGATGCTTCATGCCAAATTTGTTGGAATTCTGTATTTGTGGGGCCTGTAGGTGATCGAGAGACAAAATATACTTAAATGCATCATCATATTCGGTTTAACGTCTGTTTTACGTACTGGCATGTGTTGGACGACTTTTAGAAATTTCCTTCCAAACTAACCTATCTCTAACCAGGTCTTTATTTATCCCTATTTCTCCAACTCCATCCTTATTACTTTCTCACATGTTTTCCTTGGCCTTTCCCTACCAACTGACCCTGCTTCCTCAACTCTTCTAGATCTACTAATCCAAGAAATCTCATCCATTCTTTCAATGCCATATTATCAAAGTCTCCTATTGTGCACACATCTCCCTATGCTGTCCAGATTTAATCTTCCTCTGAGGTCATCAGATCTAAGCCTGTCTTTAAAACTCACATTAAACAATTCAAAATATAATGCTTAAAAATTTTTTTAAATAGAATTTTCCAAAAGTTCGTTTTATTTTTTTCTTATTGATATAAATTAATATATGCACCATTCTCATATCATTTCTCTCCATGCAACGCATGTCCCCAACCCTCACTGGCTAGGTTTCACTTATTGCCAAGAAAAATAAGTCAAAATATAGTAATTTTTGAATAGGATTTAAAAAAAAAATTGTTTTAGTTTTCCCTTATTTTATTTTTGATATAAATAAATATTTGATAAATAGTAAATAAAAAAAAAAAGTAATAATTCAATGTGTATTTATTAAAATTACGTATAGGCGAGAAACACACAATTATCCGGGATCTATGTTTAATTGTTTAGTTAATACTGAGATGATAAAAGTCGTGATTAACAATAGAGCCGAAACGAATAAAAAGCGTGCATTCAGATTCACGTTTTACAAGTTCTTTTTAAAAATAGGATTTAAAAAAAAAAAATTGTTTTTAGTTTTGTCTTATTTTATTTTTGATTTCAGTGGTGGGGTGGGATCAACACTTTGTGGACATTTTCAACAAGAACCAACGAAATAAAAAAGGGGTGAAAAACAAACAAATATTAACAAATAAATGTTACCGAAGATAAGTTACTCTTCTACCTACCTGGATAAGTTTTTTGTGTGTGTCTTAACTTATTTAAAGCGTTTTTTAGTTCAATACAAAACTAGTGTCAACTCTGTTAAGTTAGAACAAAAGAAAAAAATGACTGACATTAGACGGTCACGTGAAGTCTTTATAATCGCTCAAAAATCGAAAATTACACAGAATCACAGCTAATAACTGTCACCAATCATGCGAAAATGTAATGTTCAACCGAACTGTATATTTTTATTAAGTCTTTTTTTTTGTGGAAACTATTCTACTGCTTTTCATTTATATCATTCAGAAAACCAAATAGTTTTTTCCAATCGATTTTGTTTTATAATATAACATGAATATTTAAAAAAAAATCAATTCCAGTTTTTATAGGGTTTTAATAAGAACAATTGAACTTTATCCTCCGGTCGCATATTTTTGCCAGCCTGGGAAGACGACATCCATCGTGAACAAACATATTCTACACAAACCCCTAAAGGAGGAGGTACTGACTGAGAAAATGGTATCATGACACCCCCCCCCCAAAAAAAAAAGGAGGTGTTAATGCCTGAGAGGATGATATCATGACAACAGAATATATAGTACATTACCCCCCTCCCCCCTCAAAAAAAAAAAAACAGAGAAAATAATCATGGAAGGATGGTATCATGAGGAACGAATACATACTATACTGCCCCCAAAAAGAAAAGGTAATACCTGGGAAGATCGCCTCATAAAAGAAGGTAATACCTGTGAGTATTATATCATGGCAACAGAACATATACTACCCCCCCCCCCAAAAAGGGAGATGGTAGTCCCTGGGAAGATAGCCACATGACAACAGAACAGATGCTACATTACTCCCTCTCCCAAAGGAGGATATAATACCTGGGAGGATTAATCCCACCCTCTTAAAAAAGGAAGAGAAAAAAACATGATACTTTACTGTAGCTTATAAACTTTAATTACTTTTGCAACGACAGTCTAAAGTGTTCAAGAACACTTTGCCAACGATTACGAAGAAATTACAGACCCACAGAACTTTCCTAGTGCCCCAAGTTATTGACATTCTTTAGACCCCCAAAGGTACGGTTGCACAAAGAGTCTTTGGCGAATGGTTGAGGCTGCAAAGGAGGCATTTCAAGGACTTGAGATCATAGAGGTTGATCACCCCTCTTTAACCAAAATCATACACACATGTGAAGGGTGGGTCCCAGTTTATGTTCACCCCTCCTTTTACAGGGCTCTTAAAATAACTTTCCCAATGGATGTCGGAGGGATTGTGCGACACTGGCGGCTTACGCCCGAACTGCTAACTGGCAATATCAATCAGAACTCAGGCGTCCTCACCCCTGATGACTTCAGTCCAGTGTGTAACACTGAGTATTGATTTACTCCTCTCCAGGAGTTAGGCACAAGGCCAGTTTTTATCTTACTCCCACAAGTAAGATGTGACCCAAGGTCGGGTCGGGAAAGTGGGGTTTAAAAATTGCCTGGGCAGCCCCGTCGGCATTCCCCGGTAGGAGCGCCTCAGGTAGTAAGCAATAAACTTACTCCTCCCCAAAGAGGGGAGGCAAAGCCTGGGAGGGTGGACATCCTAGAACTGCACAGGACAGACCCATAGACAGGCATAAATCAAGCCCCGAAGGCCAAGACAATACCAGTCTATGGGGTGCAGTATCTATCGGAACAGATACTACACTTTGATCTTGAGTAGCAGTGATCATGTCTCTGGACCTGGCTACATAGAACGTGAGGGGCATGAGATCCCGAAGCAAAGCTCCTAGCGTGCTGAGGGATCTGGGGGCCCTTGAGGTAGATATAGCGACGTTACAGAAGCCCACTTCAATTCCAGTGGGGATTGTCATGTACTGGCGGGAGAATTTGACGTCTTTTCAGCATATGGCAATACCTACAGTCGTGGTGTCTCTGTGCTAGTCTATAATAATGTGAAAAAGTGGATGTAAATTGCCTTCGTCATTAGAATATGATTTTAAAGCTTTTAAAGTGGGGGATATAAAGTAATTTCTGGCCAAAATCAAAGTTTATAGGCCAAAGTCAAGTATTATGCTTCATTTTTTAACATAAATCATGGGGGGGGGGAGATAAAAGTATTTTTTCACTGTGCAACTTCTACCAATGAACTGTACTTATATATTATTAAAACTCTGTGGATGTTGCTATCTGGCTTACTTGTCAACGTGCACACTTCACATGTGCATAAATGTTTTTAGATGATGTCAATAATTAAGAGAAAAATGGAGAGAGAGAGAGAGAGAGAGAGAGAGAGAGAGAGAGAGAGAGAGAGAGAGAGAGAGAGAGAGAGAGAGAGAGAGAGGGTCTCTACTATGGCATCACAATGTATTCCGACTTTGTGATATCCTTTGACTTAGTAATACTTGTAAAAACATGCTACAACCAATGTCAAAGTTAAATTATATATTTTATAATATATATATATATATATATATATATATATATATATATATATACTAACCTGTTTATTTATCTACCTCCCTGTCATCTGTCAAAGTCCAGGCTAAATGTGAGCACAAAAAAATAAAGAAATATAACATGTGCTACCAGATCAGGCTGTCTGAAAATACCGGCTTCCTTACCAAAAATGCACCAAACGTTGATGTTATTGTTTTTTTCCATTCCCTTTGCAAAACTCAATGATCTTCTGCAAAGCCAAAAACGAAAACAATTTTTCTCTGCAAAACAACCAAACAAAACACCATGAATATATTGAAGATATAAAGAACTTGAAACAAAAAAACTTTTACCAAAATGACCGGATTCGGTATTAAATAACCCAAAAAGGGTTGATATGTCGCAAAACCAAACCAAACCAAACCAAACCAAATCAAAGAAATATAAACAAAAAAATAATAATTCAAAAAGGATAATAGTAATAATATAAGAAGAGTAGAAAGTGGACGTTGGGTTTACGTTCGGCAGCCTCGTAACTCTCGCTTTCCTTATTTTGTTCTTTAGTCTTCACATTCTCTGAGCAATGTTTCTGACAAAGGGGGAAAATATGCTGTTTTCTAGGTCAGAATCTATCCATATAACACTTATCGTTGGCTAGTTTTTGAGCTTGAAGTAGTATTTTTGATTTTAGCTCCTTACATCATGTGGCTTCATGCCTTGTCTGGAGCGATTTCCATTAAAAAAAAGCATAACAGGTCACGATGATCTGATTATTTATATTACTGAGGTATTGGCCACTTTAGATTCATTAGGAATCAGTTGGTCAAAATATATCAACTCCTTAACCTCTTTTAATCCAAAATTAATAATCATATTCATAAATCATCGTTTTACATCTGTTTTACATGCTGGCATGTGTTGGACGGCTTTTAGAAACTGACTTCCAAACTAACCTATCTCTGGCCACATCTTTATGCATCCTTCCTTCTATCAAGTCCATTCTTATGACTAACCATGTTTTCTTTGGCCTTCCCCTGCCAACTGACCCTGCTACCGTAACTGTTCTACATTTATTAATCCAAAGTTTCTCATCCATTCTTTCAACGTGGTCATTCCATCAAAGTCTCCTGTTTTGCACACCCCTCCCTGTACTGTCCAGATTAAAGCCTGTCTTTAAGACTCACATTACACATCCATCACATAATTCTCATATCATTTCTCTTCATGCAACGCATGTCCTTTACCCTCACTGGCTGGGTTTCATTTCTATACATACTCACACTATGTACACATGCCTGATAGACTCTTCCCTTGGTCGGCAAGAATGGCTTCAAATTTTAAGTTTTGAGTTTTGCTGTTGTGAAATTTCAAGTTTGTAGTGAACTGAATATTTACCTTCTCTTACCCTAACCCTAACCTAGTATTTACCTTCCCTAACCTAGTATTTACCTTCCCTAACCCTAACCTAGTATTTATCTTCCCTAACCTAGTATTTATCTTCCCTAACCTAGTATTTACCTTCCCTAACCTAGTATTTACTTTCCCTAACCCTAACCTAGTATTTATCTTCCCTAACCCTAACCTAGTATTTATCTTCCCTAACCCTAATCTAGTATTTACCTTCCCTAACCTAGTATTTATCTTCCCTAACCTAGTATTTATCTTCCCTAACCCTAACCATGTATTTACCTTCCCTAACCATAACCTAGTATTAATCTTCCCTAATCCTAACCCTAACCTAGTATTTATCTTCCCTAACCCTAACCTAGTATTTATCTTCCCTAATCCTAACCCTAACCTAGTATTTATCTTCCCTAACCCTAACCTAGTATTTACCTTCCCTAACCCTAATATAGTATTTACCTTCCCTAACCCTAACCTAGTATTCATTTTCCTTAATCCTAACCCTAACCTAGTATTTATCTTCCCTAACCCTAACATTTACCTTCCCTAACCCTAATATAGTATTTGCCTTCCTTAACCCTAACCTAGTATTTCCCTTCCCTAACCCTAACCTAGTATTTATCTCCCCTAACTCTAACCCTAACCTAGTATTTCCCTTCCCTAACCCTAACCTAGTATTTATCTTCCCTAACCCTAACCTAGTATTTACCTTCCCTTACCCTAACCTAGTATTTATCTTCCCTAACCCTAACCTAGTATTTACCTTCCCTAACCCTAACCTAGTAATAACCTTCCCTAACCGTAACTGTAATGTTATCGGCTGGGTTAAATAAGTAGTAAGACGGAGAGACGTATAGGATAAATAACAAGGTTTATTGGCGGTCAAAATACATTCTAACTGAGTCATCGCCAGGGGCAGTAACTCGTCCCCTCACCGGTGAATCCTCGGTGCAGTAACACTACAGTAACCTAGTATTTACCTTCCCTAACCGTAACTTAGTATTTACCTTCCCTAACCCTAACCATGTATTTACCTTCCCTAACCCTAACCTAGTATTTCCCTTCCCTAACCCTAACCTAGTATTTACCTTTCCTAACCCTAACCTAGTATTTACCTTCCCTAACCCTAACATTTATCTTCCCTAACTCTAACCCTAACCTAGTATTTCCCTTTCCTAACCCTAACCTAGTATTTCCCTTTCCTAACCCTAACCTAGTATTTCCCTTCCCTAACCCTAACCTAGTATTTCCCTTCCCTTACCCTAACCTAGTATTTACCTTCCCTAACCCTAACCTAGTATTTACCTTCCCTAACCCTAACCTAGTATTTACCTTCCCTAACCCTAACCTAGTATTTACCTTCCCTAACCCTAACCTAGTATTTACCTTCCCTAACCCTAACACAGTATTTAACTTCCTCTCACTGCAGGAAGATGTTACGCAAGGTCGAAAGGTGGGGAGTAAAAAGCCATCACACAAGAGGAAGTGCACTCTATATTACAAAAAAGCTCTGAGCAATTCCGTCAGCATTCCCCGATAGGGTCGCCTCAGGTGATTAGTAATAAACTAACTTTTTCAATGCATAGGCAAGCGGAGCCTTTGGAGTGTGGACTGCTTAGAATTGCACAGAATCATACCTCAGCCCGACAGAACAAAAGGCTACCTAGCTTCAAAATGGTTCAGACTATGTCGCAGAGCCTAGCCAATGATTTGTCGTAGAATTGCATGAAAATTTTAGTTAGCAAACTGACTTTTCTCCCCTATTCTTAATTAGATACTACTATTGATATATGCGCTTAGATTTTTGTTTAATTTAAAAAGTATACGTCAACAGAAATATATCTCCAAGAAAGTTAATCTGTAAAGAATTCCAAAGATTTGGTTTATAAAATCTCTTAAGAATTAAAATTAAGAAAAAAACATCAATATGTTTCGTTGGACTATTCTTCTAACAGCTAGAAGGAAATGTTTTTGAACACATGCTAACCTAAAAATGGAAGAATAACAATCTATATATTACTAAAACTATACAGATGTTGCTATCTCGCTTACTTGTCATCATGCACACTTCACATGTGCACTGTCATCATGCACACTTCACATGTGCACTTGTCATCATGCACACTTCACATGTGCACTTGTCATCATGCACACTTCACATCTTTTTAGATGGTGGGAGGAAGCGTTAATATCTATTATATAAAGGAGGTGTGTGTGTGTGTGTATATCTGTATCTTTTTTGTTTCATTTTACTTCGGTCTAAGTTCTCAGAAATCAAGGGCTAACACTTGATATCTATATGAGATACATAGATATTCGAATATTCCATTAAAGTTTTCCTTTACCTGTCAAACGTTGAGTTAGTAAAGAGGTTAAGAACATTAATTTTCCTCTCCTCAATTGACCAATAAACTCTGTTATATTATATCTTTCTTTTACTCTCTTGGTCTTACCGGGTTCCAAGACAAGAATTCATCTAGTCTGGTGGAGTATCCAGCTGAGTTCTGTTACTTGAGGTAACATCACTAGGAGAAGGTACACTATTACTCGTATGAGCAAGTGTATAGCCATGCTGAGGGGATCTTATTTATGCTGCAAATACTATGTTGAATATTTGGTTAGGGTTTACTTGTAGGGTGAAGTATTCTCATGGCAGGTTGTCCTGACAAACCCTTGTACAGAGAGACCGAAGACACTCGAGGATATGTGTGTGTGTGTCCATCTAAAAGTAAAAGAACTACAAACAAACAGCCACAAAGTTGGTATATTCTTGATCAGCGTTGCCCTGGTTGAATAATATCTAAAATTTGAAAAAGAAAAAAAAAATTCAATTTTTTGGGTCAGGTTTCGTTAGGGGAGTCGTTTTTTCAACCATTATATAAAGGATATTATTATTTTCAATGCATTAAAACAAGAGAGAGGAATGGGCTGGGCGGAGGTGAAAGAGAGGTGGGGGAGAGGGATGTGAAAAAAACGAGGAAGGGAGGAAAGAAAGATGAAGAGATGTATTATTGAGAGAGGTAGAGAATTAAAAGTTTTAATATAAAGATGTTACACAAACTTTTTAACGTCTTCTATTTTTTTTTTTTTTTTTACAGCCCCGAACAACGCTGGGTAGCCCTGCTAGTCGTAAATAAAGAGTGAATGATAAGGTGGTAGGAACAGAGTGATGTAAAGAATTAATAGGGAGAAGTACGGCTGTCTGCTAACTATTTTTAGCCTGTAACACATAGGAACTTGCATATCGTTGTAAGAGCCGGACGGGGAGGAGAGGGGAGGGGGGCATGTTTTATCGTATTTCTTATAATGAGCTCCCCGAGGAAGCATAAACCCACTGACTGGATTTAAAAAAAAAAATGTTCATCTGATTTTAATGTGAAAACCCTAGTTAAATTATGCAAGATGATTAGTGCACATTTCAAACTTAACCCACACAACTTAACACTGTTTAAGCCCATAACTTTAGTCATGTAAGCTGTATTTTCACACACGTTTTGTCCCTTTTGTAGTTTATGCTGACACTATAAGGGGGATGACTTATTTCGATTCTTTTTTTTTTTTTTTTTTCAACAATTGATTTTAACAAAAATTTCCTGTTTTATTTTTTTTGTTTGTTTTGAAAAAGGAAATGAAGAAAGCATTTTTATTGGCTAGTTAAAGCAAAACAACTTTACCATTGGAAGAAACAAACATTTTATTTTGAAATCGGAATTTAATATTTTTACGAATTCATGAATTAAAAAAAAATATTAGACTTAGGACGGTCCTCATACGAATAAGGAATATATTGTGAACTATATATTCACTTCAGTCGATATTAAAGATTTCGCCTGGACTTTTATTTTGCTTGTATCAAAGCTAATTGAAAATACAGTCCATATCACAGGTTCCCTAGGTTTACTAGTTAATTCTAGATTTAAAAAAAAAAAATCTTTGTTAAAATAAATTTTGACAAAAATCTAAAAATAAGGTGAGATGAAAAATAAACAGAAAATCCTTGTTGAAATTCAATCTAAAAATAAGTTGAAACAAGTTATCTCCTGTTATGGCTCCTTTTTACTTTGTCAGCATAAACTAAAACTGGGCTCAATTTTCAACATAAGTCAATGTGTTTGGTTGATTTCAAGTATTTGGTTGTCCAACCTCTCATAAAAATGAAATAAATGGACCGACCATAGTCAAGGGCGACCTGAAGGCTCCTTTTTTATTGGTTACTACACCGAGATGTAGGGGAGAGCGTCACTCCTTTCTCTGGATTACTCCACTTACCCTTGATTCTTATCCTGTAATGCTGAGTGTTTAGCAAGGAGGTATGGATGAATTAGGTTTCAGGCACCCCAGAAATAAGCAAATATGAAAAGGACGAATTCTGGTCTACACCGGTTTCTTTGAATTCCGGTTGACCTTCACGCACGCACGTGGCACCTATAAACAAACAGATAATACACCTGAATTGGGTGGTTTTTGTCACAAGGTCGATTTTTAATATAGGGAATGATTTATTGTAAGAAAAAAGGTGGGGGAGAGATATAAAAAATATTTTTTGGTGCGTTTTCTTTATTTACAAAACTTTTTAATAAACAAATGAAACATTGCAGAGATTGTGTCTCTTTGAAATTTTTGTTGTTGTATCATTTGGTTTATTCAAACTAACTGTTCTCACCTTGGATGTTATTCTCACAATATTTTGGCCTCAAAGCGCGACGGATAAAAGTGCTAAGTTATAATCAGTGACAGTCTTCTGGTGGTTGAAGATTCAATCCTTAGTACAAACGATACTCAGAATTACTTAAGACTTCTACCTTGTCATAGCTGACGGACGAGAGAAAGTTTACCCCCGTGAATTAAATAAAGGTTTCCGTTCAAAATTCTGTACAAATTTCTGATTTTTACATAAATATTCCGGCGTTTGACAAGATGCACTTGAAGAACTTTGAAGGTTACATCGGCCAAAACGTTGTGAGAATAACATCCAAGATGAGAACAGTAGTCTGAATAGTCTAAATTATCAATCTTAATCTCAAACATTCCGGAACATAAATTTTTTTTGTTCCTATTTACTTGCCTCCCCACGAGGACGGAGTTAGACTCAAGGTCAGTTTTTAATGTAGGGAAAATCCAGCTCCCCCCCAAAAATGGCACTCTGGATTGGAACAAATATAAACATTGCTTCAGTCTAGAAGGGCTTCTCCTTCACTGACCGAGGACAGAAAAGACCAAGTGCAGCATCAGAACAGGTACTACATTTTGTCGGAGAGCAAAAGGTCAAGGAAGCAAGGACATTTTTTGTTGTTCTTTAAAGTTGATATGTGAAGATTAAAAACAAGAGATATCTGAAGAGGCATAATAAATAAATAAATAAAAAAAAAGATTTTTTATATTTGACATGAGATTAATGATTAAAACAAGAGATGAACAATACATGATTTTTTTTTTCATTGAAAACTTTGAAAACTTTGAAAAAAAAAAAAAAAAAAAAGATGTGATATGTGTTAACACTATAGAATTACTGAGATCCCTAAGAATGCTATTAACATGTTAGAATTTGCTTCATATGTGATCAACAGTCTGGCAGGCTAACATTCCTTGCATGCCTACCTGACATAAGTTCCAGAAATATGCCATTGCCAAGCTGCTGTTCTCTTGTTGCACCGAAAGAGAAGGATCAACATTTGCCATGAGAGAGAGAGAGAGAGAGAGAGTTAGAGAGAGAGAGAGATTTATTTATTTATTTTTTTTTGGGGGGGGGGGGGGATGATTGCACACATGTGTGCAAGTCAACTTCCCACCCCCATAGTCATGATCATCTCTGATATATAAAAAAGAAAATTGTCTGACTATCTATTTCTCACACTTCAGACCCAAAACTCATACCAGTGATAAATCACTGTAACTTGCTGATTCTTTACAGCAACAAAAATATTGCTTCCTTATCGTGGCATTGATTGATTTTCACAGTCTAAACACCAGCCCCTTATATTATTCTAGGGGGAGGGGGCCAATCAAAAGTAAGGGAGATAAGTCTCTATTTTAAACTGTACATGAGAAATAAAGTTTATTTTTCTTTTCTATTTTTCTTTAGGAAATACTTGATTTTTCACATTAAAATTTGTAACTTTATTTCACTTTTTAGCGAAAAATATTTCAGTAAAAAAAAAACTATAAAATGAACTAAAAAAAAAAAATGTTCATGACCTATGTTACCAATATATATATATATATTTATTTATTTTAGTACAACAGAAGCTGAAGAGAGCCGGATGGCTAAGACTTTCCGACCTTGAAACCGACGGTACGAATATTGTAATAATTTTTTTTTGTACCAAAATAAATAAATATTATGCTTTTAATTTTTAACTTTAATTCCTAATTAATCGAGCACTCTGCTGGGATTTTTCCTACTATATAACAAAGAAGTTATATATATATATATATATATATATATATATATATATATATATATATATAATATGTCTCAGTCTGTAGTATAAGTAAAAAAAGAATATGAGTGTTGTGGCCTTACAGGACTGAAAAAAATAAGACAACAAGGAGGTAAGGGTATGTATTTACAGAAAGTACAGAAGTAACGGGTTGTCAGAGATTGCATCTACCTTGTCATAGCAATCCAGAGAAGGGTTCATGTAGTGATGCAATAGGGTAGATCAACATAACAATGAGTAACACAGAATATAAGTAATGTGTGTTGTTTTATCGACATTACTTGTTCTTCTTACACCGATGTCTGCATGACTAATCATGTTCGTGGCTTTACTTTGACTCCACGTGTGCATTGTGGCAACTATATTGGTAAATAACAAGCATATTGTTGTTAGTAAAATATTCCTGTTTTTTTAATGGTTGATGGCGACTTCTTTTCTTGGACTCTAATAACATCCAAATTGAGAACAGTAGTCCGAATAATCTAAATAATTTTTTTGTCATGTTCAATTACACTTATATTCTAACCCTAACTCCCCTGAAGAGGAGAGAATGTACTAAAATGAACCTGCTTTTCTTGGCCTTTTGACTGGGATTGAAGTGTAGTATCTGTTCCAATGTATGCTACACCCCTTAGACCAGTACCGTCTAGGCCTTCAGGCCTTGATTCCGCCGGTCTTAGGGCTTGTCCTGTGTAGTTATAAGAAGTCCACCCTCCCAGGCTTTGTCTTCTCACCCTTTGAGAAGGGGTTAGTTTATTGCTAATCGCCTGAGGTAAGTTACCAGGGAATGCCGACGGGGCTGCCCAGGCATTTTTTGTAGGCCAGAGTGATCATCTTCTAAAGCACTGGTTTTTTAATCCCACTTTCTGACCGCTGTGAGAGGGAGATATATTTTCTACATTTTATAATATTTAATTTTTAGGGTGGGGCCCAAGAATTTACTGAGCATTGATTGGGTGAAAGGGTAGGTAAGTACACTGACATTAATTGAAATAAATTTGATTAAATTTATAGGCTTTAATCCCCTTGAGGCATACCCGGAGTTTACTGGGAATCAACGAGGCTGAGTTGACTTGACTTGAGTCATACTATGCCAGTAGGTATAGGTGGAACGTTGACAAATTCTGACCTCCAGAGGTGGTGCTGTGACTTTGTCATGTTTCTTTTTCTTTCTAATGACTGGATATGTATACGTATAAAGCCCGAGTATTTTGAAATTGCCACCCATATGGTACTGACCAGGCTCAACGTTGCTTAACTTCAGTGATCTAATGAGAACCGGTGTGTCAACGTGAGGACCCCTGTGAAATTCTGCTCCAAATCCTGGACCCGATATTTACAATTTAAAAAAAAATTTAATTTCTATAATTATCAAGTTCTTAATAAAATAAAATAATGTAAATAAGATGTATTTCCTTTTTATGGATGTCCAGTCGACCACAGACTTCAAAATATGAATAAAAATGAAATATACTTATCTAAGTACCCTGGGTAATGTAGTTTTAGAATATATATGATTTATAAGGGTTTATCTTCAAAATGAGTTTGTGAACATACAAATAAAACACAGGAACTACAACTTTACAACTTTATATATAGAAATTAAAAAATGTTAACTATACTCCTCTGATGAATATAAGCTGAAAATATATATGGAGACAGATGACCTTTTATCTAACCCTTTTGAGTTGACATGTAATGTGGATAGGTGACTATTAATTTCCATTGGGTTGACCAAATATTTTAGCTGGCTGACCATAATTTTTCAGGTGTTATATTTAAATGATTATTTTTTAGTTCAAGGATTGTAATTAGGTGAACATATTTTACCATTATTTTGATTGGCTTTGCATCGATTTTCAAGTATTATTGTTGGGTTACCATCCTTTTAAAATACGGTGCTTGTGTTACCATCATTTTCCAAGTATTGTTGTTGAGCTACCATTGTTTTCAAGTATCGTTACCGTCGTTTTCCAAGTATCGTTGTTGGTTTACGATAATATTTCCAGTATTGTGGTTGGATTACGGTCGTTTTCCAAATATTGTGGTTGGATTACGGTCGTTTTCCAAATATCGTGGTTGGATTACGGTCGTTTTCCAAATATCGTGGTTGGGTTATGGTCATTTTGCAAGTATCATGGTTGGGTTATGATCGTTGTCCAAGCATCGTGGTTGGGATGATCGTTGTCCAAGCACCATGGTTGGGTTACGATCGGTGTCCAAGCACCGTGGTTGGGTTACGGTCATTGTCCAAGCACCGTGGTTGGGTTACGGTCGTTGTCCAAGCACCGTGGTTGGGTTACTGTCGTTGTCCAAGCACCGTGGTTGGGTTACGATCGGTGTCCAAGCACCGTGGTTGGGTTACGATCGGTGTCCAAGCACCGTGGTTGGGTTACGATCATTGTCCAAGCACCGTGGTTGGGTTACGATCGTTGTCCAAGCACCGTGGTTGGGTTACGGTCGTTGTCCAAGCACCGTGGTTGGGTTACTGTCGTTGTCCAAGCACCGTGGTTGGGTTACGATCGTTGTCCAAGCACCGTGGTTGGGTTACGATCGTTGTCCAAGCACCATGGTTGGGTTACGATCGTTGTCCAAGCATTGTGGTTGGGTTACGATCGTTGTCCAAGCACCGCGGTTGGGTTACGGTCGTTGTCCAAGTATCGCGGTTGGGTTACGGTAATTGTCCAAGTATCGTGGTTCAGTTACGGTCGTTTTCCAAGTACCGCGGTTGGGTTAATGTCGTTTTTTTTCTCAAGTAATATGGTTGAGTTACCATCGTTTTGCAAGTATTATGGTTGGGTTACCATCAAATATTGTGGTTATGTGACCATTATTTCTTAGGTATTGTGGTTGGCCAACCATATGTTTTCAAGTATTTTGTTTTCAAATATTGTTGTGACCATATTTTTCCTGTGTGAGTCATCAAGATTTCTAGTCTTTATCAAATAAGCAATTATCTTGTTTGTACAAACTCCCTTGTCTCTCAATTACTCTCCTTTGTTAAGGATGCGAGGAACATTTACAATGACACAATGTTGTTTCTACTACAGATGACCTTTTATCTAACCTTTTCAAACCAGCTTTGTGGTGTTTGGGGAAAATAGTTTTTAATCTAGTTCTGTCCTCTTAGTATTTAAGAATAAATTAGGTTCATGGAAAAACGAATAAATCAGAACATAAACTTTATAGAAAATGTATAATAGGAATTAATGATCTGTCTGTTTCGTTTCTCTTTGAAAAATATTTCATATTTATCTATTTTCTGTAATGATTTATCTTTTACTGAAATTAACCTTTTGTGCAATCATTCAGTATAGTTAACAGGCGAGAAATCGAAAATAAACAAAATATGCAACAAATAACTTTTAACAAATGCATTAAAATGTAATTTTTTATCGACCAATATAGTTTTAAAACTCTGAAACTGTAAGTTTTGTTATTCAACATGACACCCCATTCTACTTGATGTGAAGCCTTTAACAACTCAAAAATCAAAATCCAACTAATAAAATATACAAATGAGCTGAAAATGAAATTTTCGACCGATTGGTAGCAGTTATTAACTGTATTTTTGTTTAGTTTTCACTTTTTGAGTTGTTAAACATATGACATCAAGACTTCATAGCAAGTAAAATCTGATACCATGTTGGTATACAAGCCTCCAAAGGCAACAATACAAAATCTAAAATAACAGACACTTAAAATAAGTGTCAAACTTGAAAAGCTACGCAGATCAATAGAAAATTAAATTTTCTTGCGTTTGGTGAAAGTTAGTTTTTGTAAATTTGTTTTCTTCACTCTTTTCTTACTGTTAATTATATTGCACAATCGCCAAATTTCCCTTTAATATGAAAAAAAAAAAAATTATTTTAAAATTATTGAAAATAAATCCAAAAAACCCTCCCTACTTTTCAGTAATGAGTTGCCAGAGAATAATTCTGGATTCGTCATAGCGACCCTCTCTGTTATCACTGTTATTACTATTCACTGTGTTGGGAAAAGTCCATGTAGTGAGGCAATAGAGTAGATCACATAACAGTAACTTAGCAAGTTTATTTGTCGAAGAAAATGCCGATATAATTGTGTCATGAGTTTAAAAATTTTTTTATGGAAGTCGCTCCAGACAAGGCATGAAGCCACTTGATGTTAGGAGGTAAAAAAAAAATACTACTTTAAGGGCAAAAACTAACCAACGACCCAGAAAATAGCAATTCTTCCCCCTTTGTCAGAAACCTTGCTCATGGAATGTGAGGACTAAAGGACAAAATAAGGGAAGCAAAGAGAATCTGTAGGAGTTGAATATCTCTACTTATGTACGGCATAATCACATTGACACACAGATTCCCATTAGATCACCAAAGTTAAGCAACGTTGAGCCTGGCCAGTACCAGATGGGTGACCATTTTGGAATATCGAGCACTGTATGTAGGTTGGTTCATTGGTATTAGGTTGGGTGTTGGATGGATCTTCCGATTTAGGGGTTTTGATGTGAGTTGTCTGAGGAAAATCATCATCGTCATCCCTGGTTAGGTTGGTGTGGTTTTTAATGTTGACGATGAATTTAACTTGCCTATTATCGTTGAACTTATTTGTAGGTAATATGATATGACAAATATTCTTATTTCGAATTTTGCAAAATTTTCTAAATGTTTGATTGTTTAGTGTTATTTATGTATAAATGAACACAAAAAAATACTATTAGCATGAATCTGAAATTTTCACCCATTACGTCCCACCCCTATTTCTATTACTATGTCGATAGTAAATAATTCTTTATTTAACTCTTGACGTCCAATACTGCCCCAAATTGCACTAACAGGAAGTTATGTTCGTATTCCTATACCTCACAAGATAACGTTTTGTTTAAATCTATTTTGGTGCTTCTTCAGATTAGGATCCAAGCTAAAATCGACTTGGCATCGTTAGGGTCAGGATTAGCTTTGGTCTTAACTGGAGAAGCACCCTATTTTTAAATACCTTTAAATCATCGTAGCTGAAAGGAAATAACTCCTACTAGTCCTCTTGATATTCACATCTGGGTCATAATGATTATTTAAGGATCTGTTTGTATGAGTATATCTAAGTGCATCAGTTGTATTACAATCATAAATTTTTATGAGTATATCCGTTTGTTTTATTATAATTATATAATTAATAATTTTTGGAAACACCCATGAGGACTTAAGTTAATTTTTTTTTTTTTTTTGGGAAATCGCTCCAGACAAGGTACGAAGCTGCTTGATGTAAGGAGCTAAAAAAAAAAAATACTACTTCAAGGTAAAAAATTAGCCAATGATAAGTGTTTTAAATGGATAGATTCCGACCCAGAAAACAGCAATTCTTCCTCCTTTGTCAGAAACATCGCTCATGAAATGTGAGGACTAAAGGATAAAATAAGGGAAGCGAATTACGAGGCTGACGAAAGTAAACCGAAAGTTCACTTTCTACTCTCCTTAGTTTAACGAAGCAGTTTAGCGTATGAAGTGGTCAGTTTTTTTCCTATAATGACTGAAGTTGCAGGGGAAAAATCGACATTATTTCATTATATAGATATAATTAATGAACAACCATGCATGCAGAGCATTATAATACAATAGTACACAGGGCAAATTGTATATGCTGAATCCAAAAGTAATCAATATCCTAGATAGAGCAGGTGTGTGTAATAATACAGTATTAAACTTGGTAAGTGGTATATGTTGAATCAAAAAGTACTGAATACTCTAATTCTTTGGCGTTCAAGAAACATGGGGGAAGTGGGAAGACAAAAAACTTGCTGTTGTTTAGAAATACTATAAAACAAATATGTGTTTCATTATAATATTAAGGAAGAGAGTGCAAATGACATCATATTACAGAACAGTGTCTTTCCAGTTCTATTCTCAACTTTTATAAAAATCTCTCCAAAAATAAAGGGATTATAAACATTTTTTTAATCAAAATAACATTTTTAAAAGAAAAAAAACTTTTTAGACATTTTTGGGGGAATTACTTATAGAACAAAGGTCCTGGATTTTTTAACAGGATTTCAAGAGTTAATGGTCAATAGTTTTTTTTTTTTTACTTCTAAACATTTTCATTAAAATCCAGACATTTCTTCTTGAACATCTTTGTAGGCTCGTGTAAATTCATTACTAAAAAATGTCTGACCGCATGAAAATAAGCAAATATTTATTTCATCACAGTGAAATTTATCAAATGACTTACGTGCTTTGTTGTTGACAGTTGGCCTCTTTTTCTTCATGGTTTTTCCTTCTTTTTAATTATTTTTCTCTTTTCTCCCTTTTGTTTCTCCCTTTTCTTCCATTATTATTTCTTTTCTTTTTATTCCCTATGTTGTTATTCGCTCTCTTCCCTCCTCCCTCGTCTTCTCGTCTCTCCCCCTTTTCCGTCTTCTCGTCTCTCCCCCTTTTCCGTCTTCTCGTCTCTCTCTCTTTTCCGTCTTCTCGTCTCTCTCCCTTTTCCGTCTTCTTGTCTCTCTCCCTTTTCCGTCTTCTTGTCTCTCTCCCTTTTCCGTCTTCTCGTCTCTCCCCCTTTTCCGTCTTCTCGTCTCTCCCCCTTTTCTGTCTTCTCGTCTCTCCCCCTTTTCCGTCTTCTCGTCTCTCCCCCTTTTCCGTCTTCTCGTCTCTCCCCCTTTTCCGTCTCTCATTTTTCTCAACTCTCCTCCTTCTTTTCACCTTCTCCTCCTTGTTTTTACTCCTTTTCTATTTTGAATGAATCTGAAATTCTCACGTACTCAAATCGCATCCCAATCATGGAATTGTTTTATCGTTAACTGTTATGAGAATTTCCAATAAATTAATTCAGAGCTGGAAAGAAGCACGGACATTATTAGTGCCGTATCCACATTGCAATTCTGCTATAAAAGACTAACTTTGTTTTCCTTCTTTTAAAAAACCAAAACCAAAAAGCCTATCTATTCTGCATCTATCAATTTCATACTCCTTATTGATATTCAAGCTTTGCGTATACATGCATGCAAAAGAATGGCTATTGATATAGTTCTGCTTTATTAATTCAATATCAAGGCGATTCTTATAACAGGCCTGGTAACCATGCAAGTGGAGTTCATAACTGAAGGTGGGTAGAATTATTGTATCATAGTGAAGTACATGTTTTCTTCATCTTTTTTTTTTACCGTTCTTTGTATATTTGCATGTACGGGAGGAGAAGGAGGAGAAATGGTATAGAATCGACAGGGTTCGAACTTGGAACACTCGGGCGATCAGTCCTTGTCGTTATCCATTTCACTTCTGTCAACTCCCTTATATTTTGTTTAATGTCAGCTTTACATGCTGACATAGGTTGGATTGCTTTTAGAAATTTACTTCAAACTAACCTATATCTGGCCAGGTCTGTATTTATCCCTTTTTCTCTCAAATCCATCTTTATTACCAATTTCCATTATTAGGAGTCATTATAGCAATAATTTTAAAATTGACTATATAAGTGAGGTAATTATAACAGGTAAATTATGGTAAATATACAAAATCAAGTCCGTACATGTTGAATTACCTAAGTGAACTTATGTTAAACTAGTGTCTGATTTACAGTTTAAATTTCAGGCTAAATTTGCAATACAATTATTACTTTAACGGTCTATTTACTATGAGAAACTTTTAAGAGTGTTTTCACATGTTTCATAATTAATTTTGTTAATTGTAGACCGACTAGATTATATGCATAACTAGCTGTCCTGTCCCGGCGCTGCCTGGGATGAGGTGAAGTCATTTTAGATTTTAATTTTATTTGTTTATTACACATTTTAAAAATTTTGTTTTTACAGTCCCCAAAATGTTTTATTTACATACAACACACACACACACACACACACATGACCTTTTAAACTTATACAGAAAATTAATATGAATTGCATATCTTAAATCACGAATGTTAGAATGTGAAATTTAAAAAAAAAGGTTACCCACAATTCATTTTGTCCTATCTATTCTATATTTTATGAGACAACTTTGCATGTGTTGCTATGTATTTTTCATATTAACGCAATTTTGATAATTGCAAAGTGAATTATTATTTTTTATTTACTATTATTAACCGAATATTTATCAAATACAAAATTGCAAAAGCATAAAATAAAAATCCTATATAAAAAATAATTTAATTTTGGGAAAAAAAAATCCACCAGAATGCATTTTGGTTTCTTATCTATTTAATTAAAAAGATAAATGCTTTCCCCTCACTTCACACCAATCCAAAATTGAACGATTATCTGATTTTAGATAGACTTTTGCTGTAAAATTGTTATTTTAATTTTGTAATAAAAGTTTTTACTTCCTCCTTTTTTTTTTTTAGTGGTCAAAATTCAATGTAAACATATTTTTTCCAAACACAATTTTTTTTATTCTATGATATCAAAAAATAATTTATGCAAATATTTTTACGATAAAATTATTCTTAAATGTTTTGCAACTTTTTTCCATCACATATTTTTGTATTTTGCAAATATATTAATGACATATGTTATGGAACCATGAACTTTACCTAAGCTTGTATTTGCTAAATGTTGGAAATATTTCATCTTGTTTAGTCTGTAGGTAAAGGTCGCAAAATAGAAATCTTTCAAACTTTGTATTTCTATATTTTTTTTTCTTTAGTTTTTTTTTTCCTTTTTTTTCAATTAAAAACTGATTGAAGGTACTGATATACAAAATATGTTGACTCTGGTAAATATCTACATGTGGATATTTTTACATATTTACATGAACATATTTGGTGCTTATGCTGATGAGCGGCCATATTAAAAAATCAATTTTTATAAAAACAATAATATATACTTATTAAGCATTATATTCTTACTCACTGTACAAAAAAGTAGAAAAAATTATCCACTAGAACTTTAATTACCAGTATTTTTCCATTCTGCGTATCATAACAGCGACTCATTCCCTAAGCCTCCATCTTGTTTTTTAAGAAGATTTCAGTTATCTGCCCTTGAAATCTTCTTAAAAAAACAAGATGGAGGCTTAGTGAACGAGTCGCTGTTATGATACGCAGAATGGAAAAATACTGGTAATTAAAGTTCTAGTGGATAATTTTTTCTACTTTTTTGTACAGTGAGTAAGAAGATAATGCTTAATAAGTATATAATATTGTTTTTTATAAAAAAATGATTTTTTGATGGTCCGCGCATCAGCATAAGCACCACATATTTAGCTATGAAATAATGAAAACAAGTATATAATTTAACTTGGAGATTCTCCCAGGCTATCATATATGTTGATGATCATCTTATTTCCCTTGGTCAGGAGTCTGACGTTTTCTGGCAAATCACAATGACAGTCTGTCGTTAAATTATCTATTAACCTCGTACATAGGTGATTGTATATGGAACTGGAAGTTGATTTTCTTAACTGTATTGAAAAATGATGATAAATGAGGTAAATTAGTCGTTTCCCAACCAAAATGGCGAACAATGAATCGGCTGCAGTTTTCTGATTTTTTTTTCCGACCTCACAAATGAGTAAGTAAACTCAAGTAAATTGTTTAGGATTAATTTCTTAACTGTATTTCCTTTAGAATGATGTAAGGTAAATTTGAAATTAGTCCAAAACAATTTACTTGGGTTTACTTACTCATTTGTAGGAATCGGAAAATTCCAGTCGATTCATTGTCTGCCATTTTGGCTGGGAAACGACCAAATTACCATAAATAATAATAATAAAAATAATGTGATTTGTAAATAAAAAAATAAATCTTATTTTACCGGAAGTTAAAAATAAATAATGCAACGGTTAGCGCTATTGTTTTATTTTTTTAGTTTTAGATTATAATAATTATTAATAACGTAATTATTATTATTAATTAGAATAGTAATAGTAAAAATATGAAAGGAACATCTTTGATCTTGGCCTTTTGGCTAAGATCAAAATGTAGTATCTGTTCCGATGGATGCTATACCCTTCTAGACCTGTACCGTCTTGGCCTTCGGGCCTTGATTTCGCCGGTCTGAGGGATTGTCCTGTGCAGTTCTAGGAGGTCCACCCTCCCAGGCTTTGCCTTCTCACCCTTTGATAAGGGATTAGTTTATTGCTAATCGCTTAAGGTGCCTCTACCGGGGAATGCTGACAGGGCGGCCCAGGCATTTTTTGTAGGCCAGAGTGCTCATCTTCTTGGGCGCTGGCTTTCCAATCCCACTTTCTGACCTAGTGTCACATCTTACCGCTGTAGGAGAGAGTATATAAAAAAAAGAAAGAAAGAATAATTAGAATGAAGCATAGGTAATTTATATCATAACCGGAAGTTGTTTTATACAAGGTCAATTACTGAGGTTAATAGATAATTAAAACATAATAAAAAAAAAATAGGCCCTGTAATGTTTGGGAAAAAGAAATAAAGATAAAGATGAAAAAAAGAAGAGAAAGTAGGAAAGTAAGGACCAAAATGAGGATTTGTGGTGGTGTTAATTTATTATCCCTTCTTTTATACATACATTTTATATTGCGGGGAGGGGGGGATAGTTATGCCTTCTGATAGGGGGTGAAGCCTTCGGGGGGGGGGGATGTAACAACCAAGGAGCGACGAAGTTGGACAAGTATATTAATGGTCAGGAATAGGGGTAGGAGAGGTAGTTACAAAACCAATATGTACAGGTTCTATCATTCTCTTATGTTTTTCGGCTCAGTGGAGACCAGACGGTTCGATTTTGCTCCAGCAGAGAAATTCGTTCTCGGCATTGTTACTCATTGTCACCAGACCCTTCAGGGTATAGCCAGGAAATATTTTCCAAACAATATGTACTATTTTCGATTAATGATGGACATTTTGTAAGGAAAAAGTGAAAAGATTTTTAATTGTCATAATGGATCTGTTTTGAACTTTTACCTGCAAATGAAAATAATTAAATATCCCTTTGGTCTGTGAAAGAAAGAAAACGAATAAAAAGGGATAAAGTGAGTTAAATGAATAACTTTGAAATGTTGACGGTTGTATTTTATGTTTTTTCTTTGGCTTGATTGTGGTAGATAAAAAATGTACACTGATGAAACCTTTTCGAATATATTTTGATATTTTGTTTATCAGGAAAATATGTTTTCAGAATAGGCAGAAACAATTGTGTGTATTAAAGTGTATTTTTAATCAAACTCAGAAGATTTTTGAAATTATTATTATATTATATTTTTAGCTCTTGTCATATTGTGTGCTACTGAGCTAAATTTTTGTGTGAACCTAAAGAAATATATATATATATGTTAGGTATGTTTATATATTTCTATGTACAAGATTCACTCCTAAATTAATTAACCGATCATTACGAATTTTGGAGCACAGTTTCTAGGCCTATAGGGTTCAAATGTGGGTGATATTTAGTTTAATTTAGTTACATGCAAAGGGGGTAAAAAAGAGGTGGAGTACATTCGTTAAAATTCAGATATCTCCGATTTTTGTGAAATTTTAACAATCAATTAATAAATATTCTTCAAATTTCAGGGTTGTTGTTTTTTTTAGTATTTTAAAGGGTTTTAGGGAGCATAATATGGGCACAACCTCCCATTTTAAAATTCAAATATATCAGATTTGCATTGAATTTGATCCATAGTCATTAGATATCAATGAAGCAAGATTCCCTGAATTTCAATTTTTTTTCTTAAGACCCCTTAGGCTTAAGCCTTAAATTTTAAACATTTTCTATTATATAATGGATTTTGATAAAAATTAAAATAAGAATTCTAGACATAAAGTTTAGTATCATTATATCTTGATTTTAATCTTTGTAAGGGGACATAAAAGTGATGCAAAACTATTATATTGGTGGAATTTAGTTTATCCATCCTTGGATGGGTATTCTTCTAGTATATATTGCAATTTAGAAATAAACAAAATTATGACATATTCATTTATATCAGTTGCAAGAATTCAATATCAACAACAGTTTAAGCATATGGTCGTTTCTGAGACGAAAGATCTTTATTCTAAATTGTCTCTTCATCAACACAGATTCCGTAACATCACAATTAGAAGTCGAACAAAGCATCAACATTATTCATCATAAAATGCATAATTATTATAGAAAAACAACATACATAAAAAATAATAATATATAATAATAATAATAATAATAATAATAATAAGGAATGAACACCAAAGTAAAAAGTTGAAAAATAATAAGGTGGAGGTTTGTTTGTTCATGTGTATACTACCTAAGTCTATGCATTTTACTTCTCTAATCATATATATATATATATATATATATATATATATATATATATATATATATATACTGATGATAATAGAATTAACGATAAGTGAAGTATCGTAAAGTGATCTATCACGATAAAGTAAAACTCAATACGTTGAGTAGAGCAATCAATTTAAAAGAAGGATAGATGAAGACATAAAATTACATAAAATTGATACAAATTTTATTACATCGAAAGTTCAGATGGTTTAAAGATTAATTTAACTCCTTGAACTTTCGATGTAATAAAATTTGTATCAATTTTATGTAATTATATGCAATTTTTTATCTTCATCTTTCCTTATATATATATATATATTTTAATTTTTTTTTTTTTGAAAAAAACATAACAATGTGTAGTGTTAAAATAAATAAAATTTATTTTAATCTGAGCTTTTGAGAAATAAAATTCTCCTTGTCAAAGCAGTATTTTTTTGTGTTGTTTTTTTTTATTTCTTCATCATCCGATGGTAATGGACTTTTGGGTCAGAAAATCATGTTATGTCTCTAAGCGCGGCTACGCCAATTTGAAATAGAAAGAGTCTGTAGACATATTTTTTAAACCATTGTTTCGGATAGTATAATTTTTTAAATTATTTTTTTAAATTAAAATTTTTTTTTTTTTTTGTATTTAAAAATTTTTTTTCATTTTATTTTATTTTTTATTTACTTAAACAGTGCTCGATGTATAGAGAAAATGTAATAGTAATGGCTTATTGCCGATGTGTGAGTATCTGAATTTATTCATTAGAAATACAATGTTTCAGCAAAGGAATACTTTTAAACCACTTGATGCATCCAAACTCAAGGCAATGACATCTAATTATGTTCTCATTAGAAAGCATGACAGGCCTGACATTTGTAATGACCATGTAATGTCTTGCTGCAAAATGCTGGACTGACCAAAGGTTAGTTCGTGCTCAAGTAAAGTTTGTAATAAAACCATATGTCAAAGTTAATAAGATGACCGTTCCGAAGCAGCTATTCGTCTGAAGGATAATGACATTCAAGTAAAACTCTTGCAGACAATGAATGAAATTGATTATGAAAACAATTAGAAATATTTTAGCCTATGACATTTTTGCTGATGCTATTGGGTTCATCCAAAGAAATAATCAGGATTGTTTCGATGAAAATGAGGTTCAAGTTTTGTTAAAGAAAAAGAATGCATCACTTGTAGCCTTGTTGAAAGAAAGAGATGATGAGTTGGTTGAGAATGGAAGACTATATAAAGAGGTAAAGTCAAGTGTGTAAACTTCGAATTATGCAGGACACGGGTTGAAGCAAAAGATCTGATGAAATTCTAGCAACAAAGTTATTGTACAATCTTTTACTTGAAGTTTATGGGCCTCTTTCTTCACTAATAGTACACCCTGTGCATGGGTTGTACCAGAGTTATATATAGGAGACAGAAAGGCTTAGAGAGAGATCTCCAGATCAGGTAGAGAACCCGCTGGCTTTGCTTGCCACCTTAATACAGTGACGTGCTGATTTGAAGGAGTTGTCCACAACTCTACCAAGATCCTGTGCATAAGCAGCGACAAATGGATGAGAAAAACATTATTCAATGCCAGAAGTAGAAAATACTACTCATAAAAGAAGTGTCAAAACTCAAAAACTGAACAGGATTATGTGGAATACAAGACTGCATTTTAATTGGAACAAATACATAGAAGACATTGCCAAGGCTGCTGCAAAGAAGGTGGGCTCCCTCTACTGTGCTAGGAAACTTCTCACACCTGACAGTGTCCTATATCTCTACAAAGCCACCATCCACTCATGCATGGAGTATTGTTGTCACATCTGGGCTGGTGCACCATCCACCAGTCTCTCCCTCTTAGACAAGATCCCAAAAAGAGTATCTAATCTGATAGGTCCCTCACTATCCATCAAGCTCCAGTCCCTGTTCCATCACGTCAATGTTGCATCTTTGTGCTTGTTTTACAAGTACTTCAATGGAATGTGCTCCGATGAACTTGCTATTCTGGTGCCCCCACGATGTAAATACACTCAACATACCTTACAATCAGCTAAATCTCATCCATTCACTGTGGAGGTCCCCAGATGCCGGAGAGCCTTCTACTCCAATAGCTTCTTTCCTCAAGCTGCCAGCCTTTGGAACTCCCTCCCTGCTCCCTACTTCTCAGACTGTACCGACATGCAGAAATTTAAAACTAATGTGAACAGACATTTTGCTGCACAGCTCCCAATTTAGGATGACCCCCAAAACATTCATCCTAATTCTCAGTAGCCCTTAAGTCTACAGTGGCAACTTGCCTTGTTTGGGGTGAACTAAGTTTTAATTTTTTTTTTAAATAGGCAATACAAGAGCTGAGGCAGGCTAAAGATAACTTTGAATGAAAACTAGTAAAACATATAAAGACAGATTCCAAATTTGTTCTAAAGCACTTACAGCTTTGTTGAATTGGGGAGTTAATTCAGTTGACAAAGAAATACTATATAGCATAATCTTAGAATTATGCAAGACACATGCTGGAGCAAAAAAATAGATAAAATTCAAACAGCATCTGATTCTAATGACACAGGTATCATACAATCTAACATATAAAGTTATCTTGTGAGATTTTAAACGTTGCTAAGTAGCATTTAAGCTGACATAGCAAACTTTGATTCTGATCAGCAAATTTTCATTTTTTATTGTTGTACCATGTTATTGGCACTATACTAACGTACTTTGCTACAGTTTATTTTAAAAAATGATGTAGTTCCACTCTGACAACTGGTAATATGGAAAAAATTATCAATTATGCATGAAAAATCTAAATCAGCAAGAGGAATAACTCATTTGTATTGAATCAACATACATTAAGAGGAGTTGAGAGAAATATATAGATAGCTAAATGAGAGATGTTTTACTTGTTCAGTTAATTATAAATTACGACTAATTAGAACAATTAAAACATTTTTTTTCAAACATCCAAGAACGAATCTATATTTTAACATGTATTTTGTGTTATTAAAGTATATAGAAAAAAAGCCTTAGGAAACAAACACTGATTGTCAATTACACACTTCCTTGGCCTTTTGGCTAGGAGCAAAGTGTAGTATCTGTTCTGATGCTGCACTTCGTCTTTTATGTCCTCGGTCAGTGTATGAAACGATTTTTATTTTTGTTCTAATCCAGGGCTCCTTTTTGGAGATCGGATTTCCCAACATAAAAAACTGACCTAGTGTCTAACTCTGCCCTCATGAAGAGGTAGGTAAATAGGAACAAATGTTGGTTAACTCATTTTAGTATAATAATGATAATAATACAAAAATATAAATAAAAAATAATAAGTAAATAAACATAAAACATTTCATTCATAACTTTGCTGTAAACAGGAAACAAAATCTTTCTCATTCATTCATATCGATAAATAAACATGAACATTTGGGTAATTTCGATACAAATTTATTTATCTTTTAAATGTGAGCGTAAAGAAAAGAAAAGATAGAAGAAAAGAAATTTGCCTTTTCACTTGCAATTTAGAAATAGATCGCAACTTGTTGAAAATCTAGTCGGTCACAATAAAGAAAGAAAAGAACATTTGAGCACAAATGCTAAATAGTTATCTAGGAAATAAGACAATATTGGGAAACAGAACTATTTGTTATGTTTTAATCAAACTAATCACTGAATTAAAAAAAAACAGTTAATGAATGAAATGTCCTTTTTCAAAACCAATATGCAAATTAGTTAATCTTGCAACTGATATTGCCTATACATAAGCAGTATATAAAAAAAATGGTGTGTCGATTGTGTAAAGTTCAATTAACTTGAAATAGGTCGGTTTGACTTTACCGTTAGTGTTAGAAATGAACCCAACTTTCGCATTTATTCATTTCGATATAAACAATATTACAACCATGAAACTAGAATTTGAGCTAAAAAGAAAATACTAGTTTGTTAAGTGTTACTGAAGGTCTCCGTTGACAAAGAAGGTGATTACAAATAATATTGATTCTTGTCTGTCTTTCAGCCTCGTGTTAATGATGACATCATTTGTGGTCGTTCAATAAAGAATACATGGCAACACATAATATTCTGAGACAAAAGAAGGTATACAGTGTATAATGGGGTGGGGCAATATTTCATTACTTATTCATTGTTTTGCCATATTTATTTCCTTAAACAATTATTGATTTAGTTTACCATCATTAGAGTTAGATATTATCATTTTTTTAAAAAAATCTGATGTGTTTTACTATTTTTTTTTTTTTTACTTAAGAGTCACCACTTATCAAGGCCCAAAAGCCACTCGAGGATAAAGGGTTAATGAGTTTGTCAAGTGGACGATGAGATAACACTGTGATGATTGATAACGATGGTTGAAGTTGGTCAGAATTTGATTATTTAAGAGGACGGCTCAACAAGAATTTGTTTACATTGGACTTTAAAACAACCATATTGTAGTTAGCTGAGAAGCAGCCCTGCTGTATTGTGGTTCAAAGACGGACAGTTCTAGGAAAGAAACTCTGCTCATGGAAGTTCCGTTTACTTTTAAGTATACAGAGGGAGAAAGGGAAATTATTAACAGTGGTTGTAGCTAGACGAGTTTTTGCTGTGAATTAGATTGGAGCTAAGTCGAACATCTAGCATGAAAATAATGATAGAGCAGAGAAATACTAGTAACATGTCTTCTGTCAGAAAGTTGTTATCGGGAAGAGAAGAGGACACCATTGAGGAATTACATTTAATGTGGGATACTATATAATTATTTCCACAATCAGACAATGCCCCAGCCACACAAAATATGAAAACCACAGACTGGAAGCCTTAGACTCAAGTTTCACCCTCCTTTAGGCTCATCATTAGGACACATCCAAATTCAGGATTTGAAACCTGAGTCATTTGTATGTGAGGTGATTACTCTGTCACCTGAGTCATTATGCCATATACAAGAAAGTCTATTAACTAACGCAGATCATGCAAACCGCAACAAGATTTTAAACTATTTATTTTTTGGTTTCTTCTTGTTAATTAGAATTAGTATTGAAGTTAGTCGTCAGTGCTCAACTGTCTGACCAGTTGAGCTACAAACAAATGAACTGAAAAGAACATTAGAAAACCGGTTTATAAGAAGGCTGGGATGTTCCATTATGCTCAGATGAGCAAGTTCATTTTCTGAGTTCTGATTGGCTGCCAGTCCATGAAGTGATAATCTATAAGAAAATTTGCGCTTGAATTCAGCCATATTACATATCAAATATTGGAGTCTTATGTCGGTAAGTGTCAATTTGATTCTACAGAAAAGAACATGTTTTTATTATTGACCATTACTTTATTAGTCTATTATTCCGACCCATTTGGCATACTGATTAGTGTTTGCTAATGGCCCAGGAGACCGGAGTTCAATCCTTGGTCAAGTTATACCAATGACTCAAAAAATGAGTATCAAGGGTAAGTGGAGTAATCCAGGGAAAGGAGTGACACCCTCCTCTACATCTTGGTGTAGTAGCTAATGAAAAGGTAGCCTTTGTATTATTTTGTTATTCTGATTTTTGTATAATTGGTTAATAAATGGTTTTACACAAAATTTTGAATGAAGTTATATGACTATGCATGTAGACGGGTTTCTGGGAAAACTCTGATTTTTCCTTCAGGGGGGCAAAAATTCCCCAAAATGGGTAAAATTGACTTTTTCACAAATATCTAAAAGTACACACATGATTTTATTCCCCTAAATCAAACAAAAGTTATGATTAAAGGTTGCTTATAAGATTCAAGTATTGGTGATCACAGTACAATTGGATTCGATCCAAACTAGTGTGATAAAAATTACTCCCGTCTCCTAAATGGGCAAAATGTACACATTTTTACAAATATATGAAATTGCCTGATTACTTTATTCATAAAATCTATAAAAATTTGTCATCAAATTACCTTTGATCCCAACCAAACTATACTTTTCCCCTATATGGGGCTTAAAATGTCCCTCAAATTGACATAAATCTAAAAATATCAGCATTTATAATTATTTACCTGAATCTAATAAAAACACTGCCCCCTCCCCAAAGGGGTGCTAAAAAGTACTCCACAATAATAAAACTAACGCACTTATTTAAAACATTTTTCATATATTTTAATTACTTTTTTGCATAAATTAAACGAAAAGTTGTGATGTGTGTTTCTATTATTCAAGGAATAGTGATAGCAGAGGGAGATAACTCATAATTTACTTGTTTTAGTTTATCATTTTATCTTACAAGTATTTACCGAAATAGAAACTCTTTATTTAACTTATAAGTGCAGACGGTTTTCTTTTTCACTGTCCTCTATAAGAGAGTGGGGCCTGTCTGTCAGTCTTGATTGAAGTCCCCCTCTCCAGGTTCCTCGCGACCGCCGAGCCTGGAGAGGAGGACTAATCATAGGCCTGTTAAAAATAAATCTGATGATGATAATTATGTCCATGTATACTTGATCATTTTAATGGTTTAATTTTTAATTTTCTACTTTTTTGTGTGACTTGCTTTGATTTATTTATTTTATGGTAAAGAAAAGAAATTGACCTCTTTTCGCAGAGTAATACTTTTTTTTTTATACTAATGAGTTACCACTTATCAAGGCTGAAGATCACTCGAGGATGAGGGTTAATGAGATGGATAGATTGATAGTTGAATGATGATGAATACTATAAGAGGATTGAAAATCCTCCACATACCCCCTACTTAAAACCATCACTGACCTAAAAAACAGCAATTCTTCCCCCTCTGTAATAAACATTGCTAATGTGAGGACTAAAGGTCAAAATCGGGATAAGCGAGAGTTACAAGGCTGCTGAAAGTGAACCCAAAGTTCACTTTCTACTTTCCATTTCGAGGGAAAAATGTTTAATTTTGAATCAAATTTTGTGGAAACCTCGGAAGAGAAGTGAGAAATAACTCATCAAGAGGATCCTGCTTCGATGACTATTGAGAGTCGAGGGTTGTTGAATAAATTAAGCAAAAATATATCTTTTTTTACTTTAAAGTAATTTGTAAGGTGCCCCCCCCCCCCCAAAAAAAAAGACAGTTTACTTTTGAATCTTTAATAAAATTCACAATCCTTTTTTGCAATCCAACCATATTTGGTCTAAATAAACTTCAGTCTTGTTCACCAAGTTTCAGTTATGAATACTCACCAGTGTTTGTTTTATCACTGTTCAGTGATATACAAGACCACTTTTGTGATCCTCTCATCAGTAGAAGGTGTGATCTTAAATAGGATTCACACTCACCGGACCGTAACTTCCTTCCTCCCCCCCCCCCCGATTTTTATCTGTGGGGTTATCTCAAAGATAATGTCTTATCAAAACAATCCTCAGACTATTCCTGAACTGAAGAGGGCCATCACAGCCAAAATCAGGACCGTACCAAGAAAAGAGAGTGTTGGTGTTTTGAAAGATTGAAACTTGGTGGAGAAGCCAGACAAAGACTGAAGTTTATTTGTATGAAATATGGTTGTATTGCAGGAAGAACTGAGACTTTTATTAACGATTTCATCGGTGGGTGGCATTTAATTTAGATCACCTTGTAATTATTTATTTGATTCTGAAACATAATACTTGTTGTAAATGATTGGTTGAATTGCTACAGAGTGTTCAGGATAAATTTGACAGTTTTTTGAAAAAGAAAGAAAAAACGTCATATCTTGGCCAATAATTGGTGTATTCTTAAAATCCATAGTGCATCTCTTGGAGAATATTTTGCTGAATACGACTTATTTGAAGAAGCTACCTTGAGCCACCACCACAACCGCTAGCTGGGACCTAGATCTTGAGCATGCAGCTTTCACGATGTCCTTTGAGAGATGCTTGAACACCAGTTTGATCTTGCCAATCAGTTTGTCCTTTGTATTGCAGGCAGTATGGTTGGTGCCTTTCCCAACTGCATCATGCACACAATAGTCCATGGGGCTGCAATCAAGTGAGTTAGTGAAAATACTATCTTCCTGACCTAAAATGCACCAAACATTGATGTTATTGTTTTTTCTCTTTGCAAAACTCAGTCATTTTCTGCAAAGTCAAAAACAATTCAACAATTTTCCTCTACAGAACCACCAAACCAACACCATAAATAAATATTTTTATAAAGAACTTGAAGCATAAAGACTTTTACCAAAATGACTGGATTTGCCATTAAATAACCTGAAAAGGGTTGATATGCCGTAAAAAAACAAAAATCAAAAGTGAGTTGGGGGTGGGTCCACTGTTGGGACTGTTCATGTCATGGAAATTCTCAGATAACCACTTCTGCATTTTACCCGGAAGTGTGACATGGAGCTGAGTCCTACTGCCACATGTATGACCTTCCCGCAGCGCTTGACAACAGTGGACACCAACTGAATATAGCCCTTTTAATTGATTCATAGTCCTTTTTTAAGATTTGAGGTAGCATGATATGGTCTTCATTGGAAACACACCTAAATACCATCACATTTGAACAAACTTTGGCTTGGATGCACGGGACTTCATGCAGACTGTAGGTTCGCCACCTGTTTTTCGCATGTAGCAACTGGTCCTGGCTGAAGTTCAACTGGGTGTTTGACCATATTGAGGAATTTCTTGTTTTTTGTAAAGTGATTCTCTTAGGCCTTGGTAGTGAGTAGTTGGCCCTTGTGACTCTTGCTTCCTAGCTCACTATAAAATTGCTGTTTTCAAGTCCAATGTAAACAAATTCTTGTTGAGCCGTCCTCTTAAATAATGAATTTCTGACCAGTTACAACCATTGTTATTAATCCCCTCGGTGTTTCACCGTCTACCTGTCAAACTCAATAACTCTTATCCTCGAGTGGCCTGTGGATCTTGATAAGCAGTGACTCGTTTATAAAAAAAGAAAAATACTTTAAATGTTTCTGAAATGAAATAATATAAAAAAAATATCAAATTCATCCCAAACAGCTTGTATTCCATCCATAGCTGGGGATTGTGAGCAAGGAGTATTGGTTCATACCTTTCCCTAACATTTTTTAGTGCATAATTGAACACAATTGATTGATAGCATTTGAACGGCGTGTGATTATTTACCTCCTCTCCAGGAGGTTAGGCACAAGGCCAGTTTTATCTTACTCCCACAAGTAAGATGTGACCCAAGGTCGGGTCGGGAAAGTGAGGTTTGAAAAGCCAACGCCCGAGAAAGTGAGCACTCTGGCCATTTAAAAATTGCCTGGGTAGCCCCGTCGGCATTCCCCGGTAGGGGCGCCTCAGACAGTAAGCAATAAACTTACTCCTCCTCAAAGAGGGGAGGCAAAGCCTGGGAGGGTGGACCTCCTAGAACTGCACAGGACCGTCCCATAGACCGGCGTAAATCAAGCCCTGAAGGCCAAGACAATACCAGTCTATGGGGTGTAGTATCCATCGGAACAGATACTACACTTTGATCTTGCCAATTCCATATTCCGCGTTCGTATCCATTTACGGCATTCGTGTGAAGCACATTTTAATCCAGTTGTGCAAGTTTCTGGGTTTTGATAAATATTTTGCCAGTCGATTTGTGGGTGTTGTCTATCCTTTTCGTTTCTTCCAGTTGCCTTCTTCAGCTCTTTTTTTTCCACGATTTCTTGTGGAATAGTTTTTCTATCGCCGTATATAATTTAGTAACCATAGACAAGTAAATATAACGGTAGGATCCCTAAAGGGTTTCTGTTATAAGGAACTCATGCAGGGGAAATTGCCTCATCATAGGCAAGTCTCTGCTATATTTTCCAGAGATGTCTGTAAAAGAGATCAGAAATTGACCTCAGCTGCTTTTGAGGCAGACTGTGTAGCAAGGGGTTTCCCAGTTTTTAGAGACACTTGCCGAACTGACTTAGCAAAACGTCGTAGAGGAGAAAGAAGGTGTGAGGAAGAATGCAAAAAGAATCGAAGTGCATCACAATAGTTTTTGAAGATGCAATGAAAAAAAAAGACAGAAATTAAAGTACAAAAAAAATGCAAAAAGAACAATATTAAAAAAACAAATTTCGAATGCAAAAAAAATAAGAATTAAAGAATAAAAATTAAGACACAAAACTTAAAAACAAAAGATTGTAAAATGGTAGTTAAGTAACTGTGGAAATTCCACGACGTCTTGCTTGCATATATATATATATATATACATATATATAATGAAGATAAAATACACGATATATACTAAAATGAAATGCCATGGAGACAAGATGTGTGGAAAAAGACAAACAGAAAAACAAATCAAACAGCATCCCGTTGTACATCTTTTTTTTTCCAATGTTTTTTGCCGTCATTTCAATAAGTTTAAAGTCTTCATGTTTTCTGAAGACGTTCGTTGATCCGAAAGAAACCGATAAAGCTCTCGTTTTTGATGATTTATTCCTGTGTTTAATTTGTTTTACCGTTTGTCTTTTTTTACACACACACACACACACACACACGCATATATATATAATGTATATACTTGTACTTAAAACAACATTCACCCAGAGTGGGTTGAGCCGGCTCCATCCATCCTTGCCACTGCATTCCTCACAAAGGCTGACCAAGGCTGACGATTTGAAGTTAATGATTGGATGATCTCTAGCCACATGCTGTTCCAACGGCGAACTCCATAAATTCAGGGGCCCAGGTTGGATTCTACATTAGCTTTAAACGTCATCAGCCAGGTTTTTCATTGTCTACCACATTGCTGTTTCCAACCCTGTAGGGGAGCTGGGGTAATTGCTTTGTAGATGAATTCTTCTGGTTGATGGCAGAACGCATGACCCAGCCAGCATAGACATCTCGTGAGGATGACTTGTTGGAGGAGGGATTAAATTTTGCATGAGAAACATACTCTGTTGTTTGAGAGGAAGTACTGCCATTGGACGTGGAGGATGCAATGCAGGCAGTGATGATCGAAAGTTTCCAATCGCCTAACGTATTCCACTCTCATTGCCCAGGACTTACTGCCATAAAGGAGGATTGTTCGCACCAGTGCCTGGTAGATCCTTATTTTGGTGCTGTGCCTTATCTCGGATCTTGACCAGAGTATGGAATTGAGTCAGCAGAAGGCATGACGTGCAAGGTCAATTCGTGCTTTAATGTCAGCTCCACCTTGACCCATGGCTGTGATGATGGCATCAAGGTATTTAAAACCTTCAACCTTTTCAAGAACATCACCATTGAGGATGATGGGTGTTTTGTCTGGAGCGAAGCCGACAGCGAGTATTTTTGTCTTCGAGACATTTATTTTCATCCTAATCTGCGATGCAACATGCTGAAGCTCATTAATAGCAGACTGGGCATCAATAAATGTTTCACGGAGTAGCGCGATATCATCTGCGTAATGTAAGACTTTGTAAGCAAAGTTGCATCCAACAGTGACATCAGGAAACTCTTTTAAGGTATTCAAAGTGACCAAGTCAATGGCGTAATTGAAAAGTGTTGGCGAAAGAAGACATCTTTGCCGAACGCTAGACCGTATTTCGAAGGATTCAGAAACCTCACCATACATGCATATGAGGGATCGTGTTGAGCACTGCTCGGCATTATATATATATATATATATATATATATATATATATATATATATATATAAATTTAAACAAACATAATTGTCCATGGGGTTGCTGCAGACAAGTGAGTTGGTGGGGGGGGGCAAGATATTGGGACTGGTGAGTCCTGCTGCCACACGTATGGTCATCCATCCGTTCTACTCAGTGCTTGACAACAGTTGACAGCAACTCAATATAGCTATCTGAATTGAGTTTGAGTCTCTTTTCAAAGATGTCAGGTGGCATGACCCGATCTTCACTGGAAACACAGCCAAAGACTACCACAGTTTGAGAGAGATAGTCTGAGGAGAGTAGAACTTGAACGTTGGGTTTACTTTCGGTAGCCTCGTAACTCTTGCTTCCCTTATTTTGTTTTGTAGTCTTCACATTCCATGAGTTATGTTTCTGACAAATGGGGAATAATTGCTGTTTTATGGGTCGGAATCTATCCATCTAACACTTATCATTGGATAGTTTTTGACTTTGAAGCAGTATTTTTTTTAGTTCCTTACATTAAGTGGCTTCATGCCTTGTCTGGAGCAATTTCCATAAAACAAACAAAAAAACTTGGTCCTCATGACATGTGAGCCTTCATGCAGACTGTAGGCTAGCAACCTGTTGTTCTGTGCATTGTGCAACTGGTTGTGAGAAGAAGCAGAGCATCTCTAACTCGACTCCGTGTTTGACCTCGTTGACCTCGTTGAGAAGTTTCTTTGCTTTCATAAGGCACGGATATCTTGGCCCTTGATAGTGAGTAGTTGACTCTTTGCAACTCTCGTATGAGAAGTGAAGATCTTTGTTCAGCATTTCTTCGTAGTCACAACTCTGATGCCCATATTTCTTGCCACAATCCACTTTCTTTTGCCTGGATCTTGCCACACTTTTTTTTGCAGCTACTCAATGAATTTTGCTGTTCAGACAATCAGAACGCCTGCTATGATCCTTCCTGCTAGCCACTGCTTCCACACCTCAATCACAATTCTACAGCTCACATCTCACGGCTTTCAAGGTGAACTGAGCATTTTGAATTCGGCACGAACCGTCATGTTACAGGTCATTCTATTCCAATATTCTGATGCTTTCAATCCTTCTATAAGCATTGCAGGACAATGTCATAATGTGCATGATGTTCCCTCAGATGATAGCTGGGAAGATGCGGTGGAACATCCAAACAGTTTCTTGGGCCTCATTCCTGCAAATGACCATCATCCGTCCAATGTCTCATATGAATCTGGCAATATCGGGATCAAGGACACCTGATGTTTCGACTGACTGAGATAGTCTGAAAAATTAAACATGACTGCTTGGAATAAAATGTCTGTCTTTGTTTGAAGTTCGTTAATCTTTCACTGTTACCCAGCAACAGAGTAATTTAAAATTCTAAGCTACCATACTGTAACAGGCTGACTTTATTGAATAGAAGCTTTTGGATTGTGTTACATGATAAAGAACCAGTTTTGTAGTTCACAGCTAAATTCCACAATATTCTGTTGCTAAGGCTAAACATGACATTGGATAGAGGTTATGTGTACAGGTTTGTTTATTTATTTAAATAAATGTTGATTGCTATAAGATTTATAATAGTTAATAAAAGTCATGGGTTCATCTTAGTATGAAGATACTGGCTTCCTGACCCAAAATGCACCAAACATTGATGTTATTATTATTTTTTCTTTCTTTTTGTAAAATTCAATCATGTTCTGCAAAGCCAAAAACAAAAACAATTTTCTTCTACAAAACTAAACACCATGAATAAATATTTGAAGATATAAAGAACTTGAAGCAGAAAAACTTTTACCAAAATTACTGGATTCAGTATTAAATAACCTGAAAAGGGTTGATATGCCGTAAAACAAAACAACCTAACCAAACACCATGAATAAATATTTGAAGATATAAAGAACTTGAAGCAGAAAAACTTTTACCAAAATTACTGGATTCGGCATTAAATAACCTTAAAAGGGTTGATATGCCATAAAACAAAACAACTAAACCAACCATAATCTTCGTAAAATTGTGTCTTTCAACTAACATTTATCAAAGGAGTTATCCAAATCCTACCCACAACAGGAATATGTGACACAAGGTCGGAAAGTGGGATTTGAAAAGCCAGCACCCGAGAAGGTGAGCACTCTGGCCTACAAAAATGCTTGGGCTACCCCCTCCGGCATTCCGGGTAGGGGCGCCTCAGGCAGTAAGCAATAAACTTACTCCTCCCCAAAGAGGAGAGGCAAAGCCTGGGAGGGTGGACCTCCTAGAACTGCACAGGACAAACCCACAGACAGGTGGAATCAAGCCCCGAAGGCCAAGACAATACAATACTATGGGGTGCAGTATCCATCTGAACAGATATTAAATGTTAGAATTTTAGAATCTATCTATATCTATATACTACAAAAACTCTGTGGATCATCATTTGTCTCCATCTACACTGGATGATGTCACAGGGATGACATCATTCAGGAAGATCCTTTATGATGTTGTAAATGGATGACATCATCGGTTTGTGACATCATCCATTACAGAAGCTTTGGAAGACATCAGGAAGAGATCCTTTATGATGTCATAACTTATGAAGTAACAAACATCCATTAAAACAGAACATAGACGCCCTGTGATCCTTTGGGTCACAGGTCGTCCATGTAAACAGCGACAAAGGCTTTAGTTCTATTTATCTTCCTCCCACAAGGTAAGATGTGACACAAGGTCAGGAAAGTGGGAAAGAACCAGCGCTCGAGAATTTGAGCATTCTGGCTGTTTAAAAATTGCCTGGGCAACCCCGTCGGCATTCCCCGGTAGGGGCGCCTCAGACAGTAAGCATACTGGATGATGTCATCGTTTTGTGATGTCATCCATTAAAACAGAGGTGGAGATAAACTGTGAACAGTGGATGACATCACAAAATATTGATGTCATCCATCAAACGAGAGAGAGAGGGGGGGGGGGGAGAGGGGGGGAGAAGAAATGCCTTTGATGTTTTATCTAGCCGACCCATAATCTGAAGTGTCACAAGCCGTTTGCTAATATACTATCATAATTCATATTAGTTGAGGATACGTGTTTGATGATCAGTCCAACAGAGGGTAAGTCGTTGTGGCATATTCTTGGCCCGCTCTGTCGGGCTGAGGTATGGTTCTGTGCAGTTCTAGGAGGCCCAATCTCCCAGGCTTTATCTTCTCACACTTTGAGAAGGGATTAGTTTATTAGGTGCGGCAAGATCCAGGCAAAAGAAAGTGGATCGTGGCAAGAAAGATGGGCATCAGAGTTGTGACTACGAAGAAATGCTGAACAAAGATCTTCACTTCTCATACGAGAGTTGCAAAGAGTCAACTACTCACTATCAAGGGCCAAGATATCCGTGCCTTATGAAAGCAAAGAAACTTCTCAACGAGGTCAACGAGGTCAAATACGGAGTCGAGTTAGAGATGCTCTGCTTCTTCTCACAACCAGTTGCACAATGCACAGAACAACAGGTTGCTAGCCTACAGTCTGCATGAAGGCTCACATGTCATGAGGACCAAGTTTTTTTGTTTGTTTTATGGAAATTGCTCCAGACAAAGCATGAAGCCACTTAATGTAAGGAACTAAAAAAAATACTGCTTCAAAGTCAAAAACTATCCAATGATAAGTGTTAGATGGATAGATTCCGACCCATAAAACAGCAATTATTCCCCATTTGTCAGAAACATAACTCATGGAATGTGAAGACTACAAAACAAAATAAGGGAAGCAAGAGTTACGAGGCTACCGAAAGTAAACCCAACGTTCAAGTTCTACTCTCCTCAGACTATCTCTCTCAAACTGTGGTAGTCTTTGGCTGTGTTTCCAGTGAAGATCGGGTCATGCCACCTGACATCTTTGAAAAGGGAATCAAACTCAATTCAGATAGCTATATTGAGTTGCTGTCAACTGTTGTCAAGCGCTGGGTAGAACGGATGGATGACCATACGTGTGGCAGCAGGACTCACCACTCCCAATATCTGCCCCCCCCCCCACCAACTCACTTGTCTGCAGCAACCCCATGGACAATTATGTTTGTTTAAATTTATATATATATGTATGTATGCATGTGTATATATATATATTATGAATAGTGATAGATACATCAAAAGATTTATAACATTATTTATTAGTTATAAGAATAAAATGTCAACAATAGACTTGTGTACGATATGCTTGAACATTTTGCGTGATCTAACATTCTTATAAATGTTTTTTCTTGAGGTTTCCGATGAGCATCGTGTAATTGCTTCTGATTGTAGCAACTTGCATGTTGCGAAACGATTGTAAAACCATCAACAATTCTGTCATTGAAAAATAAATATTATGATTAATGATTGAATTTTGGTAATTAGAATTTCACTAATCACTATATATATATATATATATATATACTTGAAAATGGATGACGTCATAAAGGATGAATGTTAGTTGGCAAAAGCTGTGTACATGTATGTTAGTTTCAAAGCAGCAGCAATGATAATGCATAGCCGTAACTAATCGCCTGAGGCGCCCCTACCGGGGAATGTCGACGGGGCTGCCCAGGCATTTTTTGACGGTCATAAGTACTCTTCCTCTAGGGTGCTGACTTATCAACTCCCACTTTCCGACCTTGTATTACATTTTACTGTTGTGGGAGGTAGATAAATACCGCTGCTACAGCTACTTTGTCAACTAATGACAGTTAAGAAATTATATATTTAATGATATACTAGAAACAAATGTGACCTGTTGGGTCAACCATTGAGCTTGGGTTAGATTGTTTG
>OY744550.1:22911090-22933590 GCA_963556195.1 Sepiola atlantica
TTAAGTATATACCTTTTCTTAACAAAGCTATTAAGGTCAACGGAACAGGGGATAACTGGTTTTGTATGCTATAAGATTATATTTAGTTAACTTTTTAATTATTTCTCAAAACGTTTGGAGGAAAGTCTTCTCTACAATGCTTGCATATGTATTCGTGAACAGTTATGCATTTTCTATGTGCTAAGAAATAGTGGAGGTTTACAGTTATCTCCCTTATAGAGAATAAATTGGGACCCTATTCTGGATAATTGCCCAGCGTTTAGTCCAAACAACAGAAAATCGTTCTGAAATTAAATCTGAAGAACTCTGATGTTTATTATTCTGTTATAGTAATAGTACGACTAGTAGAACTTCTGACCCCCCCCCCCCCTCCACACTCATAGTTAATGATAAATAACAATAAAGATAGCATACAACTTTTTAGGCTAGGGTTGAAGTGCAGTATCTGTTCTGTCTTCTGTCAGAGGAGGGGTGGTGGTGTCGTTCTCGACTGAACAGTTTTTTTTTGTTTTTTTTCTTCCAATTCATTTTGGGGAGCTGAATTTTCCTCACATTAAAAACTAACCTTGAGTCTAAGTTTGCCCTCGCGAGGAGGCAAGTAAATAGTTACTATTTAAAATAGAATCTAGATAGAAGCTGTCTAGTCAACAGGCTAGGATCAAAGTGTGGTTTCCTTCTAGACTGGAGTAGGTTTTATTTTTCTTCCAATCCAGAACATCCGTTTTGGGGAGCTGTATTTCCCCATATTAAAAACAGAACTTGTGTTTTATGTTGACCGCGTGGGGAGACAATTAAGGACTAAATAGGAACTTTCTTGGCATTCGGGCTAGGATCAAAATGTGGGGATATCTTGGTAGTAAGTAATAGACCCCCCCCCCCCCCAGTGTAAATGTGGTATTGTGGTGACTGAGATGATTCTAGTTAAAAGTAGGATAGACATTTTTTATCTTTTTAAAAACCAAGGATGACCAAAGATCTCCATTGTTTCCCACACTTATGTTGGCCTTGCGCCTAATTTGTTTTAGATGTATTTAAAAAAAATATTTTCTGCAAATAAATAATTCAAGGTTTAGTATCTGTCCTGTATTCAGTCACAGGAGGAGAAATCCTTCTCAACTAGGGAAATTTTAATTTTTGTCCCCAAATAGTACCTCTTTTTTTTTTAACCGCCCTTGTGGGGAGGCAAATAAATAGGGGCATATATAGTTTATTGTGAAAATGGTCTAAGACAGTATAAAGGCAGCATTGGTAGTAAGTAGTAGTTTTAAATATTGTTGGGCACTAGTGTTGCTTGGAGGCTGACATTCCTGAAATAGAAAACTTTGCAATTCCGTCTCTCTCTCTCTCTTTTTCTTTCTCTTTCTCGTCCAGTTACTTTTACTCCTCTTGCTACTACTATTGTTATTATTATATTTATTATTTCCTCCCCCTCTCTTCTTTTCCCTGTGTATTCTTTCTTTCTTATAGCGTTTCGAGATTCCATCTGGGCATATAAATTTAGTTTTTTCGCCACTCTAAACTTTGGCGGAGTAGCTCGTCCAATCCTCATTTTTTTTTCGGGTTTATTTTTCTTCCGATTATTCTAGACTGACTAGATGACCATTATGGGTAAGTATTTTTTATTATTTACTCGTTGATAACTTTTTTTACGAGTGTTTTTTTGCGTATTTATTGTATTGTTTTGTGAAACATTATTCCCTCTCTAGTTTGACGTGAAATGTCGTCCATGATTTCATAAATGCGAAAAAGAAAGCTGAAGCGTTCTCTCTATGTGCTAACAGTGCGCATCTATCTATCTCTCTCTCTCTCTCTCTCTCTCTCTCTCTCTCTCTCTCTTTCTCTCTCTCTCCTTTTTAGTAACGAATTGCAAAATTAGTTTAAATGACTTTCTATTAAGCAGTTTAAAGGCTTCCGAATTCCTCTCAACATTCGAAGTCGCCAAGTAATTCATTCCTTTTGTTGTTGATGTTCCTATTTACTTGCCTCCCCACGAGGGGAAAAAATTAGACACAAGCGGGTTTTAATGTGAGGGAAATACAACCCCCCCCCCCCAAAAAAAAAGAGGTATTCTGGATTTGGACAAAAAGTTAAAATTGCCTCAGTCTGTAAGGATTTCTCCCCCTTCACTGTCCACCAAAGACAAAAAAAGATAAAGCGTAGTATCAGAACAGATACTACATTTTCCTCATAGCCAAAAGGCGAATTTATTTATCTTAAATTTTACATCAAAAAGGTGAATTTTTCTGTATAAAATGTGAAGATGTAGCACAAGGCCAAGTTGGATGAGGAGGGGTGGGGGGTCGTCTGTAGTTCCCTTGGTCTATTCTCTAAACTAGCTCCAGTCATCATTAGTCAAAAGGTCACGGAAGCAGAATTGTTTTTGTAATCAAACTATTAATAAAATTGGTTAACGAATAAGCCGAAATGCATTCTGATGGATTTAATTTAGTGATGATTTTTCTTTTTAAATAGGACTTTTAGAAAGTTTCAGTACTTTCCGTTATTGTATTTTTGATATCACTAAATAATCGATTAATAATAGTTTTAAAAGAAAAGAAAGAAAACGCGTACGTAACATAGAGACGAGAAACACGTAGTTGTCACAATTTTATTACTATAGAGATTTTTTTCTTCAAAATTACGTTACAATTTAACTGAATAAATTTAGTTTCCTTCAACGATTTGAGGAAAAATGAAGATTTCGTTTTTTTACGCAATAATTTAAGAATTTAATAATATATTTTGCATTTAAGTAATAAAATAAAAAAAAACTCTTTTAAAGAAAACAAAAAAACAACTCTTTTTATAAAGCAATGTTTGTTTTGTTTATATTCGCGATTTGCGATGTTTTTTACAAATTTATTTAAATTGGTTATGCTAAAGAAATAAGTACTTTTTTTTACATTGGGACCCGCGCTAACTTTGACCATAACCCTAACCTAACCATAACTCTACTGCTGACCCTAACCATCACTTTGACCCTAACCCTAACGACGGGGTCAAAGTTAGCGCGGGTCCCAATGTAAAAAAGCACCAAGAAATCCTCTCGTCATTCTTACTCGGTCTCTTGCCATGTTATTTTAATTAACTCTTGTAGTCTAGTCTGCAACGAATTATATTTTGGTTCTTTAGATTCCGTCATTCTTACTGTTTTTCCTTTCATCGGCATATATAATTACACTTCAAATTTAAGTGACTTATTCCGTTTTAGAGTTTTAACCAAATAAAACTTTGTTTAATTTTAAATTCTCTCTTTCTCTCTCTAATATATATATATATATAAGATAAGAAAAGATAAGATAGAAGAAATAAGAGTGATAAATATGTACGAATGTCCAAATTTATTTCAAATTTCGATTGTTCAATGCAAGGTGTATTCTGTAATAAACTATTGTTTATCATTATTTCCTTAAGCCAAGGCTTTTCAAAGATGGAGATCTTATCATCAGAGGAGAAATACAGATAGATAAGTTGGCTGTAGAAAAGCCAAAGTTCAAATATTTGAAAATATTATTAAAAATGTAGTGAAAGAAGAATACAGTAAAAAAAGATATGTGGTTTGTCCAGGTGGTAATTGTCCGATACTTTTTAATAATATTTTCAAATTCTCCTCTCCATTGGACACCTTATATATATATATATATATATATATATATATATATATATATATATATATATATATATATATCGGGAGTCTTTTTACTTTCGTTTTTGCCCCCCCCCCCCATCAAAAAAGGTTTTTGAAAGAAAGTTAAATTTAATTATGGTATCGTTTAGTCATTAAATTATTAATTGAACCAAATTGTTATGAATTTGTTTTAATCTTTTCTATTCATCAAATTATTGACTGTAAAATTTACAGATTACAATTTTTGGGAGCTATTTACACTGTAAATAGCTTCCAAATCTTTTAATACACGAAGATTTGCTAAGGATTTTTATCGCCTCTATACAATTTTTATCGCTTTGTTTACACCGTCGATCTTTACGATTACCGAATTTTAAAGCCACTTTAATTTACTTTCTATTCGACAGTTTAAATACTTCTAAATTCATTTCAAATTTCGAAGTAAATCAGTCTTTAAAAAAAAAAAACGATTACCAAAACATTAAAATGGCTGATCTGTTTTTGAAGAAAACATAATGCATTCTGATGGATCGTAATTAAATTATCGGTAACATTGTCTTTTCCCAACCAAAATGGCGGACAATAAATCGTTTGCAGTTTTCCGGCATCCCAAATGAGTAAGTAAACCCAAAGAAATTGTTTTGGACTAATTTCAAATTTAGTTTAAATTATTTTAAAGGAACTACAGTTGGGAAATTAGTTCAAAACAATTTATTTGGGTTTACTTACTCATTTGTGAAGTAGAAAACAAATGAAAATTGCAGACGATTTATTGTCCGCCATTTTGGTTGGGAAAAGACAATTTTACCAAATTATCTTTAAAATAAGAGTTTTTAAGAGTATTTATTTTTTATTTTACACTATTGAATTTTGGTAATGGTCTAATTTGGAGTTTTGTCATTAAAAAATATCTGTATGCGATGAAAATGGTTTTATGTTGTTTCTTTTAATAATATTAAATGAAGAACCTGAACCAATTTGAGTAAACACCTACTTATCCGTTGTAATACATTTTTCGTCTAAAACAGGCAATGTCGACATCAAGCATACGAAAAAGATGGATTGTGTAGCATGGAGTATGAAACGAACTCTTGTGAATTATAAAAATAATTTATTTAAGAAGTTACTTGATTTCACAACTTGTTATTTCCATAAAAATACAAAAATTTAATGTTTTTCACCTTTTTAAAAGTGAATTATAAAAATAAGTGCTGGTTTCGTTTCGTAGTTCCATTCCATTTTTCGTTAGGCCATACTTTCGGTCTGTTCGCGTTTATTTTGTAGCATTTCAGTGCTATTTTGTAGCATATTTACACATTTCAAACATGTTTTTCTTCCGATTATACGGGTAGATTTTACTCGAAATGGTCCCTCATTTAATATTATTAAAAAAAAGAAACACAACAACAACAACATAAACAATTTTCATCGCCTATACATATTTTTTATAACAAAACTCCAAATTAGACCATTACCTGCATTTTTTATTTCAATAAATAAGCGAATAAGAGTAAATAATAATAAACAAATAAGTCAAAGTGTAATTAAGTTACATTAACGCGAGAAACACACGCACGCGCTTTCGCGAAAAGAGATGAAAATAACCAGTCATCATTTCCATTATCTTTTTTATTTATTTATTTTTTATTTTTTACTCAATTGCGTTGCATATTTTAAAGCCCAATAATAACATCATTACTTTCTTTTTTTGTTTTTCTGGTAAATCTTTACTATCACACCCGGCGTAGTTTCCCCTCTCAAAAACTTCAAATTCTATTTTTTTTTTTGCGATTACATGTAAACAGCCTGAAAAAAAATATCCGCAAAAAACGAATTTAAAATAATTTTTTTTTTTTTTTTTTAGATTTAAAGGTTGGAGATCACTTTCCTATATAAATTTAAAATATATGTATTTCACAAATATATTTTTTAGCACTTCTGCAGTTTACGGACCGTACTGAAATAATAACGTTTTTATTTAAAACCCCATTCTTAACATTGGGATTTGTTAACTATTCTGTACAATGACCTAACAAATTTAATAAATGAAAGATACCGTAAAAATTGAATTTAACTTGAAAATTGAAAAAAAAAAAAAATAGCACGGTCCGTAAACTGCATAAGTACCTCTTTTTTGCTGATATTTTTTCAGTCTGTTTACATGTAACCGCGAAAAAAAAGTAGAATCTTGCTTTTATTTTTGGGTAAACTACGTCAGGTGCGATAGTAAAAAAAAAAATACCCTTTTGCCAAAATTTATTAATGTATTTTTGTTTTTTTTAATATGCAACCAATCTCCCTAATCTACGCAACTTTTCTTAACAACTAAATAAAATGTATACCATTCCTCCGTGGTTGTTCTATTCAGAACGTTTCGGTCGATGTAACTTCCGACTTTCTTTAGATGCAACTTTTTAAAATTGGGAACTTTTTAGTCGAACTCTGCAACCTATACCACGGAATTTCGGACCAGAGGTAGGTTGTTCTCATTCCCTTAGCCACGACTGGGTAGAAAGTGTTGTTTTTTGTTTTGTTTTTACGGCAGTTTAATGTGGGGAACACCCACCTCCCCAAAACGAGGCACTCCGGATTTGGACAAAAATTTAAATTGTCGCAGTCTGGAAGGATTTCTTTTTCACTGACTGCGATGAGAGAAACGATTAACTAGTATAACAGATACTGCACTTTAACGTTAATTCTATTTTGAAAAGTAAAAAAATAAACCAAAAAGAAAAAATTAATGTAAAGTCGGCAAATATTCAGAGGAAACGTAAAAATACGCACCGGGTTAAAAAATTTTTTTTTAAATATCCACAGCAGACGAAGTGTCTTTAATTTCAAATGGTTGCGATTGATCGATTAATTTGAGTCACGTGAGACAAATCCTTTATGGTGATTAGTGATGGCCATAAAAAGTGCCACCCGTTTTAATGTTGTTTTAGTTCTTAGCGCCTCTAGTAAAAAAAATCCTGTAGCAGCGTGAACCGTAGCTTAGCATAAGTATTGACATTTGTTGCGTCTTAGGAAATGTGCTAAAATCCATGCGAACAATGAAATTTAATTATAAATGTTGGGAAATTAGTAAAAACAGTAACAATGCTACACTTTAACTATTTTGTCCTCGATCAGTGAAGTCCTTCTAGACTGAGGCAATTTAAATTTTTGTTCCAATCCAGAATGTCATTTTGGGGGGAGCTCAATTTTCCCCCACATTAAAAACTGACCTTGTGTCTAACTCTGTCCTCGTGGGAAGGCAAGTAAATAAGAACAACAGATTAAATGGTGAAAGTACAGAATAGTTAACAGTCGAGAAATCGCAAACAAAAGAAAAACAACAAATGACTTATACCAAATGCAATAGAATTTAATTATCTACCGACCTGTATACTTTTAACGTGCTAAAACTGTTTTTACGTTTTTTATTTAACAACAAAAAAAATTATTCGCCCCTATTTAAAACTAGAGGTGAGATAATCCTCCCCCAAATGACTTTTAAAAGTCGATTTTATTCAAAACAAAGTAAATACTTATTTTAAAATTTGATTTTAAACTATGGGGAGGGGTAGCCGGTAATTAAACCTAAGGAGGAGAGAGTCTAGCCTACCTCCCCTACCCCGCTTCTCCTGAATGATCCTAATTTTCCGTTATCAAATTGTTCTTGTTTTGTGCCATTTTTCCTATTGTGCCATTTTACCGGTATTATTTTTTACCTGTGCCATTTTTACCGAGCACTATACTATCTATAATTATTGGTTCTTATATTATATTTAATTCTATAGCGAATAGTAGTCGTCCAAATAATCCATATTATCAATCCACATCTAAAAAAATTCTGAAACCTAAAATAAAATCTAGTTTACAACCAATTTTATTTTACCGTTTTTATTCGATTCCACCATCCCTGATTTTATTCTATCCCAGATGGCAACGTTACGAAACTAAATCTAGTACAATAATAACCATTCTTAAGAAAAGTAAGAAAAATTTCTGTAAATTTACAAGAAAATTCTTCCATGTTGCTGTTTTTTGTCATTTGATTGATTTCCTGCACTTTAAAAATTGGTTCCAACCATTTCGATACTTTTTCATTCTTTTAGTTTTAATTCTGCCTTTACATCTCTTTTATGTTTCCAGTTTTCTCTTGTATATTACTCATCATATTCGTAAATCAAATCAATTTATTCTATTTTATTATCCCCCCACCGCCTATCCAATCATATTTTGCCTCCTCCTTCTGAAAGAAAGTTCAAAAGATTTTCTTAGTTTTCTTTTTTCGTCAGTAAAAAAAAGAAGATAATTAAACCTTCTTTAAGATGCGTGGAATCTTTTTTTTTCTTTCTCCCAAGTTTCTAAATCTTCTTTCTTGAAATTATATATGAATGAATATTTATTTTGGTTATCAAAATGCAATTGTATTCATTCAATTTTTTTTTCTTTACTCAGACCAAAAGGGAAATTATTAATTTAACCCTATTCACTTATAGTTAAAAGGGGTGCCACTTTTACCCCTGGCGCCCCCCCCCCCCGCGACCCCCGGCGTCAGCATTTTGGCTCACGTGACTCAATCGTAGTCACTTATAAACAGAATAGTCTTCGTTATGAACACTTAGCATATATCACCCCCCTCAATACATTTCTTTTTGTTTATTATTTTGTTACCTTACGAAATAGAATGAAGGTTGATGGATTTTCCCTTCTGAATATATCCCCACTGAAAAAATAAATGTTTCAAATTCTTTAAAACCAGTGCTCTGAAAGTAATTGAACCAATTTTCAATTTAAAAAAATTTAATAATGTATATATAGATGCTGGTTATTTCAAAGACGATGTTTACCGCGTTCGTGAAAATTTGGGTGTGTTTTATCTAAAACATTTGTAAAACAAATATGAAAGGTCTAAACAACATTTCTTAGCTTCTTGGCTTGGAACAAACTGCATTATTAAATTTTTTTAAATTGAAAATTGGTTCAATTACTTTCAGAGCACTGGTTTTAAAGAATTTGAAACATTTATTTTTTCAGTGGGGATATACTCAGAAGAGAAAATCCATCAACCTTCATTCTATTTCGTAAGGTAACAAAATAATAAACAAAAAGAAATGTATTGAGGGGGGGTGATATATGCTAAGTGTTCATAACGAAGACTATTCTGTTTATAAATGATGGCGATTGTGTCACGTGAGCCAAAATGCTGGCGCCGGGGGTCGCGGGTGTGTGCCGGGAGGTGGGGGGGGGGGGTAAAAGTGCTGCCGGTTAAAAGTTCAACATATATTATGACAATCGAAAAATTTTTTAATTTTTTTTATTCAATATATTCATACTCGGTCAATAAAAACAATACACCAAAATGTACATAAATAAATTATCAGTTAACACCCACCGATAATGGTACATATTTCTCTAATTTCTCTCTGCTCTTTCTCCTTTTTCGTCATTCTTTCTCCTTTTTCGTCATTCTTTCTCCTTTTTCGTCATTCTTTCTCCTTTTTCGTCATTCTTTCTCCTTTTTCGTCATTCTTTCTCCCTTTTCTTCATTCTTTCTCCCTTTTCTTCATTCTTTCTCCCTTTTCTTCATTCTTTCTCCCTTTTCTTCTTTTTTTCTCCCTTTTCTTCTTTCTTTCTCCCTTTTCTTCTTTCTTTCTCCCTTTTCTTCTTTCTTTCTCCTTTTTCTTCTTTCTTTCTCCCTTTTCTTCTTTCTTTCTCTTTTTTCTTCTTTCTTTCTCTTTTTTCTTCTTTCTTTCTTCTTTCTTTCTTCTTTCTTTCTCCTTTCTTTCTCCTTTTTCTTCTTTCTTTCTCCTTTTTCTTCTTTTTTATTCGTTCATCATATACTTTGTTCCTTTACGAAGATTAAAAGCAATAATAATAATAATAATAATGCTACTAAACTTTGTCTAGAATCCTTATTCCAATTGTGATCAAAATCCATTACATGATTTTCATTCTAGAAAATGTCTAACATTTAAGCTTAAGGGGTCTTAGGAAGAAAGTGAAATTAAAGGAATCTTTCTTAATTGGTGTCTATTAACTATGGGTCAAATTTACTGCAAATCTGAAATATTTTAATTTTCAAGTGGGAGTTTGTGCCCATATGATATACCCTAAAATCCTTTGAAATAGTCCAAAGAAATCGAAATTCTGGGAATATTTATTAATTGATTTCTAATACTATTGTCAAAATTTCACAAAAATCGGACTATCTGGATTTTCACAAAAGGTCTTCCATCCTCTCCTTTGCATAAAACAAAATTAAACTAAATAGAGCCCACGTTACCCACCTGAATCATCCACCCGAAGCATGTCATCGTTCCAAGATCCTCACGTTATGTGCATCCCCACAAGAGCAAGCTGTGGCACAGGGCCTATTTAAACTAGGTATCCCAAGCCAAAATTTTAATTTCATTACATCTAAAAACACTTTTAATGTGGTCACATAGATATTTGAAAAACATCAACAATGATATCAAGTTTATTTTGGTAGCACAATTAGCCACCGAATTATGACTGTTCGAAATTCATTGGAAATTAGAAAAGTTGTTTTCTTGCGCACTATTGGCCCAGAAGCCAATTTTTACAGTGCATAACTAAAAATGCAGGCTTTGAACAAGTGAAAAATCCTTACAAATGTAATGTTGTCTTGTAATCATCTTAGTAAATAAAAAAATTAATCATAATGAAAGCAAACATTGTTGGATTAAGCCAGCCTAAACATTGGGGAAAATCCCATTACCGCTCAAAAAATGTACAAAAATTATGCAGAAGTGCAACTTTGTTCACATAAGATTCATTTTTACACTAACACATTGGATCTTTGTAATTCATAGCTCAGTAGAACTCAAGTTACATTTCTTTTAAATAATAAAGAAAACCTTCAGATTTTCACCATATAAAGACAAATTAAAACAATTTGATAATAGAGTAACAATTTTATTCACTGAAGTTGGATTATTTTTTTTCAAAGACAACTTAAAATTCTATACTAAGCCGATCATATTGACGAATGGCCCTTTTTCTTTAAGGTGGGGCTATCTTTATATGCATAGAGCCACACAATATCATGCGCATTAAGTGGAAAAACACCAACATTAAAAATAAATCATCCATCATCGAAAATACTAATCTAACTTGAAGTAACCTAGAAACAACAACAACAACAACTGTTAATTACAAGAGAGAAAGAATTGTACATTTATTAAGAGAAAAGATTACATTTTGTTTACTTTCAAATTTTATCAAAATAACCCAAAGAATAAATTAGTTATCATAAGTTGTAATCGAAAGGAATTTCACTATATTTAACCATTTTTGCACACTAAACCGGTTGGTTTCTGATAGATACTTAAACACATTATACATATGTATGGTAGAACCAACTCTCTCCACCTAGCAAGAGATGAATGTACAAGTGTGTGTGCCATATGGCAGATCTGCTTGGTCGCATGTGTTATTTAAGAATTTTCTTTCTCCTGGAGTAGTTGACTTACAGAGGCTTACGAGTCTAGTCTACCTTACTAGCTCACCTATAATTAGAGGTATGACTGATATAGATTCATACCTAGGATGTTAATGGAAGTGAATTAAAAACTCAATAAGGAATTGACTGTTATGCCAAGCTAATAGTGTGTGCCGATAACAATTACACAATTAAGTATCCGACTCAGCAGACGATATCCGTTTCAGCATAGACCTATATTCATTATCTAAAAAGTCCTATATCCATTTCTATATAAGCCTGTATTCATTATACAGCCCTGCCTATATCCGTTTCAACATAAACCTATATCATTATCTAATTCAGTCTATATCCGTTTCCACATAGACCTGTATTCATTATCCAACTAGACCTATATCTATTTTAACATAGGCATGTATTCATTATTCGACTCCTGTACCTGGTATGGCAATAACTCTGGGCGGGTTAAACCGGCTTCCTTCGAAGGAGGAAGTTTCATGAGAGTATCAAATTCACAACCGGTCCCCAGTTGTATGTATTATCTGACTCGGCCTATATCTATTTCAACATAGAACTGTATTTATTATTTGACTCTGCCTATATCAATTTCAACATAGACCTGTATTTATTATCTGACTCGGCCTGTATCTATTTCAACATAGGCCTGTATTTATTATCCAACTCGGCCTATATCTATTTCAACATAGGCCTGTATTTATTATCTGACTCGGCCTATATCTATTTCAACATAGTCCTGTATTTATTATCTGACTCGGCCTATATCTATTTCAACATAGAACTGTATTCATTATCTGACTCGGCCTATATCTATTTCAACATAGAACTGTATTCATTATCTGACTCGGCCTATATCTATTTCAACATAGGCCTGTATTTATTATCCGACTCGGCCTATATCTATTTCAACATAGAACTGTATTCATTATCCGACTCGGCCTATATCTATTTCAACATAGAACTGTATTCATTATCGGACTCTGCCTATATCCGTTTTAACATAGGCCTGTATTTATTATCTGACTCGGCCTATATCCATTTCAACATACGCCTGTATTCATTATCCGACTTGGCCTATATCCATTTCAACATTGGCCTGTATTTATTATCCGACTCGGCCTATATCTATTTCAACATAGAACTGTATTTATTATCAGACTCTACCTATATCCATTTCAACATAGGCCTGTATTTATTATCAGACTCGGCCTATATCAATTTCCACATAGAACTGTATTCATTATCGGACTCGACCTATATCCATTTCAACATAGGCCTGTATTTATTATCCGACTCGGCCTATATCTATTTCAACATAGAACTGTATTCCTTATCGGACTCTGCCTATATCCGTTTCAACATAGGCCTGTATTTATTATCTGACTCGGCCTATATCTATTTCAACATAGGCTAATATTTATTATCTGACTCGGCTTATATCCATTTCAACATAGACCTATATTTATTATCTGACTCGGCCTATATCCGTTTCAACATAGACCTGTATTCATTATCTGATTAGGACTATATCCGGTTCAGCATAGACCTGTTTATTATATTCTTCCATGCATATTTTTCTTTTAAAAACAATTTTTTGTTTATTTTGAGGCATAATAAACTTTTATGTAACTCCAGGTTTTCCGAATGATCAAAGCCTTTGATTCTGAACAGGAAACTTTTACTTTTATTGCCCTATTATGTTTCTATCAGAGGTTTGGAAATTGACTTAAAAGAGAATTAACATTACAATTGCAGCCTAATTACTGAATAAATTATATGCACACTAGCAGGAATTTATTCATCTGATTTTGGTTGATTTTAACTTAAAAAAAAGAAACCCTTTAAAATCAGAATAATTTTGTTTACCAAAAAACGGTTTATTTATATTTTAATTTCTATATCTACTTTAAGATTTCCCCGCTTCCTTTTTAATGGAAGAGAATATTTTATTTTTATTTTCATAGTTTATTTCATATATACACTAGAAGAACACCGTCCCAGGACGAGTAAAATGAATTCCCCAAACAGAACAGTTTTTCACCATTGCAATGATTAAAATCAAAATATAAAGATACTAAAACTCATGTCTAGAATCCTTATTCCAATTTTGATCAAAATCCATTACATGATTCTGATTCTAAAATATGTCTAAAATTTAAGGCGTAAGCTTAAGGGGTCTTAAGAAGAAATTGAAATTCAGGAAATCTTGCTTACTTGGTGCCTCATCGAATATGAATCAAATTCAATGCAAATCTGAAATATTTGAATTTTCAAATGGGGTTTATGCTCATATTATGCACCAAACAAAAAAACAGAAAAACTTTAAAATACTCCAAAGAAACTGAAATTTGGGGAATATTTATTAATGTGTAATGCCTATTGTTAAAATTTAACAAAAATCGAAGGTATCTGAATTTTCATGAAGGGCTTCGACCCACATTGTATCTCATTTGCATAGAACTAAATATAGGGTACATTTGCAGTTGTGTTTCAACATTCATAATGATCGGTTAGTTAGTTTAGAACTAAATCCTGTACATGCAAATATATAAACATACCTTTCTTTATATAGGGAATCCTATCAGACAGATAAATTAGATTAATTAATACTTTCAAATATTTTTAACTTCAGAATCACTGATTGAATTGTACTTAAATTGTATGTACAAGGAACACATTACCATGAAACTGCTTCCCTGCAGACTACACCATGGTCATCTTCAGGTCCAATATCATCAAATACTTGTCATCATAAGTAATCAAATTTTGTTCATACCATTCATCATTTTCCATCATTTCGTAATGTTATTCATCATTAAATTGACAATCTATCTCATTAACCCTAATCCTGTACACAAAGAGGGGTGGTATGATATTTATAATATTGAATGAATATAAAGCCTGGAATGGATTTAGACTGCAGTAAAATGCTGTGGTGTCTTTGTTCGTTGTCGCAGTGCCCTTAAAACCAACAACAAAACAAAAACCAAGCCATGTTAAAAAAAGCAGTTTTTGCTGTCATAGTTACATAGCAAATTGATTGATTGATTGATTGATTGTTTTTTGTTTATTGTAACATTTTCTTTGAATTTGAAAGTGCGCATCATCTCTGAAACCTAAAAATCTTTTTTTTCTGTGCGTACTTGTTCCATTTTAAAAAAATGCAAAACTTCCATTACACACCTCCCACTACCAACTTTATAAGACGAGAGATATTTAGGTTCACATCCGAGTTTTTTTTTTCTGGAGGTGGAAGATAGATTTTCGCATGTTTTTGCCATGAAACGCATCCGTTTATAAAATTTATCAAAACTCCAAGAAGGTAATTTCTACCTGCCCTTTCCCTGAGTCTAAATCTCATCCATGTAAAAATATTTTTTTATGATAGTAAAATACTTTTTCTTCAAATCCTATTCAACATAATAGAAAATAGAAGTCCTATTTTTTTGTTTTTCAAGATTTTCTGTCGACCAAGGGAAGAGTCTATCAGGCATGTGACTGCAGTGTGATGATGCATGGAAGTGAAACTTGGCCAGTGAGGGTTGAGGATATGTGTTACATGGAGAGAAATAATTTGAGAATGATATGATGGATGTGTAATGTGAGTTTTAAAGACCTCAGAGGAAGATTAAATCTAGACAGTATAGGTAGATATGTGCAGAACAGGAGACTTTGATTTGATGGTATGGCCACATTGAAAGAACGAATGAGAGTTCTTGAGTTAAATGTAGAACAGTTGAGGTATCGAGTTCAGTTCACATGGAAAGTAATAAAAAGTTTAACAAACTTGCAAGAGTTAGGAGTGGGTAGAGTAAGTTCAGAGAACTTCTGCCATTACTAACCAGCAGAGCATTACTACTGTCTACCAAGGGAAGAGTCTATCGGGCATATGTACGCAGTGTGATGATGTATGGAAGTGAAACCTGGCCGTGAAAGTTGAGGACATGTGTTGCATGGAGAGAAATGATTTGAGAATGATATGATCGATGTGTAATGTGAATCTTAAAGACAAGCTTAGATCTGATGACCCCAGAGGAAGATTACATCTGGACAGTATAGGTAGATGTGTGCAAAAAAGTAGACTTCGATGGTATGCCCACATTGAAAGAATGGATGAGAATTCTTGGGCTAGTAGATGTAGAACAGTTGAAGTAGCAGGTTCAGTTCACAGCGGAAGGGCAAGGAACACATGGGAGGAAATGATAAAGATAAACCTGAGAGAAAGGGGGATAAATAAATACCTGCCCAGAGATAGGTTACTTTGGATGTCGATTTCTTAAAGCCGTCCAACACATGCCAGCATGTAAAATGGACATTAAACCGAATATGATGATGATGATGATGATGATTCTGTTGTTGTTACAATAAATCATTTAGTATTTTTAACCATAGTTTTTTAAATTTATAAAATAGAGCAAACTGATAAGTATAATAAATCAATCAGTTAGGTGTTATCATAGATGTAAATCACAAAAAATAACATCTATGATAACACCTAACTGCAGATATACTCAACGTTTTCCGGGGGAACAAGTATAACACGATAGAAGGGGTTAAAACAAATGTGTATAACATCTTTCTTTTGAAACTTCTCTCTCTACACATGCTCAGTCACGTTACTTTTCAAACATCTCTCTCTCTCCTCTCTCTCTCTTTCTTTCTCTCTCTCTCCTCTCTTTCTTTCTCTCTCTTTCTCCTCTCTCTCTCTCTCCTCTCTCTCTCTCTCCTCTCTCTCTCCTCCCTCTCTCCTCTCTCTCTCTCCTCTCTCTCTCTCTCTCTTTCTCTCTCTCGGAAGTGGTTCAATATAATAGAAAGAAAAAAAAAAGCCGACTGACTGTTTGACATACTTTCAGTGTTGTTTTTGGAACAACTATTAATAAGAATGAAAGAGAGTAATTTTTTATGATATTCCCCTATGAACTAATTTGATCTGTGGTGATCACAATATTTCTTTTGCCCCAAACCAGGATGTTGTTCTCTGTCTTTTAGCGGGTAAAAAAATTTCCAGAAACAGTGGATTTTCGCTTAAATTGCTAAAGTCTTCTGTGAATACTTAGCTCCTTGTTTTGTGTGAGAGAACTAAAAAAAAACTGCATGTATTATGTTTAAAGTCTTCCTAAGCTGGAGCACTGCTGCCACATCTGGGGAGGTGCCGCTCAAAACACCTTTTCCTACTTTGAAAGAGTCCAAAACCAACTTCGAAATCTAGTGGGGGGATGTCCTCTTCTCTTCCCTACAGCCACTCTCTCACAGAAGAGACGTTGCTAGTCTTTCTTTGCTCTACTGTTATTTTCATGGTAGGTGCTCGACTGAGCTCAAATCTATGCCCCCCTCCTTGTAAAACATTCACAATAAGAACCCGCCTAGCTTCTACCACCTTCAAAGATTTCCCTTTCTCCCTCTGCATGCCCAAGACGAAACAAAACTTCCATGGGCAGAACTTCTTTCCTAGAACTACCCGTCTGTGGGCACAGTGCCGTGGGCCTGCTTCCCTGCTGACTGCAATATGGTTGTCTTCAAGTCCAATGTAAACAAGTTCTTGTTAAACCGTCCCCGTAAATAATCAATTTCTGCCCTGCTAAAACCATCGTGCCGGTGAACGCAATGTTATCTCACCATCCACCAGTCAAACTCTTTACCCCTTATCCTCTAGTGGCCTTTGGGCCTTGATAAGCGGTGACCTTTAATGTAAAAAAAAAAAAAAGAGTATGTTTCCAATATTGTGAAAACTGCAATCAAGGAAAAGATTCACATAAATAAAAGTGCGAAATGTACGCCAAAACAAAACGGTACAATATTTAACAAATAAATAACACATAAGAAAAAAAACAAAAGTAAATAGCCACGATAGCGACACGAGATACATTCGAGACAAAAAAGGAAGGTTTTCTCAAGACCACGTGGAATGAAGAATGTGACTGCCAAAATATGCAAATAAAATGTTGAGAAATATCAACTATATTTCTATTAAAAACAAAGCTATGAATTATTTTATGTTTAAATCTTGCATTCAATCTAAATATGTATAAAGGTTTTCGCTTCTTACCTCGTTGGCACTTTTAGGGCCTAAAGAAAAACTGCTACTACATGTAGCTGATTTTACTAGGGTGGACGAACGGAGCGACCTGTTTTATTCAGTAGTCGAATCTCCAAAGTGCAAGGGTATCTTTCCAGCCGTATCCCTTCGCCTAAAAGGACTGGCCAGCTCACTGACTGAATCACAACTCGGGTGTAGGGGTTTCTACTTTATTTTACTTTCAAGCTATGTAGAACATAGAATAAGTAATTATTTATCCTATTTATATGTATTTATATTATCATTACATTTGAATTCTAGCTAGAACGATCATTTCTATACTCTTTTGATCCTACATTTAGGATCTATTAATTATTTATCCTATTTATATGTATTTATATTATCATTACATTTGAATTCTAGCTAGAACGATCATTTCTATACTCTTTTGATCCTACATTTAGGATCTATTAATTATTTATCCTATTTATATGTATTTATATTATCATTACATTTGAATTCTAGCTAGAACGATCATTTCTATACTCTTTTGATCCTACATTTAGGATCTATTAATTATTTATCCTATTTATATGTATTTATATTATCATTACATTTGAATTCTAGCTAGAACGATCATTTCTATACTCTTTTGAGCCTACATTTAGGATCTATTTTACTGTAACGAATTTAGCAAGGTTTTGATATTTGACATCGTGATTCGTAAAGGGCAAAAAAACAAAAAAACAATGTCCCTGAATCCAATAGAAAAAACAAATCTGCCGGCAGCTACATGGATGTGTGTTCCCTGCTTTAAGAGGACCCGTGGGGCAATGGATAAAAGTGCTAAGTCGTAATCAGTACTAAGTGACAGTCGTTTGAAGATTCAATCCTTAGTACGGGCGATACTAAGAATAGAATAAGATTTCTACCTGATCATGGCTGACGGAACAAGAACAATCTACCCCTATGGATTAAATAATAGTTCAGTTTGAAATTCCGTACAGATTCACAAGTTTGACAAGACACACCTGAAGAAGATTGGAGGTCACATCGGACGAAACATTGTGAGAATAACATCCCAAATTAGAACAGTAGTCAGGATAATCTAAATAATACTAATTTTGATGGATTTTAAAACTTAAAATGACCAAAAATGTCCACGAATGACCTTTTGGGGAGACAGAAATCTCAAACATCCTTTACTAGTTTTTAATAAAAGTCCACCAAAAGTTATAATTATGAAACAAGTATTTATGATCACAGGAAAACTGATTTTTCCTCTAGAAGAACTGAAACATGCCCACCTAGGAAATTGCAAAAATTTTACATTTTCCGAAATATTTTAAAATCCACCACAAAATCCAACAAAAGCTTCGATCAACGTTCTTTTTTATTATTATTCAAGCAGTGGTGATTTCAGGGGGAGATAACTTGTCCTTTACTTGTTGATTTTGATTTAGTCCATAACATTCAGTAGGTTGATGTCCAGTAGATTGTTTTGCAAAAGAAATCGATAGTTGTGTCTGCCAATGTGTGATTATTCTAATTCCTGAGCGTGGAGAATTTTTACTGGTTGTAATATTCTTTGTTTTATAGGTTGCTGAGGTTTCACCAATAACGAATCATTCAGAATAGTAAAAATACACTTTTTCTTTTCTTTTCTTTTCAAAACGTTGACTGTCTACAGACTACTTTACACTTATTAGGCATACAAACGTGAAATTTATTTGTTTAAATCTCTGAGTAAGTTTGTGTTACCGAGCGAAGTTATTAGAAAAAAAGTCAAGATGAAAAAAAAAAAAATTATTTTGATTTTAATAAAAATATCCAAATATCCGCATCTAACACATCGTTTTTTGAAGGCATTTTGCCTCTTTCTTTAAGTTTTAAATTTCAAAGATGCTTAAAAAAAAATGAACTTGCCAAAATTTATACCTACTTGAGACCATGCGCAATTTTAAGTTCATGTTTAAAAGAGACATTACACTTTTAGTCCACACAACATCGGACGTCACTTCTACAAGACCAAGAAGGACCCTTACGAAAAAAAATAAGGTTAATACTTTTTCTTTGTTTAAATCATTGAGGCTTACCAAGCGAAAGTATTAGAAAAAAAGTCAAGATGAAAAAAACAAATTATTTTGATTTTAATAAAAATATACACATCTACCACATAGTATTTTGAAGGAATTTTGCCTCTTTCTTTAAGTGAAATTTAATATTCAATCATTAGAATCAGGATACATAAATTTACAGTTTATTTCATGAACCTGTTTATGCATACAGGATTTCTTTGCCAAGTTGTTTGTTCAGTTGGGATGAACCAGAAAACGATATCCAGTTCAGCAGATTCTGTTCCATCACTGTGATTAACGATGTTTCTGCCAGTATCAATGACAAGAGCACCACGGATGTTTCCTAGACTGGCTGTTACTGGATTGATGACTTCAATCAAAGTACAGGGGAAGCTTGGATAACATTATTTCTGTCTTATCCAATTAGAATGATATGTTACCTATGTGGTTTGTCCTAAGACGGGGGGGGGGGGTCATGTTTATCTTTATTTTTCTTTAAAGAATCTACCCCCCCCCCCAGAAGGCATGAAAACTCCCACTAAATTTTTTGTCTGCTCGTATTTTTAATGAGATTCAAATTATATTTACACAATATTCTCAAAATGTTATCAAATTGTAACATTTTAAGACCCTCTAAATAGTAGATATCGTGAACCAACATTTTATTTTCATCATATCTAAAGGTGGCCACATATATCTTTTGCAAACAAATAATGATGCCAAATCTATTTTGGTAGCTCTATTAGCCACCGAATTATGACTATTCAAAGTTTGTTTGAAATTAGAAATTTGTTGGTCCAGAAGCCAAACTTTCCAGAGTATAACTGGCTTCAAACAAGTGAAAAATCCTGTAATGTCATCTTGTGGTAAATGAAAATTAATCATTATGAAAGCAATAATTATCAGATCAAGCCAGCCTAAACATTGGGCAAAATCTCATTACCCCTTGAAAAAAATGTTTTAAAAAGCGCAATGTTGATTGTTCATATGAAATTCATTTCAACAGCTAAAACATTGAATCTTCTTAATATGATTCATAGCACATTATAGATCAAGCTAGATTTTTCTTTTAATAGTAAATAAATAAAAAAACAAAAAAAGAACTCAGATTTGAAAAAAGACAAAAACACAATTTGATAATACGACAAAAATTTCTTCAGTATTTAATTAACAAAAGTTTTCAATTTGGATTTTTTTGTGAAATACCATAGTCATGAGTTGCCCTTTTTTTAAGATGGCACTATCTTTATATGTATGGAAATACACAATATCGTGCACATCAAATTTTTAAAGCATCAACATTTTTTTCACATAAAAAATAAATCGGTCGTTACTGAAAATAGTGGCCTAACTTAAAGTAGCCTGCAAAAAAAAACCCAAAAAAACAACTAATAATGACACAAGAAAAAGAATTACACATTTAAAAGATTTCATTTTGTTTACATCCTAATTTTATGAAAATAACCACCAAAATAAACGAATTATTGCAAATTGAAATTTAAAAGAATTTCACTATATTTACCCATTTTCACACTCGAAACTAGCTGGTTTGTGAAACCTACTCTAATGGATGTTTTTAAATCCTCGAAATCAAAACCTTTCTCGTTCACATTCATTTTCACACAGCAGTAGATGTAATTTTTTCTTTCATCACATTCAAATGGAAGCTTAACTCCACAAAACTAAAACCTTTCTAAATCCATAACTTCAGTTGTTTAATCTATTTTCAATTTTCTTTTTAATAGAAATCACTCTAGACAAGGCATGAAGCCACTTCATATACGGAGCTAACAAAAAAAAAGAATAAATACTACTTCAAGGTCAAAGACTAGCCAACGATAAGTGTTAGATGCATAGATTCCGACCCAGAAAACAGCAATTCTTCCCCCTTTGTCAGAAACATCGCTTATGGAATGTGAGGACTAAAGGACAAAATAAAGAAAGCGAGAGTTAGGAGGCTGCTAAAAGTAAACCCACTTTCTACCTCCACCTCCTTTATCAATGTGATTTAGATTGCTTTTAAATATTTTGAGGTCCGTTTTCTTGCGCTCTTTAAAAGTTTCTAAGTGTGTCTCATTATTAGGATCCCGCTGTGGGATGAGTATTCTAGCGAGTAGCAATGCATATTTTTGCATACCACGATTTATACTTCCTGTTAGCAAAATTGACCATAAATTTTGATGACTAACACCTGATCTATATATATATATATATATATATATATATATATATATATGATTATTTTTATTTACACAGACATGTACAAAATCTGCGACACTGACATGTTGATGTTATCGATCAACAGTTATTATAAACTGAGATCTCATCAGGTAGAATTAGAATCCGATCTTAACCTCAGATCATATTTGGAGAGAATGAAATGGAGAGAAAAAAAGAAGAAAAGAAATTTAAGATTTCAGAATTTAGGGAGTCACGTGATTTAGGACTGTTAAAAATCAAAAAAAAATTAAAATCTAAAATAAAACAAAACAAAACAAAATAGAACAAATAAAATAAAATAAAGTTAAGATAAAGTGAAAAGAGAGACATATAATAAACATAAAATATATATATGTTTTTTTTGTTGTTTTTTTTTTGTATTTCTTATCTTATGAATATGTCGTGGCAAATGCTAAAATTAATTGTTAATCAAAAGTTGTTAAATCAGAAGTATTCTTAATCTGGGAAACATTTGTAAAAGTAAGTTAACTTTTCTCTCATTCTTTGCTACTCATTTTTGCACTGATGTCTGCCCATTTTAAAGCTGGCTCTAAGCAGAAGACCCTCACTCACTCATAAAACTATAATTTTTTTTTTTTAATTTTGTAACTATAATCGGTAAATAAATCTATATAAATCACTTTGCAGACTTAATGGAATTGATTTTAAAACGTTTTCTTTGCAGTCAACAAAAAAAGTAGTAGTTCTTATGACAAACAAGAATACCTGTCCCCAGACAGGTAAAATTAATTCCCTGAACAGGACAGTTTTGCATCAATTTTATGAACCCTTATGACGATTAAAATCAATATATAATGATACTAAACCTAGAATCCTTATTTTAATTTTTATCAAAATCCAGTACATAATTTTGATGCTAGAAAATTTTAAGGAGTTATAAGAATAAATTGAAATTAAGGGAATCTTGCTTTATTGGTGTCTAATAACGATGGATAATATTTAATACAAATTTGATATATTTGAATTTTCAAATGAAAGGTTTTGTCTATATTGTGCCCTCCTATATAATCCCTTGAAAATATTCCAAAGAAACTGAAGCTTTGGGAATACTTGTCTAATATCTATTAAA
>OY744550.1:22943590-22963590 GCA_963556195.1 Sepiola atlantica
AAAGGAGTAAGTTTATTGCTTACTGTCTGAGGCACCCCTACCGGGGAGTGCCGACGGGGCTGCCCAGGCATTTTTAAAGGTAATAGGTGCTCTTCCTGTAGAGTGCTGACTTATCAAAACCCCACTTTCCGACCTTGTGTCACATTTTACTCTGTGGGGAGTAGATAAATACCTAATTGAGAGAGGGAAAAACAGGTATTAAAAGAAGTGAATGATTATTATTATTATTAAAAAATTTATATATTATTTAAATTCCTTTAAATTCACACAAAAGTTGGGTTAATAGCTCAATAGTGTATATTAGAATTCAAAATATTTTTTTCCATCAATTTAAACAAACAAAAAAATATCCCTGAACCGTTAACATCAAAATTGTTCTCTTAGTTTTACTTATATATCCCTTTTTTTCCAAGCAGACCAATGAAAATATTTTGTAATTGCATCCTTCAGTAGGTAAATAACCAAAACTAATATTTAAAAACACTCGGAAAAAAATTGTTATTTTCTTTCATAATGTCTGCCATTCGTTTTTTGATTAAGAGAATACACAAAAGAAAATCATATAAATAAAGAAAAAAGTTTTCTAACCCACGTATCTTTTCATCTTTTCGCTTACTGCTTGTTCTTCGATTTTCGTTTTTACTTATTTTTTCATTCCATCAAATCATACAGTTTTATTCATGCCGTTCTATTTTTCTGTTTTTGGTTTTTTTTTTGTTTTTTATAGAAAAAAAATTCACTAAAGACGCCTTTCAAAAACATCTTGAATTTATTAACAAGGAAAAATATGTTTTGAAAATGGGCAGAAACAATTGTTAGAATAAAAATGTTTTTTTTAAAAACAAATTCGGAATTTTTATTAAATTATATATAGTCTCGGAAGTTTCTCAACCATTAAAACTATAAAAAAAAACTAAAAAAAACAAAAACAAAAAAAACTTATAGTCTGGAAAATCACTCATGTAAGTCAATTTATTTTTTACAGTTATTATATTAGTTAGTTTCTAACACTATTTTAAGGGATCATCAGTTGTTTACCATGAAAAACTGTTTTGGGAATTTAATTTAATTTAATAATTTATATATATATATATATATACTAGCAAAACCTACCCACCTAATCAGGTGTGTGTATGGGAGGGTCGTATAGTTAAAGAATTTTTTTCACTCAGAGAATTCCATAATTTCAGCAAACAACTATTGGTAAATTTGTAGATTAACGCCTTTAGCTGCCCCCCCCAAAAAAAAGAAAAATGAGATTTTACTTTTTATTTCTTTTTGTTTTTGTTTTTAGGCAATTGCATGTGAACACCCTGAAAAACTTGGCAGAAAGAAGAAAAAAAAAAAAACGAAAAAAACTAATTTAGAATTTAGAGTAAGGGATCAGTTCTGTATATGAATTTAATGTCAAATGATCCCCCATTTCTGGGCCATTCTAACTTTCTAGGGCATTTAAGTAATTGTTTTTACCACTAACCCTAACTTTTCCTGGCAAGGTTATAAAATCATACGTAATCACCTAAAAACAGTAGACGCCCCCCCCCCCCCCAAGATAATAACCCACAGAATTTATCTCCCATGACAAAACAAAAATGGTTAAAATGCTAGAATGGCCCGGAAATGAGAATCATTTTACATTAAATTTATACGCAAAACTGATATCTCACTTCTTTCCACCAGGTTTTTCAGGGTGTTCAAATGTAATCGCCAAACTTTTTAATATTTTTCATTTATGCCTTTAAAGTAAGGTATTTAATTAGCTAATTTTAAAGAAGTTATTTATTTAATTTTCATGGAAGGATAAACACAACTAAACAAATCAATTGCATTAAAATAAAAAGAAAAAAAGGACGTATAGTAAAATAATATATAGTTTTAAAAATATATGAGTAAATTTGCAGACCCCCCCCCCCCCCAAAAAAAAATGAGATTTAACCTTTTTTAGACGATTATGTGGGAACACTCTGGAAACCTTTGTGGAAAGAATAGAATTTAAAAAACTCAATTATTCTGGAATTTAGAGTGAGGGGTCAGATTCATATATAAATTTACGTAAAATCATCCCCCATTTTCAGGCTATTCTAACTTTAAAATTTTTTTACCACTAACACTAAGTTATAAAACCATATGTAATCGTCTAAAACAGTAGACTCTCCCCTCCAAAAATAAAAATATGCAGCAGATTTAGCTCCCATAACAAAAAAGAATTTGGTTAATCGCTATAAATCGCTAGAATGATCCGGAAATGGAGGATCATTTTACAATATATTTATATATGAAACTGATCCCCCAATCCAAATTCTAAAATGATTGTTGTTTTTTTGTCGTTTTTCTCTTCATTTCGCCAAGTTTTTCAGTGTGTTCCCACGTAATTGCCTAAAAAAAAAAAAATCTCATTTTTTTTGTTTGTGATTTAGTGAAGGGTGTTAATCTACAATTGTTCCAAAATATGAATCTATTTTTTTATTTTTGTAATTTGGACAGATGATCATAAATGGAGGGAAACTACTAAACTTTTGTATTCATTTATCAATGAGAATAGTGAAAAGGGGGTTTGTAAACATTAACAATAAGAACTTTACAAATAACACATTTAATTAGCTAAATAAAAAAAGTTATTTATTTTTTACAGAAAATATAAAAATGACAAAAATTAAATGCTTAAAATAAGAAAAGCATTTTTTTTAAGTGAAGAGAGGCGTTTAGTTATAAAAAATATATTTTCACTTACTCATAGAAATTCTATGTCCGGTTAAATGTAGGACTGTACATTTAAAAATGCTGTTTTTTTGTGTTTTTAGAAAAAACTACGTTTTAAAAATGAGGTATACAAAAAATAATTAGCCTAGTTTTAAGAATAAAACTTGTTTTGCTTGTCAATTGTTGCAAAGGTGGTGGAGGAGAATTACAAATAAATAATTTGTCAAAGAAATTATTTCCCTTGTCAAAGAGGGGGCGCTTATTGTGGGTGTACGTATGTGTTTGTATAGTCTTATTTAGAAGTTTGAACATATTTTGGTAATTCATCCTTTGTTTTTACATTATTTGAATTGTCGATAAAACTAGTGTGTATATAGAGGTATAAAAATAAAACAGAACGTGTTTAGATATAGATATGCCAATTAAGTTATGAAGAAGTCCTTTGAAAAGTAATGAACATGGTTTTGTTAATTTATCATTTTTTTTATTAAATCATTTAAATTAATTACTGTTAATATCAACAAAATTATTCCATATATATAGGAAAATAGAACAATCAAATTACAACCGAATAACACCAAACATCAGTTTATTATAAACTGTTTAAAGAATAATAATACAAATAGCTGTGTTTTGGGTATTTACATTTTACTATATATACAGTATTTCAAAAGAACATAGTGTATTATTGATTTAAATAACAGTAGACTATTTTGATGGTAATAGGTGTGATAAATGAAAAAAAATCTTTCACGTTTATTTATTGATTCATTTATATTTAATGATATATAATAAATTCTGACCCAACAGGTCACGGGTGGTCTAGTATTATATTAAAATACTTATAACACTAGTAATGTACAAATTCAGTATAAACAATGGACACCATATTCATCATATTTATCCCCTCCCATGTACCATATAACATAAACAATCGATTTTCAATGTTTTGTTCAAGTCACATCCGAAAAAAAATATAATTAGTAGATCATATAAAAAAGAACAAATGAAATATTGGTCCCCCGATTTATAAAATCGGGAGACCTATGTTTTAAGGCATTTCCGTCCGTGTGTCCGTCCGGATTTTTCTCCGCAAGCATCCATTGAATTTCTCTGAAATTTTGCATGAAGTTGTAACTTTGGTCGGGTTAGAAAGTGACATTCTCTTATTTTTGAAAAAAAATCTGGTTAGCGCTCCCAGGGGGTCAAAAGGCTCCGAAATGGCAAAAAATGGCATTTTTTGCCCCCATAACTTTTCATCCATCCATTCAATTTCTCTGAAACTTGGCCAAAATATAGACGCAATTGTTCCTAATAGAAAATAAGTATCGCTGACCTTGGAAAAAATCTGGTTCGCGCCCCCAGGGGGTCAAAAGCCCCTAAAATGGCAAAAAATGACCCTTTTCTCCCATAACGTTTGATCCATCTATTCAATTTTTCTGAAACTTGGCCAAAATGTAGAAGCAATTGTTCTGGATATAAAATGAGCATCCTTGACCTCAGAAAAATTCTGGTTCGCGCCCACAGGGGGTCAATGGGGAGTCAAAAATGCCCCAAATTGCCCAAATTTATTGCATTTTACACTCGCCACATCGAGTCACATACAGAGGGGGACCACGCATGCGCGGCTTGTTTGATTTACCCTGGGCAAATTGAACCAGTTTCTTCTTTCAAGGAGAATGTTTCTGGGGAGTATTAAGTTAGCAAGCAGTCTCTAGTCGCATATATATCCTGGTCACGGGAAATGATTTTGACAACGTTAATTTGTGCCTGGTATTTCCAAATGGTCACCCATCTTGTACTGACCAGGCTCAATGCCGCTTAATTTTGTTGATCTAAAAAGAACTGGTGTATTGTCAACGTGATTATGCTGTATGCATTAAATATTGCAGGGATGTTGAGTTTTTATTTTCTTCACATACACTTAATACGAAGGAATCTGATTTGAAAGAAAATGATTAGTCTGAAAGTTAGGGGCCAGTATTTAGATGGAAAATCCATCAATAGGAAGCATGTTAGTCCCATTTTTTCCTTCTTACTGCTGTAAACGATCCTTAGATATTATGTTTCGGAATTATTGAGATACGGATTGATTATTTGGATTATTCCAACTAGTTCTCATCTTAGATGTTATTCTCACAACGTTTTGGACGATCTAACCTCCGACCTTCTTCAGGTGCATCTTGTCGAACTTAATAATCTTTCTGTCGAACTTACATTTATATATTTTCAAACACATTATGTATACTCAACAGAACACTGCCAAAAAACACTGACCAAGATGCTTCATTTGAATAATAATTTTATAAACACTCTCAAATAAATTAATATTCTGCACAATTCATTTCTATGTTTGTATTTCACTTTTTTTACATAAATGTAATACTGTTATTCATATTAATACTGGTAGACGTAGTAATATTGATTAGAACGATTTAATAAAAAAACGTTTAACATTCAAATGATTATTTTGAAATTCAAAAGATAACTTCCGGTTTTTGTCGTTGTTGATGACAACGATGATGCTGTTGATGATGATTATGAAGATAACTATTACATTTGCTATAAAAACAAAGAAAAAATCCTCTCACCTTTTATAAATTACAAAAAAAATAGACTCATATTAAAAAAAATCGTTATTAAGTTTGGGTTTATATTTCTGTCTTTAATAATAAAGGCGTAAAACACAAAGTAACCATTTTAAATTACTCAGGAATTTATAATTCTTTTATTTGACCAATTGACGTTCCACATTTGGCGATTGTCAAGAATAACCAATAGAACTACAAGTTGCACAAAAAAAACAAATAGTAATAAATAACTTTTGCCAAAGGCAATAAACTTTACTTTGTTTCTTTGTTTTTTCTGTAGATAAGGCTACATTAACTGCTGTCCAGAGGGCGAGTAGTACTTATTTGTTTATTATTCCATGTATGCTTCTAGAGAACTATTTTACGGATGATTGGTGATGAATGAAGCATAAAAACGATGTTGCTGTATTTTTTATCTTGGGATTTCGAGCAGTCGTCTGCTCCCTCTCAAAAAATGGCACAAAACGAATAAGAAACTGATAAGAAAACGGGAAACTTCAACCCTACGCAGAATTCATTCTCCGTTCCAATGTGTGAGTTAGTTCACGCGAAATCTCTCCACCGATTGGCAAATCTTTAAAAATAAATAAATAAATAACGTGTGTGCATTCATCTCATGATGCATTGCAATTAAAAGTAACTAATTCCAATATTTTTTATTATTAAACGTTTTTTTTTCGCTAGCTGCAGAATGCACACTAACATGGCTGAGTGTCCTCCAAGCTTTACGATCTTAGGTCAAGATGTTCGTTTGGTTTATGTTCATGTTCGTCTATTCACAAACGTTGTCTATCCATCTTTTCTTTTGTTTACCTTTCGAAGGGCTTCCTTTTATTATGCCTTCAATACATATTTTGCATAGCCCTTCACTGGAACGCTTAACATGATCAAACAATCTCAAAACTTTACATTTGATGACAGAGGACATTGACGAGATGCCAGTGAGTTTTCGCACCTCTGCGATACTGATGTGATCAGATAGTTTATCATCAGTAATGAAGCGCATGATGTGGCTTTGGAAAGTTTCTACTTTCTGACGTAATTCTACAGTCCAGATTCCAATATATATATGACTTAAATAACACTAAGTATTTGAATTGGGGGTAATTGATGAGAAATGGAATGAAAATATGAACACTGCGCAGGGTTGAAAGTTCCATTTTTCTCAACGGTTTCAATTTTATTCATTTTTGTATCATTTTTTGATAAAGAGCAGACGACTACTCGATATGTAACGATAAAAAAATACTAATTAAAAAAAATAGCAACATCGTTTTTATGCTTCATACATCACTAATCATCCTCAAAATACTAAATGCCACTTACATATTTATATTTCTTTTATGTATATCGGTTAAAATGTCGTTATTATAAAGACGGGGGGGGGGAATGTCAGAGTAAACATATTTGTCATGGGTATTATGCCAACACCTGCTACGAATGAACAACTAGCATGATGTTGCCCTACGACAACTAGCGAGAGAGGGGGGGGGGAATAGCAAATTAGAAGAGATAAAAAAGAAAAGCGTTTGCATTATTTTAAAACTTTTCTTTCCCCCTACACATTCTCAGTCAGATTACTTTTGACTTCCCTCCTTCTCCGTTTACCCCCCTCACCCTCTCTGGCAACTGGTTCAATATAATAGAAAGCATGGCTACAATGAATGAGCAAGCATCATTGTGCATGAACTTCGTGAATGTTTCACCATCAATTGATGGATGACTCAAGACAAGAAGAATTAACTTTTGCCAACAAATAGTCTGTAAACGATAGTTTCTATTTAACAAATAGATGAGACCCGAACAGGTACTACCACTCTTCTGGAGCAGAGTGGACTTGGGAGTGCTGGTAACTAAGCAATGACTCTACACTCCTCGAATTGGGGCCACATCACAGGATGCAGTTTTGTATCATACCCAGGGTGATATGATGGAGGTGGGTGATTAAGTAGCTGATAAGGGTTGGGAAATAGGGTAGGCAAAAATTTTGTGCAAGGATATCCAAGACAGTTTAGTGTTGTGTCTCCAGATGGCAAGAGACGGGCTGGGAGGCCTTAGATTACAAGCAAGACTCTTCTCGAAGGACACTGGCCTCTCGTATTGGAGCTTCTGGCCGCAGTGAGCAAGCAGGCATCATGGCAGATGACCTTTGTGAATGTTTCACCATCAGTGATGGATGTTTCAAGACAAGACAATACTTTTTGCACTGGCTGAACATATATCCCAACACGATGAACCTGCTGGAAAAATGCTTCTGTGATCTCCAGAGGTCAAACGACAGACTGGAAGGCCTCGTATTACAATGAAGATTTTTCTGAAGAAGGACATTAGTCTCTCAGGATTGGAGCTTCTGACCGCAATGAGTGAGAGAACATCATGGAATGCAAGCTTTGTGAATGTGTCGCCATCAATTGATGGATGATCCCAGAAGAAGAAAGAGAAGTAAAGTGAAAGTAAGAAAAGTCATCATCATCAACATCTTACTGATTGTTTGACCTAGTTTCAATGTTGTTTTTCGAACAACTATCAGTAAGAATGAAAAAAAGCAATTTTTCCTGTTCCTTTCCCTCTGCTCCTCATCTGTTAATTTTCTTCCTGATTACTCCAAGAAATATATATATATATATATATATATATATATATATATTACTCATACGTGAGGTTTGGAAGTGTATCTCTAGTAGTTTTTGAGTTTTAGCCGACGCACACGCCAACAGAAATACGACTTTTCTTTATACACTGGAAAATCAGACTTTTTTTTTTTTTGTTATAGAAGGCCTTAGTTGCATGATTAATTTTTCCATTCCAAATTTTTCTTAATTCCGTTTCTGCTTTTGCTAAATTCGGTTAAATGAGCCAATGTCTTTCTCAGAAAATCAATGAACATCATTATTTTAAAAAAAGAAAAAAAGAGAAAGAAAAACAAGAACAAACATTTGTTAAAACAAATTCTAATAAAATATCTACATTATGTTTGTAAAATGTTTGGATTCTTTTATGTACGTGAACATTAATTAATGAAATATATATATAAAACAAAAATACTTGACACGTCCTATTAAGAGCGACCTAATGCAGTATTCTTTACCGCTTAGGAAGTGGAAAAATACTAAAAACAGCGCTGCTTCTATCGCCAGTGAAAACAATAACAAAACTGCGTAGCTTACATTATGTTTGTATGTTTCAAATGTTACATTAATATATATATATATATATATATATATATATATATATATATAGAACTGTCTGGGATATATATATATATATATATATATATATATATATATATATATATATATATATATATCCCAGACAGTTCTAGATTAAGTTTCAAAAGGAAAAAAAAAATCAGCTGATGAATTTATGATTTTTCATTGAAAATTACATTCTGTTTTTGGTTTACAGTTTAGCAATTCTGTTGTGTGGGCGACCCCTGTTCTCTGGGAATGAACTCACCCACGTTTGTATTTAATAATAGAATCACGTTTATCAGCGTCTTTTGTTTTTTTCCCCTTCTCTTTTGAGTGGATATCTTCTGGCAATTATTTATAACCAGTGATTAGGCCGTTATGTGATTTCTTCTTTACATGGGGGCAGTCATGGATGGATGGATGGGTTGGGTTGGGTTAGGGTTATCGTTATGTCTGCAGATTGAGTATTTCCACTAACAAAAATATGAGCTAAACTACATAACGATCCACTGGGCTTCGAAAGAAGAAAACGTGTTGTTTGCACTTGTATTGTGTATAACAGTTTTGACTAGGTTTGCAAGATAACTTTTACATGGCAGCCTATAAATGTTAAATAACTAACCTGAGGACTGATTAAAAATCCTCTCCAGAGACAAACACTTCTTCGGTCATGGACGTTGACGAGCTTTGTTCTGAAAATAAATTCTTCAAACTTAAGTATTGTATTTACCTCCTCTCCAGAAGGTTAGACACAAGGTCAGGTGTGGTTTTGAAAAGCCAGCACACTAGGATAAACACATTCTGGCCTACAAAACATGCCCGAGCAGCCCCATTGGTATTACCCGATGGGGGTACCTCAGGCGATTAGCAATAAACTAACACCCTCACAGAGAGAAGGTAAAGCCCGGGAAAGTGAACCTCCTAGGACTGAACAGTAGAGATGGGCGGTTTTACCGAAAAACCGCGTTTTTTCGGTTTCGTCTCCATACCGAATACCGAATCGGTTTTTTTTTTAAACCGTAACCGTTCGATATTGTGTTTTTACTACAGTAAGCCACCATATACAAGGAAACATGGTTGAAAAGATTTTTCGATTTGAATAAAATGGAATATTACCAAAAAATGTTATATTAGTAAGAGGACAGATTGAACAAATATATGATACAAACATTTAATTGACTTGTAGGAAGAAATCTTTGTTTACAATTTGTTTATTATTAACATTTTGAATTTTCAAATGAAAAAAAGAGAAATACGACAGACAACATGACATCGTATTTGTAGCATTTTCAAATGAAAAAGAAAAAATCAAACGCGTTCCGTATGATGTCGAAAATCTATTTGATTCACAATATTTCATTTCATCATCATTTTTGCTTAATTTTATTTGTAAAATTATTTTGTTTGTTTAAATAAATTTTCGTTTTTTAATTTCTTGCATTTCTGAGTTATATTTAAGCTTCTGATGGGTTATAGTATTAGATAGAATGTATATTCAAACTCAGTTTTATTCTTCAGAAATCTTTCATGAATCTTTGGTCACTGTTTTAACGAGTTAACTGTTAAAAAGGTATCAGAACTTTGATTACAACAGTCAACACCTTAAAACTTACGAATAGGCTATATTGCCGATCCCGGCAAAATAACGATTCCTGCGTTATTTTGCCGGTTCATGTATATTTAACTAAATTGTTAAACATACAGTGACGCCCGGCACAATAATGAGTCTTACGTTATTTTGCCAGCTCGTGTTATTTAACTATAATTTTTTTTTTTTATTATTAAATTAATTTTTTTGTATTATTTAAAACTTTATCAAACGAAATTTTATTTATAATTTAAAACTTGGCCTGATTGTTATTTTTTTAATTTTTTTTATTTAAAACTTTGCCTGATTGATTTTTTTTGTTTGTTTTTAATTAAACTTTGCCTAATTGATTTTTTGTATAATTTAAAACTTTATTAAGCGACAATATATTTTAAAATAACGATAAAATTAATTTTTACTTCCGCTTGATTCGATTAGGAGTGAACTCTTCAAAATGACGATTTATTTTATGATTTCATTGAAAGAACATTTTAAAATAGAAACTGTTTAAATCCAGTGATTTTCTGTATATTTTAACATTATGGAAGTTTTTCTTCATAAAGAAAATCAAAATTTTACATTAACATCTTTCCTTTGTAAAGCACATTTTTAACAAGTTAATTCAACAACTTAATAACTTTATTGTTTTTAAAAGTTTGGCTTTGGTTCAAGGATTACGAAGCAACACCTATTAAAGCACATTTTTAACAAGTTAATTCAACAAGTAAATGTTACCAAAGGCAACATAAATTATTCTTCTACCTACCTGTATAAGTTTATTTGTTTATTTTATTATTTATTTTTATTTAAAAAAATCATTTATCAAAATAAATAATAAAATAAACAAATAAACTTATACAGGTAGGTAGAAGAATAATTTATGTTGCCTTTGGTAACATTTATTTGTTGCTTATTTTTTTCTTTATATATAACTTTCCTTAATTTCAATTACTTAAATCGAGAGCAGACTTAGTAATGTTGGGAAAATTCATCAACATTAATTATATTATGAAAAGTAACTAAATAAAAATAAACCGAAAAGAAAAATAGTATTTTTTTTAATAATAAAGGTAAAATATCTATTTTAAAATGATTGCGATTGTTTGGTTCATTTTAGCCACGCCTACTGGTGCCCGTGGAATCTCCGGCTCCCGTGGCGGGTATAAAAAGTGCTGCCGCTTCACAATGTTTGTTTGTAAAACAATTCAACCTTGGATTAAAATGTGTAGCAGTTGAAAATAAAAATTAATTGAATGAACGAAAATATTAGAGACAATTAGATTCTTTAGCCGGATTTCAGATGCTTGTGTACGAATATTTTTCGTCTGCAAACATCAATTCGTAAATAAATTACATCAGATACGCTTTACAGCAAATGAAATCCGACTAAATAATCTAATTGTCTCTAATATTTCTGTTCATTTAATTATTTTACTTTTAATGTTTTTTTGTATTAAAAGCAGATATTTCTTTAACCGACACAATAGGGCAGGTCGATTTTATTTTATTTCTTTAACCGACACAACTGATGATGAAAACAAATTGTTTTTAAATATTTGCCCTTATTTATTTCATTACCTTTTCTTTCGCAAGGCCATAACAATTAGGTTTAAAAAAATAATGAACCGGCATAATAACGATCCCTTTACATTAGTAAATAATTATTGTGCCGGGCGTCACTGTATGTTTAACAATTTAGTTAAATATACATGAACCGGCAAAATAACGCAGGAATCGTTATGATTCATATCATGGAGAATGATTCAGTCACAAAATTATCGAAACAGTGGCATAGTTCAACTAAACGTTAAATAATAACTAATCATCACACAAGAGAATGAATAGCTTCCATAGTAAAAAAATTTTTTTCAAAAAAACCGAAAAACCGAACCGTAAACCGAAGTTTTAAGGGGAAAAAAACGATACCGAAACCAAAATTTAAAAACCGCCCAACTCTACTGAACAGAAACATGCTTCAGCTCAAAATGCCCTTAATAGGGGTTAAGATGAAAATTCATATACACTAAATGTACAAAAGCATGAAAATTCCCAAATTTTGACACTTTTATTGTCATTAAGGGTATGCGAGCACACAGGGCTATGTATTTTACTGGTAGGAATTTTTCTTCAGCGCACCTCACACACTTCATCCACTCATGCATGGAGATTTATACTGTAGTGATGTGATAATGAAATGGTTTGGTTGATATGTAGTCATACCCCTAATTAATGACAATAAAAGTGTAAACATTTGGGAATTTCCTTGCTTTTGTACATTTAGTGTATATGAATTTTCATCTTAACCGTATTAAGGGCATATGATTTCAGTATACTGGCATTTTTCATGGAATATATATATATATATATATATATATATGTATATTTTTTAAATTTACATTATATTATAATCTTACTTTCGTCAGTATGGTATGAGGAAAGTTCCATATAATGTGATATTTCGGGTACATTCCCTTCGTCAGATGTGTGTTCAGCCTTAATTACAAACGTGCATATAAAGGCCGTTGCAGACGGAGAGGGCCCGGTTCAACAGAAAATGAAATGGATTTGAAATTGAAATCAAATTAAAATTTAAAAACTTGTTTATTTATTTTTTTAAAATTCTGCTTCGACACAGATGTTGTGTTGGAGATATCACTACTTGAACTACCTGATGTCAATTTCAATATTACTTACATGTGTTTACCAGTTTGTTTGTTTTTATTAACAGTGAGACTGATACTGAGGTATCAACTTTTAAAAAACGAATATGGAAATCGAATTTCAATATGAACAAACTCTAGTGTTGAGAGACCTGAAATACCCAATGAGTCCAGCCTTAAAACACACACTGATTGCTATTGCACCTGAAAGATGTATTTTATTACTTTCTTGGCCTTTTGGCTAAGATCAAAGTGTAGTATCTGTTCCGATGGATACTGCACCTCATAGACTGGTATTGTCTTGGCCTTCGGGGCTTTATTTACGCCGGTCTATTGGTCAGTCCTGTGCAGTTCTAGGAGGTCCACCCTCCCAGGCTTTGCCTCCCCTCTTTGGGGAGGAGTAAGTTTATTGCTTACTGTCTGAGGCGCCCCTACCGGGGAATGCCGACGGGGCTGCCCAGGCAATTTTTAAATGGTCAGACGGCTCACCTCTCGAGCGCTGGCTTATCAAATCCCACTTTCCCGACCTTGTGTCACATTTTACCTTGTGGGAGGTAGATAAATAGCAGTTCTAGGAGGTCCACCCTCCCAGGCTTCGCCTCCCCCTCTTTGGGGAGGAGTAAGTTTATTGCTTACTGCCTGAGGCGCCCCTACCGGGGAATGCCGACGGGGCTACCCAGGCAATTTTTAAACACCACTTTCCCGACTCGACCTTGGGTCACATCTTACTTGTGGGAGTAAGATAAAAACTGGCTTTGTGCCTAACTCCTGGAGAGAAGTAAATCAATACGTTATCGTCCTGATCCTTATCATAGTTTTACTTTCTTGGGGGGAGGGGGGTCTGCTTGTTTCTTTACCATCATTATAGCCAAGCTCCTACAGAGGGCGTTTGGAGCTATTGTTATTGCATCTAGCACCATAAACGACTCTTTATGTCAAATTTTCTGCCATTTTGTAGAAACTTTCAAAATAATTAATGTAATTTCTACCTATGATGTACATTTTTACTGCAGCGATGGAACAGGGACTGGAGCTTGGTAGATAGTGTGGGACCTATTAGATTAGAGGCTCTTTTTTGGACCCTGTCTAAAAGGGGAGAGACTAGTGGTTGGTGCACCAGCCTGGATGTGATAACAATATTCCATGCATGGGTGAGTCGCGGCTTTGTAGAGATATAGGGTACTGGCAGGTATGAGTAGTTTTTTTAGGACGGTAGAATGAACCCACTTTTCTTTGGAGCAGCCTTGGCAACGTCTTCTATGTATTTGTTCCAATTCATGTTACGTGTGAATGTTAGGCTGAAGAGTTTGAATGATGGACTCTCAGGTAGGGTGCTATTAGCTATTAGGATAGGGACCGCATTAAACCAGTATCGTCTTTGCCACTTGACTACTGAGAATCTTACATTTATTGGCAGTTGAAATAGTGCTCAAGTAATCACATTTACCACTTACAGACGTTCTCTGCTTTTGTTTTCCATATCTTCTCATATCCACAACATGGAGTGTGTGATGGAGTGTGTGATGACTTAAATGAATTTAGTAAATAATTAAGTAACTAAAGGTCTCATCTTTAATCCAATCGTCAATAGTAAAACAAATTACAAGATCAATGAGTGGACCAGTTTAGTCACCAATGATCCGACCATAAGACACACACACATATATATATATATATATATATATATATATATATATATATATATATATATATATATATATATATATATATATATATATATATATATATGTCTTATGGGGTAAGGTACACGATAATTCATGAAAATGAAATTCCATGGTGGACAAAACGTGTGAAAAATGACAAATGGAAAACAGTTTAAAGTGCAGGAGAAAAACAAGAAAAAGAGATTTAACCAGTTTCGTTCGTGTTGGCGAACGTCTTCAGAAGACGTTCGCCAACACGAACGAAATCGGTCAAATTTCTTGTTTTTGTTTTTCTCCTGCACTTTAACCTGTTTTCCGTTTGTCATTTTTCACACACATATATATATATATATATATATAGCGGTTAATCCGATGAGATATCTTAGACCAGAACACAAACGTTTTTATGTAGCTTGCTTGTCATAAGTATATTTTTATACTTCTCTGCTTTACTCATGAAATTGAACACTGTTGAAGTAAATACTAATATATATATGCACAGAAATGTGTATGGGATTACTATTAAACAATGTAATGATGAACTTTGAATAAGAAGCATGAAAAACGACTAAAAATGGTAGATCAAAGCCTAAAAGAAGGGGAAAAAGGCTAAGACCAACACAATAACGGTTAATCAATACATTTATCTTATGTTTGACTGTAGTAGTTTTAGCAAAAATCTATATCGATTGCAAACAACAAAAGTAATAATTCTGGATGGTTAAAGCACGAAGATTTTGATGTACGGGTGTAAACTACCCCATTGAAAAAAAAATGTAAACCAAGATATTTTATGGAAATGATATATAGTTAAACGAAATATAAAAAATAAATTAAATGCAATACAGTTTTTCACTGTCTAGAGGGTTACCCTCTTCTTTATGAGCACTGATGATGCCCTCTTCAAGAAAAATAATGACTTATACGTTTTGAACATTACATATATCTTGGTGGTAGGCTGAAACACTCGTATGCAAATACAAAACTGATTTCTCGGTGTATTTGAGAGAATTTGTTCCCTACATTTGATGTGGTTTCTAAACAGTTTTTCATGGTAAACAACTGATGATCCCTTAAAATAGTGTTAGAAATAAACTAATATAATAACTGTAAAAGTTAAATTGACTTACATGAGTGATTTTCCACTGGAAGACTTGGGACTTAGGGTGGGGGGTGGGGGGGTTAATATAGTTTTAATGGTTGAGAAACTTCTAAGACTATATATATATATATAAATAAATAGTTTTAATATTATATGTTAAGCCTAACCAGAAGCCGGCGGACTCTAAGTACTTTTGTTTCTGACTTAAAGGCTTTTACTTGGAAGTCAATTTATGAAATCATGGTTTTTCAAAGAAGAATGTCTCTATTTATTTATTTTTTATTTTTTATTTCTTTTGTATTTATCTTCCTCCCACAGTGGTAAGATGTGACTCAAGGTCGGAAAGTTATATTGAAAAGCCAGCGCCCTAGGGGAAGAGTACTCTGGCCTACAAAAAAAAATGCCTGAACAGCCCCGTCGGCATTTCCGGTATGATCGCCTCAGGCGATTATCAATAAACTAACTCCTTCTCAAAGGGTAAGAAGGCAAGCCTATGAGGGTGGACCTTCTAGAACTGCACAGGACAAACTCTAAGACCGGCGGAATCAAGGCCCAAAGGCCAAGACAATACCGGTCTAAGGGTTGTAGCATCTATCGGAACAGATACTACACATTGATCTCAGCCAAAAGGCTGAGATATATTTTATTTCAATATTAATAAAACTATGAGAGGACATCCGTGTGTGTTCTCATCAATGTCACTTTGATAATTACACAGTGTATTAATATTTTTATTATCTAGTATTAATCGATTAGTTATTGAAATAAAAAATGCTATGACATAAAATCAAACAAATTTAAAAAAATCCTATTTAAAAAATTAAAATTTAATTATGAAATAAAATCCACCATATTGCATTTCTGTTTCTTTGTAAACAAGTCAGCCATTTAAAAGGAAAAGAATGAAGTACTTTGTGACTCTTCAAAATATGAAAAGAATTTGGAAGCATTTAAACTGTTGAATAGAAAGTCATTTAAACTGGCGTTGAAATTCGAAGCACATTCCTCATGTATTAAAAGAATTATATATAACACACTTGATTATTGGGGGAAATGGTGGTTTGATCGGTACCGTTGGAGAGCCATGAATATTATAACTGTCCTGTTTTTAAATCTCCGAAACAGTTACATGGTAAACAGCTGATGATCCCCGTTTTAATATTACACGGTTTTGTTTTGTTTCACTGTTAGATACTTGAATCCCCCCTTTTTTTATTTTTTTATTTTTATTATTTTTTTTTATTATGATTTTTTTCTAACGAATGTTAAGTCTGCGATATCTTGGATTTAGTTAGTTTCTCTGGGAATTTAAACTGCATTTTCCTTTTTTTTCCTTTTTTTTTTTTTTCATTTGTTTAAAATGACTCAAAGCTTCTTTAGACTATATATATATACATATATATATATGTATATGTATATATATATATATATATATATGTATATATTAATTGCCATAAATATGTTTTTATACTTTATTACTGAGTTCTACTCACGTATTGAGCACTGAAGTAAATACTGAAAATGTATACACAATATATTATATGTGCATACACAAAATAATAAAACTAATATATATAAATATATATATATACATATACCATTCATCCATCACTTAGGTATTATGTTATCATGAAGGGGTTGTGTTCGTTTGAAGAAAGACCTTTTCAACAGGATTTTTCTTCATGATGGCTCCAAGGCTCTTGACTAACGGATTAAGGTCAGGTGAATTTCCTGGCCACCTGCTAAAACCATTTTCTTTGGAAGTTTTTAGAGAAATATGAAAAGGAGCAAAATTATAGAATAGATCCTGCTTTTCCGACTGTGCACAACTTGAGATGCAGCACGTGTGTTGTGTTCGTCTACTGATGAGTCATTCAACAAATACCATAAATATGGAGAGAGAGAGAGAGAGAGAAAGAGAGAGAATGAATGTCAAAAAACGAGATGAACATGGAATAAGTTATTTAGAAAGAGAGGGGGGGGTGTAGCTATGGAGAGAAATAGAGAGAGGTAGGCATAATCACAAATATTTACATCTGCACATAAGTGAGTTACATAAAAAAAACAAAAAAACTAAAATCCAAGTAGGTTATACGTGGAGTTCTCATGAAAAATACAATATTTGTAGGAGGAGGATGTAAATGTTAAACAAAAACAAATGTTATTTTATACTCTTCAATAATAATAATAAGGATAATCATGAAGGGTCAAGGAGGATGGGAAGACCTAGGAGGGAGAGCACTAACCAGACCTCCACTGGAAGAGTGTGGAGAGTACTACGAACTTGGTGAGGCTTATTGCCACCCAAATCCCAAAGGAGACCAATGGTCGTTACCAGCGAGAACTCAATGGTGGGCGGCTGTTGTGATACCGCATGGTCATTTGTGGTGGTTATCAGAAAAGAGGTGGAGAGTACTGGAAATCTGGGGAGGCTTATTGTCACTCAGACTCCAGAGAACACCACCGGTTATTATTAGTGAGCAATCCGACAATGACTTGTGTGAGAACTACTAGTGAGTACAAATAATAATTATAAAATATTTAAAAAAGTATTTAAAAAATAAAATATAAAAAAAAAGAATAAAATTTAAAAATATATAAAAATTTATTTTTTAAATAAAATATAAGAAAACTGTCTCATCAAAATGTCTTCACTGAGAGAGTCTGTTTGTTGGGTCGGTTACACTTAAGTTTGAAATATTATTTTGTGCGTTCATCGGTCTGTCCTGCTTAAGTTTGAAATAGAATTTTGATCACTTTTGGCCATTGGTTGGTCTCGTTTGAAATTTTTTTAAATCAGCGCTAAACGCACAAATTGAATGGACGTATCTTAAGAATAGATTTTTTTAAATGTCATATGGAAAGAAATTATTCAACCAAACCATAAATAAAATATAGACATACAATTAACTCATACCATTTGAAACTCGACTGACTGGAAGTGATGTTCGTATTCCCATAGTGTATGATAATGCACAAAATAATAACCTTTGCTTAGATCTATCTTTAAAACAATTGAAGAGACATTACATGTTGTGAAATAAAACATCCGAACCAAACGCCATAAATAAATATTTGAAGATATTAAAAAATGTGAATCATAAAAACTATTAACAAAATCATTATTTAACCTGAAAAAGGCTGATATGCCATAAAACAACCAAACCAATTATTATTAGTAATATTATCATATTCGATTTAACATCTTTTTTACATGCTGCTGTGTGTTAGACAGCTTTTCGAAATTGACTTTCAAACTAACCTATCTCTGGCCAATTCTTTATTTATGTCTCTTTCTCTCAAATCCATCCTTATCAGTTCCTCACATTTCCCTTGCCCTGCTAACTCAACTGTTCTACATCTACTAACCCAAGAATTCTCACCCATTCTTTCAATCTGGCTATGCCATCAAAGTCTTTTTTTTTGCACACATCTCCCTATACTGTACAGATTTAATTTTCCTCTGAGGTCATCAGATCTAAGTGTGTCTTTAAAACTCACATTACACATCCATCGAATAAATATTTTAATATATAAAGAAGGACAAAAACTTTTATCACAATGACTGAATTCGGCATTAAATAACCCGAAAAGGGATTATATGCCATAAAAAATCTTATATTTATTCACGTTATTTTAGCTTTCGAAATCCACAGCAATTTTCAACCACAGTTATTTTTTTTTCTTCATTGTATTGTTTTCTTTTCAGATTTGTTATTTTTCTGAACTTTGATCCTGATTCTACATATAACTAATGAAATCTAACATCGACAACTGGTGTAAGTTATGTTTAAACCAAAAAAGTAGATCAGTATGAACTCTTAAACAGTCGATCAGATATCAACATAATTTTTAGATTTTATTTTATTCTATGAAAGTAGATATATTGTATTTAACGGGAAGATACAGTTTTGTATGTACTAGTGTTGGGAAAATCAGACCTTTTGGGGGACTTGGTATCAGTATAGGAATCAGAAACAATTGTGCCTATTTTCCGATGCTCAAAACAATTCTTTTTCATTTTAAAAAAAAATTTTTTTTTTTTGTTACTAAACTTAATTTTCCATTGCTGGTACTAATGATTAAATAATAAATATTGATTGATTTTAAATCTACCAGTAAAACTAAAATTTATAGATCCCCTCTCACAAGTGTATTTTTACGTTTGCGAAAAATATATGCACATATTACATGAGTTTTTAAAAATAATCCGAAAAATTAGAAAAACGACAACAGCAACTTAATAGGTACATATTTAGAGATTCGAAAAGAATCTGAATCGGTAATTGTATCCGAATCGGGGTGCTAAAATATTGGAATCGTCCCATCACTACTGAACATACTTGTGCCCCTCTGGGCCACCACCACTACCGCTATTTATTCTATTTTATTTAATTCAAAAATTCATAAACTTAATTAATCACATGCTCCAGCTATTATTCATCCCTCATCTAGCTCTTGGGTATCTCCTTTGCATATGGTTCTGAAGCGATCCGGGGACTGG
>OY744550.1:22968590-22993665 GCA_963556195.1 Sepiola atlantica
TATATATATGTATTATATACATATATATTATGTTGTATATATGTATTATATACATATACATTATGTTGTATATATGTATTATATACATATACATTATGTTGTATATATGTATTGTATACATATATATTATTTTGTATATTTGTATTGTATACATATATATTCTGTTATATATACTATATATATATATCGTGTATATGACCTGTGGCCTGAAAACCAAATGTGAATTAACATAGGAGAGAAAGGCCACAACAATGTGACTCAAACCTGTACTACAGGGCAAAACTAAAGTAATGTCCAAATGATTATGTCATCTCATGAAAAAATTCACTGCTGATTATTTCTGCGCATTACTTTTGATCATAAAAAAAAATAAAAACATACATGGTGTAGTAGGACTAATTTTACATTATAAAAATTCTGAAGTTTTGTTATTTCATTGTCAATAAATAAATAAATTTTTTATACTTTTTTTTTTTTGCATCACAAATATATTTATTCTATTGGCATTACTCATAAACAACTTGAAATTAATAGTTGATGAAAATCTTTTTCAACCACCAAATTAAAATAACCTATATTCGGAACATCAGTAAGTTTCATTGGATGTCATGCTGGTTTGCTTGGCAGGCCGAGAGCAGGCTCAGGGCATTTCCTCGAAAAATAGCAATAGAGAGGTGCCTGTAAAGCCAAGCCAAGTCAAGTCAAAGTAATCATTTTTTCGCCATTTTATTTATTTATTTTTAAGTCTTTCAAAACTAAATTGTCTCTGTGATTTTATTAAACATTTAAACAAATAAGAACATAAAGTAATTATTACCTTTTAAAATATTGTTTTTTTTCCTTTTAATACCCAAAAACAAAAAAACAAAAATTACCAACAAAAGTTTTGACCTTTAAAGGAAAAAAATGTCATCGATTTTCTGATAAAAATGTTATCTTTTCTAAGAAACTAGAAAACCAATGGAATCAGAGCTAGAAAGATAGTGTTGATGAAGAAATTGGAAGAGGGGAGATAAGCAATAAGTTAAAGATATTTACCATTTCTTTATGTGTAACTAGCATAGTGATTGGGGTGGTGGTGCTGACACATGCACAATAAAATAGAAGAGTTACATATTGTGTGTGTAACATCTTTCTTTGAAAGCTTCTATCTCTTTCACTTTTCATTCTTTTCTCTAGTAAAGTAGTTAATCCTAATTTTTCAGTCTCTCGCTCTAACTGTAATATTTTACCATTTTTCGTTAGTTTTATCAGTGTTTTGTATACCTTCCAATCTAAATATTACATTTCAATTTCCTACACTGAAGATCAGGTCTGATGGGTCCAATACTCCACATGAGGTCTTACTAGAGAAACATTAAAAATTAATATTAGTAAATTTTCTTTCTAGGTTTAATTATGTAACTGATGTCGATGACTGCAAGTGAGAATAGTGAAATAAGTATGTTCTTTGTCTTCTGTAAAACAAAAGAAAATACCTGAATGTGTGAGAAGTCGCACAAGAAAATTTGCAAAGACTATAAAAAGTTATTTTTGTCAGATTCGTTATGTATTTCTCAAAGTGTTTTCAGACTTTATCGATTGGACAATTTGTATTATAATTTTCTATTTTCTATCAATACAACTTTTTTTAAAATGTTTTTTATATCAGTATCAAAATCATTATGGATGACAGAGGACTTGTGAGTGTGAGGGTAAAAGCCCCTCCCTCTTATATTTGTAACCAACCAAAAATAAGATACTGATTTAAGGCTAAATATTGAAATCAATTGAAAATAAGTTTTTTTTTTTAAACATGGACCAATAATTGGTCTGAATCACTGATGAAACAATATTTTATCAACCTCTTGTTATTAAAACTATTTTCATCAACAAAATAGGGAAAAATGTGATTTTCACAGATTATTTCTGCAATATCTTCTAAAAATATTCCTAATTTATGAAGTGAATAAAGTATCTTTTTTGTGCACTTAATTATTTTATTGCAACAGAGGTTATTTTTAATTCTTTCTTTGTACATTTGCATGCATGGAAATAATTCTTAATAAAATTATTAATTAATTAGTGAATTTTACTTTTCTTTTTTTTAATATAGTTCACCGCAAACAAGGCAGGCCGTCACTGTAGACGTAAGGGGCTACTGGGAAAAAAGAAAAGGGGAGAAGGTTGGGGGGGGGGCGGTCAACCTAAATTGTGATCTGCACAGTGAGATGTCTGTTTACATTAGTTTTAAACTTCTGCATGTCAGTACTGTCGGGGAAACGGGGTAGGGAGGGAGTTCCAGAGGCCAGCAGCACGAGGAAAGAAGCTATTTGAGTAGAAGGCTCTCCGGCATCTGGGGACCTCCACAGGGAATGAATGAGATTTAGTTGATTGTCAAGTTAGTCTAGTGAATTTACGTCGAGGGGGCACCAGAGTAGCCAATTCATCGGATCATAATCCATTGAAGTACTTGTAAAACAATGCGGCGATGGGACAGGGACTCTAGCTTGGTTGACAGTGAGGGACCTATTAGGTTGGCGACTCTTTTTTGGACCTTGTCAAGGAGGGAGAGACTAGTAGATGATGCACCAGCCCAGTCTAACAAGTCTCAAGTTAAAAATGCTGTTATGTAATAGTAATTGATGGAGTACTATTGTCATATTTGGGCTGGTGAATCCATCCCATTTGAAGGGTTTTGATAGGTGTAGAAACGTATCTGTAATTTGATTGGCCCCATCTTTTCTTCTTTTCTGCACCCTCTCTCTCACAGATATTATGTTGCTAATTGTGTGATCTATTCCCCGCTTCTTTTGTTCCAACTCATTTGACTCGTTTGTCTAGTGGTCTCCATCAATTCGCTGTTTTAATACCTTATTGTAATGCAGCTTCCTATTCCAGTAGCTTCTTTCAAAGAACTGCAGGCTTCCGGAACTCTTTTCCTGTTGACCTCCTACCTATAGCCGTGGTCTTTTCAAGACTAAGGCCAATAGGCATCTCCTGTCTTCGTGATAATCATCTTTCGTTCTTGTTAGCTCCTTACATCAAGTGGGTTCATGCCTTGTCTGGAGTGATTTCAATAAAAAATAGAATTTAGATTACCACATGCTCACCCCTACTCAGTTGTAGATCTTAGTTACATAACTACCAGTCCAGTCCTATTATAGGTATTGCCTTGGTTTGTGATCATGAATGAATTTTAGGCTTAGAAAAAGGTAATTCGTACCATAGAATGGATAAATTAAACTATTAGAATATTAATCTTCTATAAACCACAATTTTAAAAGTTTTACATTGTTTGGTAGACATTAAAATATTTAGTATGATAAATCGCAGGAAGGTTGACTGGCCAAGGAAAACTAGGAAGCAAGTTATTAGACGAGACTGTACGAAGTAGAATTGGAAACAGATGGCCCACTGGAGAGTGAGCTCGTGAAATATCAAAAAATCTCTGACACCACTGAACAATGGAAAAGGGATGTTAAATGAATAGACAAAGAAGAAATTTCATGGAGAGTAGAAGGTAGATGTTGGGTTGACTTTCGTCAACCTCGTAACTCTCGCTTCCTTCCTATTAGTTCTTACATACCATGAGCAATGTTTCTGGCAAAGAGGGAAGAATTGTTGTTTTCTTCAGTTGGCTGTTATTTTGAGTGAGTGTATGTAGAGATTTTCAATCCTCTCATAGTATTCATCATCATTCAATTGTCAATCTATCCATCTCATTAACCTGTATCCTCGATAAGTGGTGAATAATTAATAAATAACTATAAGGAAAAATTAGTTAATTTTAAACAATTATTGTTAAACAGACAAATAAGTATTTTTCATTCCCTGATGTCAGTCAGAAAGAGCTTTTGATACTGTCTGTTCATCTTCTGATTCTTTCGGAATTGGTTCATTAGTTTTTCCGGTACATTTAGCATATTGCTATGTAGATGGAAAACTAATGAAGCCAGATTTTTCCGGAAAAAAAAAAACCAACAAAAAATACTGACATCAAGTGCTTTTGACATTTCACAGACACTTTGACATGAATTTTGTTCAACAACTGCTTTCAAGCATTCATTGTCGATAGTGCATGGCTGTCCTCTACCTTCAATTTTAAGGTTCTTCTTAACATTATGGAATTTTTTAAACCGATTTTGTACTGTTTGATCACTTGTGGGCCATTCTCTCTATGTTCTGTTGGTATTGTCGGCTGTCTGAGGAAGCTTTGTGACAAGAGTTGGAACTAGTGCAAGAAAAGTATATGCATTTCCTCTTTTTTCATCATGAAGGGCTTATAATATGCTTCAAAATTGGATTCAGAAATAAATTATTTGAAACTTATTCAAGAGTACACATCGATTATTAAGCATGCAAACTTTTGTATAACACCTTACAAAAATGAAAGGAATGAAAATGTTCCGGGGTTTTCAGATTTTTTAGCATATGGGAAATATAATGAAAGATTTTGTCTCGTGTTTATAACAAACTCATGAATAAAATGTTTATTATTTAAAATTTTGATTCAAGTATTCCAAGTGATAAATTGTGAAGCGACAGCAAGCTGGCAAAGCCCGTTAGTATGTCATATTTTTGGGGGTATGACCCCCAAACCCTTCAAATAAAGTTTCACATAATCACTAATTTTATATCAATACGAAATATTTTCAGGGTCTTTTTTTTTTTAAATTGTCACCTACATTTATAAAAATGGCAACAAACTTTTTTTAAAGTGAGTTGACAAAAATCGGCCAGTATTTTGTGAAAAATCTTGAGGCCAAACATTATTTTGCAAACTTTGATTTTTAATTTGTGTTAATGTTTAAAAAAAATTTAAATGCATGTTAATTAAAATTTTGTTTAATCTTGTTTCGTAACATTTTATCTTTCTCATTTACAGTCGAACAGTGTTGATAAACGACACGCTGTGGTCACCTTTGACCATTATGTCAATAAATTCAAGATTAAAGATCTGAGCACAATACATGGGGTAAGTTTATTTACCTATTCTATTTTTATTTTACTTACCTTTGTAGTCAATTATATGTCTGTGTGGGGTGGAGGTGGAGTGCTGACGAAAATGGGTCAAGTTGATAATTTACATAATAAACTTTTTTTTCTCTCTCTCTTAGCTAAACGGATTATAGATGCAGTCCTCCAATGTATATGCGTTGTAGTCTCTCTTTATACCTGTTAGGTATGCAAATAATTTATTTTAATCTCTTAATCATTTCTGGGTTAAGTTTGTTTACTTGCCTGCCCATGAGAACAAACATGACAGATGAGCTTAAGGTATTTTCCATTGCGAAGTTACACTGTGTGTGCACGTGTGGGTGTGTTTCGTGACTAAAAACGATGAATTTTTTTCACATTTGACAAAGAAAAAAAATAATTTAATTAATGTGAAAACATAAGTGCATGTAAATTATAAATGTTTTTATAATTTTTTTTATTCTAATATTTCGCACGCCCTCTGTCCTTTATCACCAAAAAATGTATTTTTAGATAAAAATTGATTGAATACGAATTTATGATAAACTGGACATTTTTAACCTTGTACAACACTCATTTCAAATGTTTTTATTTAACGCTTCTTTGTTGTTTTACCGCATATGTCGTATCTGCGTGAAGTTGTACAAAAAGGGATCTTAAAATATCTTTCGCCATCTGTAAAAAAAAACCACTTATGCATATTAAGAACACCACATACATATATATGGCAGATTTTTCAATTACAAACCACCTGGATATCTCGCCTCTCTCCTGGATGGAAAATATGGACTTGGATGTGGAAATTGTTGTTGTTTTGGGGGGTACATACTGATGAGAGATGCTGTTTGAACAAATTGTATGTTGCATTGTATGACTAAAAATAAACATTGTCTTGAAACAGCTGTAAACAACTTTAATACATTTGTGTATACTATTTATTTGGAATACGATTTGAAAATAATTTAAATCTTTGTATTTAACTCAAAAAGAGTTTTCGAATTGATTTGAATTTGTGTGTGGGTATATGTATAGATATCTGACATTTACTAATATATAGTTTTGAAATAAAGATGAATACATACATAATTTTGGTTTTTCCATATTTTCATCATATATATATATATATGATGAAAATATGGAAATGATATTCCAACGTGATGAAAAAGGAAAAAACAAAATTATGTATGTATTCATCTTTATTTCAAAACTTCCTCGGGATGACTGATTTGAAATAAATACAATTAAATTTTCCAATCAATCATCCTGAAGAAGTCTTGAAATAAAGATGAAACGTTGATGAATAGATAAATAATTTTGGTTTTTCCTCTTTCATTCTGTCACTCACTCACTCTCTCTCTCTATATATATATATATATATATACTATTAATATTTTTAAAAATATTAAAGTGTTTTTCACCTACAGAGGACGTCGTTTCGTACTCTCTTACCCTCATCAGTGTAGGAGTGGCAGTTGCAAGTTGTCACGTGGGCTTGCATGCAGTTTGTAGATTCAGGCTAGAATCATGAGACAAACACTCAGGACCACGCGGCCGCGAGAAATCGACACACAGTAATTGAAATTACGATACACTTACCCAGGAGACAGTGTTCAACCGTGTCTACAGTGTTCAACGCTCAAGCAGAACTAGCTTATCGCAGATAATATATATATATATATCTATCTATATATATATATATATATATATATATATATATTATATGATGGAAATAATATTCCAACGTGATAATGAAAGAAAGAAAATAATTTTGGTTTTTCTTTTGATCGGAATAGAACTGAATAAATACTTAAGATTTGGAACAGACAAAGTGCTCAGTATCGTTTTGGATAGTTATATCAATAATAAATGATAACTTGTATATAAATTGTCTAAATACAGCTGTAAATGACTTTAATACATTTGTGTATACTCTTTGTTTGTAATATGATTCGAAAATAATTTAAACTGCAAAAAATACATATGTTGCATTACCTGTTCTTTCGGGGTACCCGGTAAGATCCAACAAGAATGACAAAGAACAGAACGTATAGGGAAAAACTTTGGTTTTCTTTATTTCCCATCACCGGATGGTTTACGCCGGCTACGCACACACATATAAAAAAAAATCTTTTGACATACTTTTGTCTCATGAAAGTCTTTTTCTGGCTGAGGCCCCAGACTTGGTTCTCACTAGAAACTCGTTCATATATGCATCCAATTGGAAAGCAATTTGCTCTACATTGTCTATCCGAGCATGAACTGAAGCAATTGTTCCACAAGCACTTCCAATTGTCTGTTTGATGAAATACAAGTCAGAGGATTCCTTCACGGTACCAACTTGCTTATCAGGCACATTTTTAGTCAGCAGACACGAAAGCCTAACAGCAAGACGGGCTTGGATACCATAACCAATAAAGCTTCATCGGTGCCATAAACATCGGTAAACTCCCATTCTTCCGGTACTTCGATACTCCGATCACCAAGCGCTCCGGCTCTTCGCGTTTCTGAAACCGCCACCTTTCAAGTCTTGCTTGCACTGCGGAACCTTCTCCTTTTTAACAGTTATCAAGTCACTTTCTTTCTCGACATCCCACCCACAATGGACTCGTCCCCGATTCAGTTTTGACACTCTTCATTATCTTATACATATGTATATATATATATATATATATATATATATATATATATATATATATATACTCAGCTCTATCTTACTATGTATTGAGCTGTCGGTGGTTACAAGTTGATGATTGATCTTTGTAGTTAACTCAAAAAGAGTTTTCTAATTGATTTAAATTGTGTGTGTATATATATGTGTATAGATATCTGACATTTACTAATTTATATATATATATATGTATATATATATATATATATATATATATATATATATATATAGTTTTCAGGTTCGATTATTTTCGATAGGAATTCGAATCAGAGAGCTCTATGTCCGTTCAAACAGAGCATGAATAAGTTATGAGGTTGAAAAAGACTAGGTATACATTCGGATTGTACACATTATGAGTTATTTCGACCGTAACTAGGTCTCCTCGGATGTGTTTGAATTGTGGTTGGAAACTTTTGTAAACCTTGTAATTTAGGTTTACTCAATAATATTTGATAAAGAAAAATGGATAAAATATCAGCAGAAACTTTTAACGAATTTATTACAACTGAACACAATATAAAATAATGAGTTAATTGCCGCTGTAACGCGAGATGAAATAAGACAGTCTTTAAGACGTCGGTCTGTTTATCTTTTCTTCAGGCAAGACTCTATTGACAAGGGCGATAACTCTTAACCTTACCGAATGATGCAAGGGAGATAAATCGTTACGTTAGTTATCCCTAACAGAAACACATCCGAGGAGACCTAGTTAAGGTCGAAATAATTTATAATGTGTACAATCCGAATGTATATCTAGTCTTTTTCAACCTCATAACTTATATATATATATATATATATATATATATATATAATGTATATATGAGAGAGAGAGAGAAAAGGTCATAAAAATGTTGTATACAGATACACATCCCCAACTGACATTAATAATAAAATTAGACTCATTATTTACTATAAGAAATTCAAGATCCAAAATCTTATAGAAAAAAAACAACTCTTCCCCAACCCTTAAAATATTAGAACAAACCATTATTTATAAGTTTAAATTTTATTAATTAACTATTATTTGGTATTGTTTTTGAAATCAATGAATTTTTAAATTTCTGGACAAATATTTAGCATTTGTGTTCAAATGTTTTCTAACGTCGTTCAAGTGTTTCAAACATCGGTCGCTCTCAAGAAAAAGCAACCGACTCGATTTTTGTTTCTTCTCTCTTTTCTTTAGGTCACATTTAAAAGGTAAATAAATGTTTCGAAATTACCAAAATGTTAGAGTTTGGTGTTGTAAATATTTATTATTTTCAACTGGCAAGGCTACCCGGTATTGCCTAAGGGAATAGTGATTTATTTTTATCAATAACAATTGATTTCCTACTGTTGTCACACGCGAGGTAAATCTTAATGTACAAACTGAAAACAACTAATCGAAGTGAAACTTACACACACTATCCCCCCAAAAAACAAATACGCGAGTTACATCTGACTAAAAAAAAAAATACCTGAGTAAAGTAAAAAAAAAAAAGAAAAAGCACTTCTGCAAAATAGGGACAAGCCACAATTTGTTTATTTTCATTTTAGAAGATCTCCAATAGTGAAAAGGGGCCGACAACTCTTTTTTTCTTCACTTTTAAGTACACAATTTCTCCGAAAATGGAAAATATGAATTTTTTAAATAACAAGTAATACAAATTCAATTAATTAATAGAACATTTATCGAAGAAATTTGTGAAAATGAACAGTATATTAATAGAAAATTTATTGAAGAAAACAGAATTTTGGAAAATAAACAGTATATTAATAGAAAATTTATTGAAGAAAAGAAAATTTTGGAAAATCAACAGTATATTAATAGAACATTTATTGAAGAAAAGAAAATTTAGGAAAATCAACAGTATATTAATAGAAAATTTATTGAAGAAAACAGAATTTTGGAAAATAAACAGTATATTAATAGAAAATTTATTGAAGAAAAGAAAATTTTGGAAAATCAACAGTATATTAATAGAACATTTATTGAAGAAAAGAAAATTTTGGAAAATCAACAGTATATTAATAGAAAATTTATTGAAGAAAAGAGAATTTTGGAAAATAAACAGTATATTAATAGAAAATTTATTGAAGAAAAGAAAATTTGGGAAAATCAACAGTATATTAATAGAACATTTATTGAAGAAAAGAACATTTTGGAAAATCAACAGTATATTAATAGAAAATTTATTGAAGAAAAGAGAATTTTGGAAAATAAACAGTATATTTTTAGAAAATTTATTGAAGAAAAGAAAATTTAGGAAAATCAACAGTATATTAATAGAAAATTTATTGAAGAAAAGAAAATTTGGGAAAATCAACAGAATATTAATAGAAAATTTATTGAAGAAAAGAACATTTTGGAAAATCAACAGAATATTAAAAGAAAATTTATTGAAGAAACGAAAATTTGGGAAAATAAACAAAATATTAATAGAAAATTTATTGAAGAAAAGAAAATTTGGGAAAATAAACAAAATATTAATAGAAAATTTATTGAAGAAAAGAGAATTTTGGAAAATAAACAGTATATTTTTAGAAAATTTATTGAAGAAAAGAAAATTTAGGAAAATCAACAGTATATTAATAGAAAATTTATTGAAGAAAAGAAAATTTGGGAAAATCAACAGAATATTAATAGAAAATTTATTGAAGAAAAGAACATTTTGGAAAATCAACAGAATATTAAAAGAAAATTTATTGAAGAAACGAAAATTTGGGAAAATAAACAAAATATTAATAGAAAATTTATTGAAGAAAAGAAAATTTGGGAAAATAAACAAAATATTAATAGAAAATTTATTGAAGAAAAGAAAATTTGGGAAAATAAACAAAATATTAATAGAAAATTTATTGAAGAAAAGAAAATTTGGGAAAATCAACAGAATATTAATAGAAAATTTATTGAAGAAAAGAAGATTTTGGAAAATCAACAGTATATTAATAGAAAATTTATTAAAGAAAAGAAAATTTGGGAAAATCAACAGTATATTAATAGAAAATTTATTGAAGAAACGAAAATTTGTGAAAATAAACAAAATATTAATGGAAGATTTATTGAAGAAAAGAACATTTTGGAAAATCAACAGAATATTAAAAGAAAATTTATTAGAGAAACGAAAATTTGGGAAAATCAACAGTATATTAATAGAAAATTTATTGAAGAAAAGAAAATTTTAGAAAATCAACAGAATATTAATAGAAAACTTATTGAAGAAAAGAAAATTTGGGAAAATCAACAGTATATTGAAAGAAAATTTATTGAAGAAAAGAAAATTTGTGAAAATAAACAAAATATTAATAGAAAAATTATTGAAGAAAAGAAAATTTTGGAAAATCAACAGTATATTAATAGAACATTTATTGAAGAAAAGAAAATTTTGGAAAATCAACAGAATATTAATAGAAAATTTATTGAAGAAAAGAATATTTGTGAAAATAAACAAAATATTAATAGAAAAATTATTGAAGAAAAGAAAATTTTGGAAAATCAACAGAATATTAATAGAAAATTTATTGAAGAAAAGAAAATTTGGGAAAATCAACAGTATATTGATAGAACATTTATTGAAGAAAAGAAAATTTGGGAAAATCAACAGAATATTAATAGAAAATTTATTGAAGAAAAGAAAATTTGTGAAAATAAACAAAATATTAATAGAAAAATTATTGAAGAAAAGAAAATTTTGGAAAATCAACAGAATATTAATAGAAAATTTATTGAAGAAATAAAATTTGGGAAAATAAGTATATTAATAGAAAATTTATTGAAGAAAAGAAATTTTTGGAAAATCAACAGTATATTAATAGAAGATTTATTGAAGAAAAGAAAATTTGAGAAAATCAACAGTATATTAATAGAAAATTTATTGAAGAAAAGAAAATTTGGGAAAATCAACAGTATATTAATAGAACATTTATTGAAGAAAAGAAAATTTGGGAAAATCAACAGTATATTCATAGAAAATTTATTGAAGAAAAGAAAATTTGGGAAAATAAGTATATTAATAGAAAATTTATTGAAGAAAAGAAATTTTTGGAAAATCAACAGTATATTAATAGAAGATTTATTGAAGAAAAGAAAATTTGAGAAAATCAACAGTATATTTTTTTAATGTCAAAACGAACAGTCATCATGTTTGGTGTAACACATTTTGGATTTTTTTTTTTTTTACACTTTAAGAAATAAATTTTTACTTGTTTTTTATTCCTCTTGTCTTTATTTTTTAAACGGGATAGAATTCAGAAATAAATTGTGCATATTCAGGGCATTCACGTCCATTTTCTGAGAAATTAGAAATCACATACTAAAAAGGGAGTTGTTGGTCCCTATTGGAGCTCTTCTAAAATTAAAACAAATATATTTTGGCTCGTCCCCTGTCTGTAGAAGTGCCCCCCTCCCCCCCAAAAAATGCGAGAAAATAAACTAATCTCATCTGTCTCTGTCTTTCTCTCTCTCTCTCTCTCTCTTTCTCTCTCTCTTTGGCACTCTCTCTCTCTCTCTTTGGCACTCTCTCTCCTTTTCTCTGTCTTCTATTTACAATGCCGTATTGTTATGTTATTTTTTTTATTATTGTTTGACTCAATAGTTTCGTCGATAGTAAAAAAAAGTAAATGTGATGCTGAAAATAGATACTACATTTTGAATTATTTATTTGCGCAAAATATAAAAATTTAAATTACGAACGAATTGGGCACAAGGCGATCAAAAGTGTGGGAAAGGGGGGGGGGTGTTGGTCATCCTTGGTCAACAGTTATAAAAATCTTACTCTTAACTAGAATCATCTGAGTCACCACCATACCACATTTACTCGGGGGGGAGGGGGCATCCATCCTACTTAAAATATCTTTAAATTGTTGAACAAAAAATTTTCTTCATGAATACATTTATTTACAGAAATTCATTGAATTAAAATGGAGAGTAGTATCTTAGGGAAAGGACTAAGAAACTATTAAAAAAAAATGCGTTTATAACTCGACGTTTATAAATGAATAACCCCCTCCCCCCAAAAAACTGATTTAATCTATTATTGTATTATCTTTTAATGGGGATAGGTTCTGTTGTCATATGAACGCCCTCCCAGGAATTACCTCCTTTTTCAATTGTCCCAGGTCTCTCATCCTCCTTTGAGAGAGGGTTAATGTAGTATCTGTTTTTTTTTGTCATGAGACCATCTTCCCAGGGACTACCTTCTTTTTGAGGGGCAGGTGGTAGTGTAGTATCTTTTTTGTTGCCATGATACTATATTCACAGGTATTACCTTCTGCTTTTATGGGGAGATCCTCCCAGATATTCCCTCCTCTATTTTGGAAGGGGTATTGTAATACATGTTCTGTTGTCATGATACCATCCTACCAGAAATGACCTCCTCCTTTGAGGATTAGTGTAGTATATGTTCGTTTGTCATCAGACCATCTTCCCAGGGACTACCTTCTTTTTGAGGGGCAGGTGGTAGTGTAGTATCTTTTTTGTTGCCATGATACTATATTCACAGGTATTACCTTCTGCTTTTATGGGGAGATCCTCCCAGATATTCCCTCCTCTATTTTGGAAGGGGTATTGTAATACATGTTCTGTTGTCATGATACCATCCTACCAGAAATGACCTCCTCCTTTGAGGATTAGTGTAGTATATGTTCGTTTGTCATCAGACCATCTTCCCAGGGACTACCTTCTTTTTGAGGGGCAGGTGGTAGTGTAGTATCTTTTTTGTTGCCATGATACTATATTCACAGGTATTACCTTCTGCTTTTATGGGGAGATCCTCCCAGATATTCCCTCCTCTATTTTGGAAGGGGTATTGTAATACATGTTCTGTTGTCATGATACCATCCTACCAGAAATGACCTCCTCCTTTGAGGATTAGTGTAGTATATGTTCGTTTGTCATCAGACCATCTTCCCAGGGACTACCTTCTTTTTGAGGGGCAGGTGGTAGTGTAGTATCTTTTTTGTTGCCATGATACTATATTCACAGGTATTACCTTCTGCTTTTATGGGGAGATCCTCCCAGATATTCCCTCCTCTATTTTGGAAGGGGTATTGTAATACATGTTCTGTTGTCATGATACCATCCTACCAGAAATGACCTCCTCCTTTGAGGATTAGTGTAGTATATGTTCGTTTGTCATCAGACCATCTTCCCAGGGACTACCTTCTTTTTGAGGGGCAGGTGGTAGTGTAGTATCTTTTCTGTTGCCATGATACTATATTCACAGGTATTACCTTCTGCTTTTATGGGGAGATCCTCCCAGATATTCCCTCCTCTATTTTGGAAGGGGTATTGTAATACATGTTCTGTTGTCATGATACCATCCTACCAGAAATGACCTCCTCCTTTGAGGATTAGTGTAGTATCTGTTTTTTTTTGTCATGAGACCATCTTCCCAGGGACTACCTTCTTTTTGAGGGGCAGGTGGTAGTGTAGTATCTTTTCTGTTGCCATGATACTATATTCACAGGTATTACCTTCTGCTTTTATGGGGAGATCCTCCCAGATATTCCCTCCTCTATTTTGGAAGGGTTTTGTAATACATGTTCTGTGGTCATGATACCATCCTACCAGAAATGACCTCCTCCTTGTAAAATTAGTGTAATATATGTTCGTTAATATCTCCTCCTTTGGGGTTCAGTGTATGTAGTTCGTTCATCATAATTTCATTCTCCCAGAGGAAGTAAGTATATATATATATATATATATATAATGTATATATATACACACACACACACACACACACACACACACACACACACACACACACACACACCCACACACACACACACTTACCAGATTAGTAATATTTTGTATTAATGATCAGGGTGCTATAGGCGCTTTGTATTTTATTAGAATTTTGTTTTTAATAATTATTTAATTATTCCTATTCATCATAAATATTAGTGCCTATTTAATTAAAATTTATTTATGCAATGTAAATTATGAGTCCTTTATACCGGTATCTAAAACCAGTCGGTTTGAAATTATAATTTCTCGATTCTATTACGATCAGTATTTGGTTTCTTTGACAGTATTTCAGAGTTAATCCATTCATGGGTGTTTATATTCGTCATATGTTAGCCATTTCTTATCTGTACATTTCACATTTAATCAGAAGTTTAACAATATTCGTAAGCTTATAAGTGAAGATAGTTTTTTGAGGTAACATCTTGCCAAATAATTTTGAAAAATAGACATTAGAAATTTGATGTTGAGCTTGCATTCAAACGTATACAGACATGTGCGGTACATATGCACCTTTGACAATCGGATTTATCACGAAACTGCAGTGAATTTTTAAGATAAATCACTTTAAAATATTTATTATTGTTTATAAGAAATAACAACATAAAATGAATTTCATATAGTTAAAATTAAATTTGTATAAGAAAAAAAGTTTAGGGCCAACTACACGAATCAATTCCAATTTGCTGTGTGAAAGCTCAATATTCGATTATTTTCTTTCATCTAATTGGGAAGTGCTGCCTTAGAGAGGCCTTCCTAGAGTTCAGACGTTTTAATTTCTGTTTAGTCCTTTTCATGAATGCCTAGGACCCCCCCACCCTTCTTCTCATCTTCTAAGTATGCTTGAGTGTAGAATTTGCTAAAGGATACTGTTGCAGACTATGGAATCGGATATGATTAGTTTAAATCATCTAATTTCTATTGTGCTCAATTACGTACTGATGCCATTGAAGAAACGTATAAACTCACGCTTTCTCTACAGCTATGTAGTCAACTAATCGTATGCAATTAACTAACCATATGCATTGTGTTGCATGATTAAATTACATAAAAGAGGTTGATATGCTATAAAACAGAAAAACCAAACCAAACTAAGTTATTCATTATCCATGCAAAGTTTTGTAACAGAAAGATTAAATGTTATCATTTTTTAAAAATAATTTTACTTGTATTAAAAATTTTTAATTGTACAAAATAGTTTATTTTTGATAAAATTTGAGAAAGATTAAAAATATTTTTTGAGAATTTTATGTTTCATTTGCTATATACTTTTTTTTATTGAATAAATTCTCTTTTTTTTCCTAATTTAATCCTATCAAAATTATTGGTGAAAGGAAAAAAATTACAATTTTGAACACAGCAGCAACCAACAGTTACGGCTGCTGCTGCTTTCAAACAAACATACATGTTCATGTTATCAACTTTTGGTAACTTTATAATATCATTTTCAAACAAATATGCATATATTTCTTTCTTGATAATGAAAATAATTATGAAATTTATGTAAAAAAATAAAAATTAAATTTGAATCAATAGATCAATAAAATTACCTTTTTCAAAACAAATATACAAATATCAGGAAGTTTCATCGGATGCCCTGCTGGCTTGGCAGGCTGAGAGCAGGTTCAAGGTGTTTCCTCGAATAGTGATGATGAAGAGGTACTCGTAATAATATAAGATAATAATCATGAATCGTATTTATTTACAAAAATGATTTCTACAAATACAACATTTACTATATTAAAATTTCACTAATGGTTTTTAATGAATTTTATTTACAAACATATTTACAATTTATGAATAATGACAGGGAGTTGGGTAGGGGCAACAAAAGATTCCAAAAAGGAAGAAAAACTAAATAAAATCAGGACCAGATTAGTTAACCTTTTCCAAATATAGAACACCCACTGTTTCCTGGTTTGTTTCTGACCGAAACTAAGCAGGTCAATCTTTAAATGGGAGTCGGACTTAAGTGGGAAGAAATGAAATAAGGTTGGAGTTTTGGATCTTGGAGGGTCTTTATTACCAAAAAAATAAATAAATAAATAAAACACATGCCAGGATGTAAAACGGACGAACATGATGACTCACTCACTGAATTCGTTAAGAGACAATTACCCACTTTAATTGGCTGGGGCTAAACAAGAGTGAAAACAAAGATTTTATTTTTCATAATTTAATAACAAAGCAATTATAATTTTCATTTTTAAATATATGAATTAAAATTTCTAAAAAGATGTCTACAAATTTTTTAATTTATTTTTGGTTTTATTATAAGTGAACATTTCATGATATATCAGAGTTTTGAATGTTTTTTGAGATATCTTTTTTTTTCTTTTTTTTTTTTTTGTTGCAAGATCGAATTTTAAACATACATACTCTGAAATCTTCTTTCATAGATTCTAGCCATGATTAATTTTTGTTTTTAATATTATTTATGGCAGAAAAGCTTGCTCTGCACAATTTAAATCCGGTGACATTTGTAAAGATGACATCAACTTCTTCAACTCTCAAACATGGAGAGACACACACCTTAATTTTTTTCGGTTCCTTCATTTGTACAAAAATGTTTTGTGAAACCTGCTAATAACATTAGAAATACAGTAACATTAATAATGATGACAACTGTTAATCCAACAATATGAATAATAATGGTAACTATGGAAATATTGACAGGAAAACTGTGTGTACATTGGTATCAATCGCAACATAGATTAAATATAGAATTACTATATATAAAAATAATTTTTCTACTGAAAGACTTGCAAACACAACTTCCTTATCTTAAACCATACCACTTAGAATGATTGATCCTTGAAGGGTCAACCCCCTATCATCCATGTAATAAATATTGTAAATTATGCATAGATGAAGCATGAGCCATTATAAAGGAATCAATCATATATATATATATATATATATATATGATAATTTTATTTACACAGACATGTACAAAATCTGCGACACTGGCATGTCGATGTTATCAATCAACAGTTACTATAAACTGAGATCTCATCAGGCAGAGTTAGAATCCAATCTTAACCTCAGATCATATTTGGAGAGAATCGGATCGGATTCTAACTCTGCCTGATGAGATCTCAGTTTATAGTAACTGTTGATCGATAAAATCGACATGCCAGTGTCGCAGATTTTGTACATGTCTGTGTAAATAAAATTATCATATATAAAGCTCTATTTTGATATTGAGCACTTTTTATAAACCCGGTTAAAATTCTCTGGATTACCACCCTGTGGATATTTTTCACCTGGATTATTACCATTATTATATATATATATATATATATTATGTGTGTGAGGTGATGTTGAAAAGAAATCAATAAAGTGCTCGATCGCAAAAAACGTGAGAGCTAAATACAAATAATTTATTTTTAAAACTATACGTTACATATTTCAGAGTCGTACCGCAGTTTCATCAAGATGGACTGACTTTGAAAATTTAAAAAAATCGTCTATAGGAATCATCAGCGTCTCGAAATGTAAACAACAGGAGTATGGCGTTTGGATTCACGGTTAAACGGTGCATTGCTGAAGCGCCCCTTTTGAAGGAAGCACTGGGGGTAGGGTTATATATTAATATATGGGTCTTAATCGTAATTAAGTTTTATTTAAAATAATTTCATTATTGACTATGGATGTTGCCTGTTTTACCTCTTCTTCAGGTGTGTTTATTTTTAGGGGTAACTGTGTAGCTTAGTTTATTGATTATGCTCTGGGTAGAGTTTATGAAGTTTTAAGTTTATTTTTATTTGTTTATTTATTTATAGTTTAGTATCTTTTTAAGTGTTATTTTATTTTTTATTTGTATTTTAAAAAATGTATATTTATGATGGGTCTATATTTGAGTGAATTAATTGCTATGTGGTGGCTGGATGTTGAAGGAGGGTATATCTTTATCAGTGAAAGGGTTTATATAAGGGATATCTAATGTATTAACTATCATTGCAATATGCATTCGTGTTGGGTTTTTGTATTTATTAATTCTGTTGGCTTTATCTAATAATGTTTATGAGTCCATTATAGGATTTGTGAGACGGAAGGGGTTAAGTCTTAGTCATCTATAATTTCTTTAATTTAATTGGGTTTGATAGTTATATTTCATGGCGTTTAATTAGAGTGTGTCATGTATTTATCATGTTAGATATTTTTAAATGTGATGTGGTATCTAATGATTATGTTATATTTGTGATAGATGGGGTTAAAAGGGGGTGTGAGTGTAGGTTATATTGGGGTTGGTAGGAGGGTGTGATTGTGCCATGTACGATATATTTTTTTTTGGGGGGGGGTTATATTGTATATAAAAAATAAATTTTTGAAAGGTCTTTGGGTGGGTGGCTATGTCATATATTTTCTATGATGTGGAGATCATTGGTTTTATGGGGTTATTAGTGAGTTATGTATTTTCGTTTCTAGTCCATTGGGCGAGCAGAAATTTTTTGAAGAGCTCGATTTTAATGTTCATGTGGTTTATGAAAAGGTTATTAATTCAAAAAATGTTTAAGTCGGTCCATCTGGATGTAACGTAATAGTTTTTTAAATAAATTATTTGTATATATATATTTTGTATTTTATATATATATATATATATATATATATATTATAAAAAAAGTCTGCTTTCTGTTTTAACTCGATTTTATTTCTCTTTCTTGTTTTATCTTTCTTTCTCTTTTCCTATTTTTCTTTCTTCCTCTTCCTTTCATCCTATTTTGTCTTAATTTCCTTTCTCCTCTTTCTAAAAATGTTAATACTTCAAACGATTCACGATAGAGTGGGTAAGGGAGGTAGAAGACTTTTGTTTCATAATAAAATTACTTCCTGTCTCCCCATCCTTCCACCTTCCCCACATACGCACTTGGGTGTTTTTCTCTTGCTAATGCAAGATCTCCGGGGTTTTTTTGTTGTTTGTTTTAATTCAGGAAAGGCTGGATTTTTGCTTAAATCTGATTTTTTCTTTATCTTTTTAATAAGAAGTCTGATTTCTGTCTTGCCTCTATTTTATTTCTCTTTTTCATTTTTCTTTTTCTTTCTCTTTCCTTTTTCTTCCCCTTTTGTGTTCCTCCATTTCCCCTCTCTCTGGCAATGTTAATTTTGCCAAACTTCAAACTATTCGGGGAGGGGAGCAGGTGGTAGAAGACTTTTGATTCATCAAAAATTACTTCCTCCCTACATACAATATTGGGGTCTTTCTCTTGCTAAAGACCGTGTTTTTTTTTTGTTTTTTTTCTTGGACTAAACATATTCATGTTTTAAGCTTTTAAAAAAAAAATTCGAACATTCTTTTTAGACAAAAAACTAATTTTAACAGAATTTAACAAATTATAAAGCAAAAATGAAGAAAACATATCAGTCAATACTTTCAGTTTGAAAAAAAAAGTTTTGTAAATTAATACGCTTTGATACCCCCTCCCCCCAAAAATGAGATTCTACTTTTTTTTAGGCGATCATGTGTAAACACTTTAAAAAATTTGATGAAAACAAACACTTATTTTAGAATTTAAAGTGGGAGATCTGTTTCGCATATGAATTTAACTTAAAATTATCCCCCATTTTAGGGCATTAACGAATTTTTTTTTTGCTATGGGAGATAAACTCTGAATTTTTTTAGACGATTACATGTGGTTTTACAATTGTTTTTTGTTTGAGGGTGGTCTTGTCATCAGACTTAGTGTTATTAATATGGTTATGGAGGGAGCTTGCCATTCGAACTAAGAGTTAGTGGTAAAGTTAAGAAAATATTTTTTTTTTAGTGGTGGGGCTTACCACTCTGACCTAGGGTTTATGGTAGGGTAAGTAATTTTTTTTTACTAACTTTTCAACATGATCACCCCTCCCAAACCCTCTTCCTAAAAGATTCTGCATGAGTATCTTCCATGGCAAAACATTTTCTTTTTAACTACCCTAAAAAGCTAGAATGGTCCGGAAATGGGGGATCATTCTACGTTAAATTTCAGAGGTGGGGGTCAAGTTTGGAAATTTAGAAGGAAGCCATCCCCCCCCCCCTCCCCCACACTCCTGTTGGGAAGATATCTCAATTTCAGATTTTTTGCCATTGGCCACTCACATCCATGTATATATGATAGGTAACATTACTTTATGCATGGTTTATATATTTGAATTCAAATGATCAAAATTGAACCATGATCACCATCAATGATGGATTTGAGAGAAAAGGAGATAAATAAAGACCTGGTCAGAGATAAGTTAGTTTGGAAGTCAATTTCTAAAAGCTGTCCAACACATGTAGGCATGTAAAACTGACATTAAACCGAATATGATAATGATAATATCTTGAATCTCAAACTCGAAACCAATTTCGATCCATCTAAGACCTGCAAGATCAACTCTTTTATAAGACCGTAACTTCAATCGTGTAAGCTGTATTTTCAGTTTTTACCGTAGCACTCGCTTTCTTAATATAGGTTTATCCAGTTTGTTCGTTTAGCGATGAAAATCAACTTTGCCCGAGACAGACTAACAGACTTACAAAGCCTCTTATAGACATGCTTGGACATATTTGAAAATGTTTTCAGATCGTTGGCGGCGGCGGTGCTTAAATATTTTCTACTTCATAACTTCCTTATAAGAATTGAGGTGTGCAACCAGATGACTAAGCTGACAGAGTCAGAGGCACTTTATGTAACCTTCAACAGTGCTAGTTTAAACACAAACAGATGGCAATTATATATAGCTTTTTTTTCCTTTTCATTTTTTGCTTCTCCTTTTTCCCCCTTCATTTTTATAATAGGAGTGAGTGAGTGAGTGAGTTAATGCTAGGCAGATTTATAATGTTGATAATTTATGGAAATACAAAAACAATGATGTAATTTTGAAAATCTAAAAACATTAACATGTTCATAGTAGGAGTTAATTCCTGTAACACAGCTGTGATCAGAAACCAGCAAATTTATATCAATCACTTACAACCTATCTTTAAATACACGAGTTATCTCTCAAATAAAGAAGAAAGTGTATGCATTGATAGTAGGTTCTTCGTTTATAGGTTTATATATGTTGGCAATGAAAGTAGTTTTTCGGGGGGGGGGGGTCCTTTCTTTTTTAACAGTTTCTCCAAGTAAAAGAGAGAGGCCAGATATTTATGGTCTTTAAATACATTAATATAAAAGGTATGAACATCTTAACCCTCTAGTAATTAGTGAAATCTCTCTCTTTCTCTCCCTCTCTCTATCTATCTATCTAAACAGTCGAATGTAATATCACCTGGAGTAGAGATACTATTTAACCCATAGCTGCAGATTGAAAGAAGGCCATATAGCAAGCAGAAACAGGCTAATTTGGGATTCTGTTCTTTTTCATGTTGTAATATTTAACTGGTTTTGCAAACTCACTTTTTCCTGATTAGAACCGTCTAAACCTAGTTCAATGGGTGACCCAACAGGTCACATGTTTTTCATTGGACATCTTAAATTTCCAGAATGAGTTCCTCAGAAAAAGTCCTATGAACTGTTGTTATGCACTCCAGGATAACTCTCATTAACAATCTGTATATTTTTTGCCTAAATTTTGGAAATGAGGAGTTATCATCTTTTGCATTGCTGCCATTTCTTTTTATTGATATTTATTTTTCCACGTTTCGACTTACATACCGCTCGTCCTACTTCAGGTATATTTTTCATCCACTAATATCTTTTACCCGTATTCATGTATGACGATTGTTGATTGCCTATTGTGTACGTTGATGTTTCCTACATACTTAAACATCAGTTTACACAATATGCAAATAAGCAACAACATTGAATACAGGGAAAATATCACCATTAACAGGACCGGCGGGACAGTTATAAAAGTGGGGGGGGGGGGGCTCTCCTAAAAAGTGGGGGAAGGGCCCGGTTAAACACATGCATATATAATTTCATTATTGATGACCGTAAAGTGGGGTGGGGGAGTCAAAAAGTGTGTGGGGGGGGGGGGCTCGAGCCCCCCCCCCCTCCCGGTGCCGCCGTCCATGATTAATGAATACTACATGTGAATAAGTGGAGGGCACATGGTGAGGACAATAGTGCAAATAACATGTTTGATGATTTGGATCATTTTCAAATAAAGATTATACACAAAGGTATTAGAGTTGTTTACAGCTGTTTCAAAGCAATGTTTATTTTAAGTCAAACATAACATTTTTTTTTTTAAACATCGAATCTATTCAAAAAAGAATTTTCATGAGTACGCAGAAAAACAAACCAACAACAGTATCCAAAAAAGTTCAGTTTCTACCAAAAACAAAGCAAAAATCACAAGTATAGATTTATTGTTAAATACCTCGGTAAGTTTTTACATTAATTCTTCATCACAGTGCATATTTACCTAACTCAAGAGTTTTTAATTTAAAAAATGCACTATCAGTTTTATAAAGTTATCTTGTAAGGTTTTAAACGTTGAACCGAAATAGCATTTAAACTGACATTTCAAACTTTTGCTTCTGACTAGTGATTTTCCAGTTGTTGTACCATATTATTGGCACTATAATAACATACTTCGCTACAGTTTTTTTTTTTAAATGATCTAATCCGCCTGGACAACTGGTAATATGGAAACATTTTTCAATTATGACTGAAAAATCAAAATCAGCAAGGGGATGAACTCATCTTAAAAATCAAAATCAGTACTCAAACCCGTGTCCACTTAAAAGCAGCTTAGTGCATTAAAATACTATTTTAATTAAGAATATCAATTAAAATTTATTCAACAACAAATAATAGTTAATTACACTTTTTGAAAACGAATATGCAAATATCAGGAAGTTTCATCGGATGCCCTGCTGGCTTGGTAGGTGGAGAACAGGCTCAAGCCATTTCCTCAAATAGTGGTGATGGAGAGGCGCTAATAAAGCCAAGTCAATTCATGATAGTTCCCGGTGTAGTGCGTCATTAATAGACCAAGTCTGTTGAGGAAGTCATGTGTGGCGGGGCCTATCACTCCACTCGTCTCTACGGTGATCGGCTGAAACACAAATCTGTCAAGAAGGCGGGCATATTTTGAGTGCTTGCGGTCCTCTGTGATGCTGCTACATGTCTAGGGATTTTCGCTGGTTCCATTACTGGTGAGGGTGCAAAAGTGTCAACACAAGTAACATTCTATATTAGCGATTTGGTGTTTGCAAAGGGAAACACTGTCATCCCCTCTGTTAAGACCAACTGGTTGATGGGAAGCCAGCGATGTATAGGGTCAGTTAAACGATATAGTCTTTTTTTTTTTTTAATTAATTACTGTGTTTATCTAAAAACAATAACATGCTCCTCTTTGTTCGTCTTTTTCCGTTTTTTTTATTTTTTGTCTAAGACTATTGCTTTGTTTTTATTTTTTCAGACTTTCATTAATGATCAACGTATTCCGGAACAGGAATATGTGACCCTTGAAGAACATGATTCTATACGTCTAGGTTTTGATATCCTTTTTGACTGCTACACGTGATGACTTTGACACTTAATGCATTCTTAGCAAACAACGTTTTCTTTTCTTGAAAGTTTCACAACTATTATGAATTTATCTTTTGCAGGTTAATATAATTTTACGTTGTGAAAGTTTTAGAGTTTGCTTGTAGTACACGCATTATGATAGATGATAGAAAGTCTTGACAATGCAAATTAAAATTTACAGGTAGATTTTTTTTGTTAGCCAGCCTTGTAACCCCTTTCCTTCCCTATTGAGCTCTTGAAGGGCTGACTTTTTGGGTAGTCTGTTTAAAGTCCACGGGGATTGAACGCTGGCAATATGGTCTCTTTCAGGCTTGGTTTGTCTTGAAGTGATTCTACCTTTCTCTCTCTCTCTCTCTCTCCATCATCATCATCATCTGCTGCTTCTTACTTCAAGTGGCTTCATGCCGGTTTGGAGTCCAGGGGATTGAACGCTGGTGGTGGGGTCTCTTTCAGGCTTGGTTTGTCTTGAAGTGATTCTACCTTTCTCTCTTTCTCTCTTTCTCTCTCTCTTTCTCTCTCTCTATCATCATCATCATCATTATCATCATCTGCTGCTTCTTACTTCAAGTGGCTTCATGCCGGTTTGGAGTCCAGGGGATTGAACGCTGGTGGTGAGGTCTCTTTCAGGCTTGGTTTGTCTTGAAGTGATTCTAGCTTCCTTTCCCTTTCTACTATGATTAGCTCCTTACATAAAGTGGCTTCATGCCTCATCTTCCATAAATCAAAAATATATAAAATAAAACACAAAAAAATAACTCCTTAGTTATTAATATTTTCACAATATTCCAAGAAAAATCTCTTCAAAAGAGAATTAAGAATTGTTATTGGAGCTCTTTTTTTTCATGCCTCTTTCCCTTTTTCTTTCTTTCTTTCACCACGTCTGTTGTTATTCCGGTCTGAACACGCTGTGTTAATTTGACATTTCAGAAAGTTTGATTGTTCGCCTGTTTATCTTGATTCATAACAATTCTTTTGCTTGCTATATAGTTAAGAAAATGTTTAAGTTCAGTAAGTAATGGGTAGCATAGAAAGTATTATATACTATTGAAAGCCTTGACAATGCAAATTTAAAAAGCAAAGATTAGTATTCATTATGATTGAACAAGTCCTATACAGTGAGATCATCACTGGAGCATGTTCTCATGATGCCCCTGAGCATCGATATATGAACAGAAAAAGTTTAAACTGGACTGATCAACAAAACCTGGAAAATGGTGGCAGCTGACTCTCACCAGTTGAGAAACACGGCCGTAAAACAATTATCTGAGCAGGAAA
>OY744550.1:22993865-23121365 GCA_963556195.1 Sepiola atlantica
TATATATATATATATATATATATATATATATTCATATATATATATATATATATATTCATATATATATATATATATATATTCATATATATATATATATATATTCATATATATATATATATATATATTCATATATATATATATATATATATTCATATATATATATATATATATATTCATATATATATATATATATATATTCATATATATATATATATATATATTCATATATATATATATATATATTCATATATATATATATATATATATTCATATATATATATATATATATATTCATATATATATATATATATATTCATATATATATATATATATATATATTCATATATATATATATATATATTCATATATATATATATATATTCATATATATATATATATATATTCATATATATATATATTCATATATATATATTCATATATATATATTCATATATATATATATTCATATATATATATATATTCATATATATGTATATTCATATATATATATATATTCATATATATATATATATTCATATATATATATTCATATATATATATGTATATTCATATATATATATATATTCATATATATATATGTATATTCATATATATATATTCATATATATATATGTATATTCATATATATATATGTATATTCATATATATATATATGTATATTCATATATATATATATATATATATATATATATTCATATATATATATATATATATATATATATATTCATATATATATATATATATATATATATATATATATATATTCATATATATATATATATATATATATATATATATATATTCATATATATATATATATGTATATTCATATATATATATATATTCATATATATATATATATGTATATTCATATATATATATATATTCATATATATCTATGTATATTCATATATATATATATATATTCATATATATATATATATTCATATATATATATATATATGTATATTCATATATATATATATATATATATATTCATATATATATATGTATATTCATATATATATATTCATATATATATATATATATTCATATATATATATATATATTCATATATATATATATATATATATATTCATATATATATATATATATATATATTCATATATATATATATATATATATTCATATATATATATTCATATATATATATATATATATTCATATATATATATATATATTCATATATATATATATATATATATTCATATATATATATATATTCATATATATATATATATATTCATATATATATATATATATATTCATATATATATATATATATATTCATATATATATATATATTCATATATATATGTATATTCATATATATATGTATATTCATATATATATATATATATTCATATATATGTATATTCATATATATATATATATATTCATATATATATGTATATTCATATATATATATGTATATTCATATATATGTATATATATATATGTATATATATTTATTTATTTATTTGTGTATATATATTTTAAGAAAATTTACCAGAACTATTCAATATTAAAGCTTGATAAATGTTAACATTTAACAACATAGCATATATATGTAAACAGTGGTATTTTAAATTCCAATGACCAAGTCTTCATTCATGTTTTTACTTGCCAAAATTCAAGCAAAATTCAATGTAATTTTTACCAATTGTTTCGTGCAGAAGCAAACAACACACAATTACGACTTTCTTTCATTCATGCAGCTCATCAGAAGATCGTCAGATCACTTGCGGATAAAAATCCTCAAGCAAAAAAAAAACCCCAAAAACATTTTATGCATTTCCCACAGAAAATGGTTCCCCAAAGGGACCATAAGATCCATTGATACACAACTGGCCATTTTTATTTTATTTGAGAAATATGAATATTAATAAAGACTTGGTCATTGGAATTTAAAATAGCATTGTTCATATATATAAGTTGATACTGGATAAAAGAGAATCTATATAGTTTTTCTAATCAGAATTTTGAGTAAGGGTACAAGAAATAAACCTAAGAAGTCTTCTAGAGTGATGTTGAGACTATCTTATTTCAGTAAGACCTCCAGCAGGTTTTGGGCCGGTCAATAGTTTTAAAGGTAGGTAGCTCTAGCTCCGGCATGATTTTTGAGGGCTAAAGTATCATTGCAACCAATCCAGGGTGTCCCAACAATACGATAACAGTCGGTATTGTCACTGTGTCGTCACAGAAACGTTATACATAATCCAGACAGATGCAGATCCTACTCCAAACTCACATCCTATTTATATAATCCCTGTTCTTATTTAAAATTAATTATATTCTTACACAACATGTCGAGTTTAAATTGGCAAAGAACCAAATGAAACTGGGGAAATACGAGAATCTTATGGAATTGTGTTTACACAGAATAAATGGAATGTTGAAGAAAAGGGTCAAGAGTTCATACCATGGCGTTCTATGCTACAGACTACTTCATGGCACAGCCGAGAAGGGCAACTGGAAACCTATTGACAAATGTCTGATTTTTCAGAGATCGATTACAGAAATTACTATATTCGAAAATGCATACACCTTGGTAAATACATGAGTAACTTTTTTTTCTTTTTTTAAATTAAAAACAGTAAAACGAACAAAGGAGAAAATTATATTAAAAAAAATTTCAAGTTATCATAAGATTAATACCCCGATAATATTTATGTAAAATTATATTAGATAGAACGAAGGACAAACCAAAAGAGCCTTCTTTTTTTTTTTTAAGTAGAAAAGTTTTAATATTGATTGATGGCCTTTTATGTTATAGGCCAGCTAAGAAGCACGACTGGAAACCTATTGACGAATGATTGATTTTCAGAAATCGATTAAGGAAATTAAGTCAACTATATTTGAAAATAGGCTAGAATAACATTCTGACCCATACTTAATTTTTAATAAAATTTGAAAGATTCTTTCACCATGTTTCTTTGAATATTGCCATTTGATAGTACCTAGCACTATACCAGACGGTTTCAGTTTAAAAGAAAAAAATTCGGTTCAGTTTCTAGTATACACAGATATTTTAAATAAAAAAAAAAAACATTTGCATTTATGAAAGTTACGATTTCATAAAGTTTAAAGCTAAACTTATTCTACAATTTGTGAAACATAATAAATTGTTTGTTAGAAGAGAAAATCTAAGAACGTTATCAAAATATTGAAAGAAAATGTTATTTGAAACAACAGGCAAAATGCCTTTGGAAACCATGTATAAGATGCACATTTTTTATTTTTTTTATTAAAATTCATTCAATTCTTTTTTTTCTTGACTTTTATCTTATAAATTTCGGATCACATATCCATCCTCAGAAAATCAGTGTTTCGCACGAACAGTAAAGGTTAGGTTTTTGCAGGGAGGTGTCGACGTCCTCCTACATACAGCACCTGGTATTCCCAAATGGTCACCCATCTGGTACTGACCAGGCTCAACGTTGCTTAACTTCAGTGATCTAACGAGGACTGGTGTGTCAACGTGATTATGTTGTATATACAGTTTGCTGTGCTAGAGGAAAAGACCTCTCCTTTTGTTACGTTGCATCATAGGGCAATAAATATATCCATTTTGCCAGCAGTCTCTGTCTAATGGAAATCTTTAATATTTCTCTGAGTGATGATTTCTGAGAGGCCCATAATCCTGATGCTCAGTCTCTGAATATGGTAACTCTTTGACTATTTTCACTCCAAAATTATTTCTGGTATATTTTACATATCTTTTATAACAGATCATTACGTTTCTAATATAAACTTAGTAATGTCGTTTTTTTCCCTCCTTTTAAACATTATAAACTAAGGAACTATTTTGTTTTGACACTATTTTCCTGGGTGTAACTCGGTCCCCTGTTACTAAAAACACAAATGGACCTGTTGATTTTACAAAAAGCAAAACCGGGCAGTAGCCACAGGGTCACTTTTTAGTTATGGGCCTGAAGCTTAAGTAATTTTATAACAGATATGCCATATTAAGTGCGACTAACTTTGAACTTCAACTGTTTTTTCTAGGGATGATGTGAATCGTACTATTTGTTATAGGATCAGATGCTGAATATTATGTCAGTAGACAAGAGGGATAAAGAGAGAGCCAGACAAAGAAAAAGGTGGGAGGACAGCATCCGAGAGTGGACAGGGCTGGTGCTTAGTAGCATGTTCGGGAAGGCAGATAACTAGGAGGGTTGGAGAAAGTTAATTGTCGGGTAATCTTTGACGTCTCAGTTATTTAGCTCATAGGACAGATTATGCTGATCATATAATCAAGAAGTTACTATCTCCAACGTTTTTCAAACAATGACAATGCGTGAAGCAGAACACCTATGCACAATTCGACCGATCAGATTATTTTCTGCAAAATTTTATGCTTCTAGAATGTTCCATGATATATGTCAGAATTGAAAGATTCAAGACAGATCGACAAAATGCATTGCACAACTTGGTTCTAAAATCGACACCAGATAATCAAGCATTTTCCCATGATAATTTTTTTTTATTTTAATTTTTTTTTTTTTTTTACCAACACCTGCTTTCGGTGATACTGAAGCAGAAAATGTATATGTATTGTGGGTATATCTTTTGTTAGTTTTTTGAGCTAGACACATACATACACAACTGCCCTGTATATTATAGAAGATAAATGACTGAGTGGGGATCACCTTGAGGTCAGCTCAGTCTCTATATGAGCAATAGATTGTTAAATGGTTACTTTAATCATGTAACATTGGAAATATTTGAAGTTGAATAGTAGTTGCTGCAAGAATTATCGATAAGCTAAACATAATGTAAGGTCTTAATAAATAGGGCTGCTAAAAAACTCTCATTCTTCCTGTGGATAATAAAGACCATTCTGTAATTCTTTAATTTCTTTTTTATTATTTTATTAAAGTGAATTTCAGTGGATCATCGGCATCGGTTTAACGTCCGTTTTACATCCTGGCATGCGTTGGACGCCTTTAAGAAATTGACTTCCAAAGTAACCTATCTTTGGCCAGGTCCTTATTTATCTCTCTTTCCGTCAGGTCCTCTGCTGCTACCAGATCAAGCTGTCTGAAGATAGTGGTTTCCTGGCCAAAAAGGCACCAAACATTTCCTTATCCTTTGCAAAACTCCATCATATTCTGCAAAGCCAAAAACTAAAACAACAATTTTCTTCTACAAAACAACCAAACATGAATAAATATTTGAAGATATATAGGACTTGAAGCATAAAAACTTTTACCAAAGTGATCGTACTCAGCATTAAATAATCCGAAAAGGGTTGATATGCCGTAAAATAAAACAACCAAACTCTCAGGTCCATTTTTATCACTTTTTCCCATGTTTTCCTTGGCCTTCCCCTGTGAACTGAACCTTCTATTTCAACTGTTCTACAGCTACTAACCCAAGAACTCGCATCCATTCTTTTAAAGTGGCCACACTATCAAAGTCTAGTTTTTTGCACACATCTCCATATACTGTCCAGATTTAATCTGTGGATGCCATATATAATTTCACACTTAGTTTCACTCAAGCATTACTAAGTATAACTAACCTGATTATCTCTGTTGTCATAATTGCACATGAAATTGTATTGTTCATATTTACAATTGGCCTTTATTCTCTGATATATTTGCACACTGACATTTATCTCTCATTATACATTTAATTAAATAAAACACTCCTGTTAGTGTGCCACCATAAATTACTGCCACGTTAAGATTTAAACATTACATATGAATCAAGAGACCACAATGGCACCGTTTTAGAATGCAAGACTTTATTGGTCCCACAATTTATAAAATCGGGGGACCTATGCTTTGAGGCATTTCTGCCCGTCCATCCGTCCGGATTTTTCTCCGCAACAATCCATTGAATTTCTCTGACATTTTGCATGAAGTTGTAACTTTGGTCAGGTTAGAAAGTGACATTTTCCGATTTTTGAAAAAAAATCTTCTTAGTCCCCCCCCCCCCCCCCCCCGCAGTCAAAAGGCCCCGAAATGGCAAAAAATGATATTTTTTTGCCCCATAACTTTTCATCCATCCATTCAATTTCTCTGAAATTTGACCAAAATGTGGAGGCAATTGTTTCTAATAGAAAATAAGTATCGCTGACCTTGGAAAAAATCTGGTTTGCGCCCCCAAGGGGTCAAAAGCCCCCTAAAATGGCAAAAAATTAGTCTTTTCTCCCATAACGTTTGATCCATCCATTGAATTTTTCTGAAACTTGGCCAAAATGTAGAGGCCATTGTTCTGGATATAAAATGAGCATCCTTGACCTCAGAAAAATTCTGGTTCGCGCCTCCAGGGGGTCAAAAATGCCCCAAATTGCCCAAATTTATTGCATTTTACACTCGCCACATCGAGTCACATACAGAGGGGGACCACGCATGCGCGGCTTGTTTTACACTAAAACAAGCAATGCATAATTAGATGTGATAGATGCTTATGTTGTTGCGATTCTTGCATGGATTAGCTCGTTCATATCACGTCATTTTGAATTACGCTGATGTTATCACACTCACTATCCAGGTGTATCATCCATGTTCCCTTCGACAAGAGGTTCGATGCTCTCTGGCTGTCCTTATACTAAGTCTACAGTGATCGCGATGGTGGCGATTATGGTTAACAGTCACTAATATATATATATATAATGGCGGATTTGTTAGATCTCACACGTGTGAGTGTTTGCTCTTAATTTTTTGTTTTTGTTTTATTTGTTTGTTTTAACCCTAAAATGAAACTGATGTATAGTGTAGGTGTTTTCAAGACACTCTAATCCAAGAACTCTTTTATTATTTGTGAACTTTTTCTGATGATTTTGTAGTGTTGCAGAGATGATATTTACATACAAATGTTGTTTGGCACAAGACAAATGAAACGGACCGTTAAATATATCTCACAGAAATTAAAATTTTTTGGAAATGTGAAAAAATAAAAATAAAAGTAATAAAACAAACCATGGTTATTGGAATATAATAAAAACTGTCCTATATATATATATATATATATATATATATATATATATATATATATAAAGCCACCATCCGCCTATGCATGGAGTATTGTTGCCACATCTGGGCTGGTGCATCCTCCACTAGTCTCTCCCTCTTAGACAAGGTCCAAAAAAGAGTCGCCAACTTAAGAGGTCCCTCACTATCCACCAAGCTCCAGCCCCTGTCCCATCGCCGCAATGTGGCACCCTTGTGCTTGTTTTACAAGTACTTTAATGGATTGTGCTCTGATGAACTTGCTGCCCTGGTGCCCCCTCGACGTAAATAAACTAGACGAACCCGACAATCAGCTAAATCCCATCTGTTCACTGTGAAGGTCACCAGATGCCAGAGAGCCTTCTACTCTAATAGATTCTTTCCACGTGCTGCCGGCCTCTGGAACTCCCTACCTACTCTCTGTTTCCCGACTCTACTGACATGCAGAAATTTAAAACTAATGTAAACAGACATCTTGCTGCACAGCTCACAACTTAGAATGACCCCCAAAACTTACTCCCTAATTAATGCTTGGTGTTAAAAACATGTTCAGTTTTATTTTTCATGCCTCTATTTATACAAAATCTTTTGTCGATAATTTAAGCGTAATTAATTCATGTAATTAAAAAACAAAAGATGAATTACCAAAATAAGTTCCTACTTCTAAATAAGGCTGTACGTGCGTGCGCACACACACACACATAACATAGGTACACCTCACCATTCCTTCTCTACAATGGGTAATAATTTATTTTTCTACTACCAAATTCCTTTAAAATTTCTAAATAATTCGGGCAGCACTTTTTATGCTCGCCACTACCTGCTACAATCAAGGATTTGTGACTCAAATTCACCAATCAATGGCAACCATTTAAAATTGAAGAAAAATCGTCTGATTTGAATATTTCAAAAATAAAAACCAGTGTTTTTTTACGTCTGTTCGAAATATTTGCCTATTTTACAATATTTTTTTTTTTTAAACTTTTCAAAATAGAAATAACGTTAAAGTTAGTATTTGTCCTGATACTATAGTTTATCTTTTCTGTCTTTGGTCAGTTAAGAAATCCTTCTAGACTGCGGCAACTATAGTATTGTAGCGTGACTCCTGACCTTAGTAGGGTTATTTTTAGACAGCAGTGGCATCTTTGGGGATTGCCAAGAACCATGCTGACAATTAGTATAAAATGGTCATAAAAGTTATTTCTTCTTCACTGACCAAGGACAGAAATGATAAAGTATAGTATCAAAACAGATACTGCACTTTCACACTATTTCTATTTTGAAAAGTAAAAGATAAATAAAAATAAACTGAAAAGAAAAACTATTGAAAAATCAGTAAATATTTGAATCAAGGGCAGAGTTAGACACAATTTCGGTTTTTAATGTGGAAAAATTCATCTCCCCAAAAAGGGGCACTCTGGATTGGGCAAAAATAAAAATTGTCTCAGTTTAGAAGATATTCTCCTTCATTGACAGAGAACAGAAAAAATAAAGTATAGTATCAGAACAGATACTACACTTTAACGTTAATTCTATTTTGAAAAGTAAAAAATAAAATTAAAATAAACCGAAAAGAAAAAATATTGTAGCATTTGCAAGTATTCAGAGTAGACGTAAAAATAAACACCGGTTTTCATTTTTTAAATATTCAAACCAGACGATTTTTCTTCCATTTCAAATGGTTGCAATTGATTGGTTAATTTGAGTCATGCGAGACAAATCCTTGATCGTTATTTGTGACGGGCATAAAACGTGCTGCCGAATAATTCATTCTTTTTCTTACGCTATGATATTTATTTGAAAAATTTATTTTGAAGTTTATTTGTTAAATTGTAAATTGCTAATCCAAAACACCAAAAAGTACTGTTTGTTATATTTCAAATTCGTCTTATTTAAATAAGGATTTTGTTCATCTGTCCGTCAGTCACAATTTGTGGAATTTTTTTTTAAACGTAATGTATACGTTGCAAAATGTCAGAAATCTTAATAACTTTCAGAAATGGAGAATATTGCATTAATAGTAAATAATAACTTCTCAACAGATAAAGCGGATGTTATGACCAGAAATCAAAATCGAAACTTTGAGATCTTCAGTTTGAGGTTCTACCAACTAATTTATTTGCACTTTCTAATAAATAGAGCTTAAAACATTACTGTAACAAAATTATTATAGCTTTTGCGTGACGTCATAGATCAATGATTTACGTCAAGTTTCAAAACATGAATTCAAACATAAGCGATAATAAAATATAAATAAATGAATGGGTAAAAATTATCAATAGCGTTGGAAATTATTTTAATAGTTCAAAACAATTTATTTTGCTCTAACTACGTATTGTATGTAATTCTTTCACAATTATATAATCCTCCCCCACCCTAGCAAAATATGCGACCGGAGGGGGGAGCATATTTTTGCTAGTATATATATATATATATCGCTTTCTCTAGCCCACTTTCTCATTTTGGCCTCGTCTTTAACTAAAGGATTTCTTCTTAGAATTGCTTAAATATTTAGCTACCAAAGTCATTTGTATACAATTTAGCTCCGGCCCAGGAAATATTTTTAAAATGGCCCGATTTCTCATATTAATTCCGATTAAGTACGCTCCACCTACGATCTGAACTCAACATCCCACTATTGGAGTTACTTCATTTTTGAACGCTTTCCCATGCTGCCTTCACGGAAAACTTTTCTTCATCATCTAAATCTCCTTTCATTGGACACCTTATCAACGGACAATTACCAACTGGACAAACCCCATATCTTTGTACACAAACTTTTTTTCACTCTCCATTTCTTAATATTTTTTCAAATGTTGAATTTTGGCTTTTCCACTGCCAACTTATCTATCTATATAATTCCTCTGATGATAAGATTTCGATCTTTGAAAAGTCATGGCTTAAGGAAAGAATAATAAACATAATTTTATTACAGCATATACCTTGCATTGAACAATTGAAGTTTGAAATAAATCTGGACATTCGTACATGTTTATCACTCTTCTTTCATCTATCTTTATAATTGCTCTATCTCGTATATTGAGCTTAAACCACTTCACTATAGGTTCTATCTACTAAAAGTTTACTTTTAGTTTCTTATTTGATTCTATATATATATATATATATATATATATATATATATATATTACTATTTTTGTATAGACACTTATATTATAACATAATATATTACGTATATATATTTTTTCCATATAGCCTGATGATTTCCTCCGAGAATAAAACACAAACGTTTCTGTATAGCTAACTTGCCATAAGTATATTTTCATGCTACTTGCGTATAAAACACTGTTGAAGTAAATACTGAAAAATATATAAACATATACAAATACCTAACTATATATCACTCACACTCACTCACTCACCAGGTTTATCGGCTATGTTCCCTTTGACAAGAGGTTCGACGTTGTTTGGCTGTCCTTATGCTAAGTCTCCAGTGCTCACGATTGTGGTGATTGATTGTATCCATTTGCCACTGTTTACGGTTTTGCCAGATGGTTTCTTTCCATGTCTTCCTAGGGCGCCCGGCTTTCTTTTTGCTGTCCAACCTTAGATCTCTGCATGTGCTAATATACCCCTTGCTTCTTTCAACATGCCCGAACCAGCAAAGAAGGTTTTCCCTTATTAGGACATTAACTTTTGGAATGGCCAATTTCTTTTAAAAAAAATAAAAAAATGTCTGTCTGATTTTCTGGATCTTGTCTGGCTTTACGTTGCACATCTACCTAATCATTGCCCTGTCATTTCTCTGGAGTCTGGCAAGTGAGGCCTGAGTGAGGGTTCAACATTCACTGATATACATCATCACGCTTCTTATGCAACTATCATAGACCTTACCCCTGGTAATAATTGGGATGGTTCGGGATGTTGTGAATAGAAGTATTATGTAAACATAAATATTTGACAAAGTTTGAAAAAACAAATATTTGACAAAGTTTGAAAAAACAAATATTTGACAAAGTTTGAAAAAACAAATATTTGACAAAGTTTGAAAAAACAAATATTTGACAAAGTTTGAAAAAATATATTTTAGTATTATTAACCCTTTAGATGCTGGATATGTTTTTACATTTTTCATGCGTTTCGGAAGTTTTCAGATGAGGATTTATAATTTGGATTATTCAGACTACTATTCTCATCAGAGTTGTTATTTTCACAATGCTTCGGCCGATGTTGCCTTCTTCAGGTGCAGCTTTTCGAACTCAAGGAATCCATATGGAATTCAGAACCAAACCCCTTATTTCATCCCCGGGAGTAGATTGTTCTTGCTCTGTCAGTTATGAGTGGTTAGAAGTGTTAAATACATTTTATTTGATTCTTAGTATTGCCTTTAATATAATTGGACAGATACTTTATTAAGTATGATAATAGCACTTCCCTATTTTTCTTTTTTTTTAAATGGAAATCGCTCCAGACAAGGCATGAAACAACTTGACGTTAGGAGCTAAAAAAAATACTACTACTTCAAGGTCAAAAAACTAGCCAACGATGGAATATGAGGACTAAAGGACAAAGTAAGGGAAGCGAGAGTTACGAGGCTGCCGAAAGTAAACCCAAGATCCACTTTCTACTCTCCTTATTGATGGACTCTTGCTGCATATGAATATTGTTGCATATTTGATATGCTTTCAAAATATTCAAGTCTGTTCAATCTAATTTGTATAATTTACTCTAATCTATGATGGAGATTTGGTATATGTTTGTCTGAAGCCGAAACTAAACTATTATTCTTATTAGTATTCTATCTTTCAATGCTCAATTCGGGGGGGGGGGATAGTGTAATATCTATTCGTTCGTCATTATACCATCTCTCCAGGCATTACCGCCTCCTTTTCTTTTCTCTTTTTTTTGGGGGGGGGGGGGGTAGTGTAGTATCTATTCGTTCGTCATTATACCATCTCTCCAGGCATTACCGCCTCCTTTTCTTTTCTCTTTTTTTTTGGGGGGGGGGGGGGGTAGTGTAGTATCTATTCGTTTGTCATTGTACCATATCTCCAGGCATTACCTCCTCCTTTTTTTTGTGGGGGGGGGGGGGAGTGTAGTATATGTTCTATTGTCATGAGACCATCATTCCAGGCATTACCTCCTCCTAGAGGGGTAGTGTAGTAAATGTTTTGTTGTCATGAAACAATTCTCCCAGGCATTAACTTTGGGGAGGGAGCAAAGTATTAGGTGTTAGTTTCTCATGATACCACCCACCCACGCATTACCTCCTTCTTTGGGAGTGTGACAATGTAGTATATGTTTATTCGTCATGATACCATCCTCCACGGATAGCAAAAATATGCGACCAGGAGTGGGGGGGGGGCATATTTTTTATAGTTTTTATAATAATAGGCTTATTTACATTTGTATGTACGTTATCACCTTCCACACCCATTAAAAAAATGAGTTTGCTTGAAATTCAAAGATAAAATATGCAAGTAATGAAAAGTTAACTGGTATCACAATGCTAAGAATTTCTAACCTCACTCATTTAAAAATAAATTGTTCCATAATCGAATTCTTTCCTCCCATCGAATTAATATGCTTTAAAACTTAGTCTTTGTATTCTTTTTATTTTAATGTAATTTTAATACTTACATACTCTTACAATTTTAAATGAATAGATCAAAAAAGTGATATTCCTTTGTTTTGTTTTTTATTTATTTAAAGAATATTTAGGTGACAATTATTTTTATGGTAAGGAGAAATAAAATATATATTGCTTCAAAAAGGTTTCAATTATTACAATTTTAAACAAAAAAGACATATTCGTTGTATTTATTTAAGGACTATTTAACTGACAATTGCAATTATTTTTACGGAAGAAGGAGACAATTTTTTTCTTAATATTATTAACCCTGACATACATTTATTATTTCAAGAGAAATATTATCATTAATAATAAATCATAAAAGCATTTATATATGCAGGTTCATTAGGAAATAAGTCATTGTTTACTTTAATAAATCGGCTTCATATTCCACAATGACAGAACTAACAAAAGTATGTATGTTTTTCATAAAGCTATCAATTTTAAAGTAGATAGCTTAAAAATCGAATAAAATTAGATAAGGAAAATAAAAGTAAAAAGTAAAACAAAAAGTAAAAAAATAAAAGAAATAAAAGAATATATATATATATATATATATATATATATGAGATAAAAAGGGGTCAAAGTTTTCGAAAGAGATTCAATGTTTTAACGAATTCCTTCTGCCGGCACAAGGAAGGTTTACGAATGGCGATAGACAGATTCCCAAATGTTCAAATGGTTTTTGGAATCTGCTCTATGCAAGACCTTAAAACACTCTATTTTATAGCTACTGGCGCAACATGGATTTTCAACCAAATGCTGTCCAATAGCAGAGTCCAAAGTTGTAGAGGAAGAATGACACAGGGATCCTACCCTTCCCTGTCGAATTTTGGATGGAACGTGCTGGTTTATGTGGGTCTGCAAATGCAAGGAAGTACACCCTATATAGCCAGCATCACACTGGCATTTCAACTGGTAAACAACATTACTATAGAACACACTATCCTTACGAAAGGAAAGAAAAACATGTCTTGTAGAATACACTAAACGTAAGGAAACAGAGTAGAAGCGATTAATAATGCTTCCAACAATCTGCTTGCCCAGTTTTTTTTTACTATTTCCCATTATCCAAGGTAGTTTCAAATAAATGTGGCATTTTGAAGGGGTAACTATTTAGGGGGATTTGAAGTCAACAACCTTTTTGTTATTGCAGTCATTAATAAGGTCTTCATGTTAACCATTATTAATGAATATTTCCCTAATCCTATTCAGTTCCAAATCCAATCTACTAGGGGAACAAATAATAAGGGATATATGTACCAAAGTGTAAATTAAGCCTTCCTTTCTAGATTTCGGTACAAAAAAGACCAGTTTACATACAGGCCAGTAAAAGGTAGGCTTCCTGTAGATCGTAGTGAGAAAGCCGCTTCTTGAACATTCAACAAGGACATCATCCAAGAAGGGAAGATAATTATCTATCTCACTTTCCATAGTAAACTTTAGAGACCCATGTGGAATTTGACTTGTTGAAGAATGGTAACGCTTCACTCTGCGATGAAAACATGGCAAAAGTGTCGTCAACATATCTAAATAATACGGATTCGTAATAACCGACGAAGATATCAGCTAAAGTTAGGGCCAATGGGCTCTCCATTGAAACCCCATCGACCTGACTATACATAATATTGTCGAAGCTGAACTCTACTGATTTTGTACATAGAAGTACCAATTCTATGAAGATCTTTGAAAAACATGGAGAAATAAGGCCACCTTTATAGAGTGCGTCGGCACAAATACGTATAGTCTCAGCCAAAGGTACATTGGTAAAGAGACTAGAGACATCAAACGAGCACATAAAAGAACGTCTCAGAACCCTAACCCGAACTCACAAACCAATAGAAGTCAGGGATGCAGTGCGCCGTGTCTAACTCATGCACAGGTTGCAAGATTTCTAGGACCCACTGAGCCAAAGAATGTTGGGTGGACCCTATCATAGATAATATAGATCTCAGTGGAACACATTCCTTGTGTATTTTAGGAAGACCATATAATCTAGGATGTAATGACCTAGAGGGTCTGATCCTGTCATAGACCTTTGAAAATAACTACTTTTTAAATAAAGAAAATAAACGCTTTTGCATCTTGATTTCGTATTTGACTTTTACGGTTTTAAATTGTGTTAGACAAAGTCACTGTGGTCAATGGAAGTGTTACTGTATTAGTGTGCCGAGTCAACCAACCTACATTTCATTCCAGCGACATTATCTCAGGAACTTTGAGAGTGACGTCTTATTTGAGAAAACAGAACCTCAAAAGAAGCAAGGGTTTTCTCTTTATTAATATGGGTAGGGAGAATACAGAAATCTAACCCCTTAGACAAAACTTTAATTTCGATGCCTGTTAACACAGTATTCGAAAGGTTAAATATGTGTTTGCTTCCATTATTTGGTTCACAACCATATCGCCTTCGAACAAGGGGGGGGGGCAGTTGTTTTTCATATTTGACAGAAGCACGTTGCTTGGCAAATTCTTCACCAATAGACAGATACTTGCAAAAACGAAAGACATTTTTAAAAAAGACAAGAAAGCTTTGACTACAGACCAAAGACGATGACAAATACTAATAAAATTAAAGCTTTTCTGTCATCTTATTAATATCATCACGCATAAAAGCACTCTCCATCGATAAACTAGGTCTAACTTTAGACGCAGCAATACGTTTATAGATGTAGGAAGAGGCCACCTCTTGTTTCAGACAAGAACGTAAGAAAGCAACAGAAATGATTAGTAGATCTTATTCTGCTCTTTAGTCGTATGCTATTATCAAGTTCACTAATTTGGTGGTGACTGTACTTCTTCCGTGAATATTCAAATAAATGTTTGGAGGTACAAAATTTATATATACTTTTAATATACAATTAATGGAAATCTCTCTAAGGCCCTTTCAACTATCATCTTGTCAGGAGAAAATCGATAGTTCAGATAAATAAATAATATTGGCGAAAATATTTGGGTTTTTTTTTTCTGTGATAATAAAGTAATGGTTCAACTTATATGATCCAAACAAAACAGCACAAATGAGCCCGACGTCCTCCAAATGCTGTTAAATATTGAAAAAGTGGCAAAACAAAACGACACTTTTTCTTTTTTTGATGTTATACTAAAGTAAAGATTGAACTTCCTTCTATTTTTTCTTTTTTCTTTTTTATTTTCTATTTTTTCTTTTTTATTTTACTTTTATTTTCCTTCTCTAATTTTATTCGACTTTTTACAATCTACTTTAAAATTGATAGCTTTATGAAAAACAGACATATTTTTGTTAGTTTTGTCATTGTGGAATATGGGGCCAATTTATGAAAGTAAACAGTGGTTTATTTCCTAATGAACTTGCATATATAACAATAAATAATAAGATGGGTGAAGAAAACAACCGTCGGCTTTCCACAGAGCCACACTAGTTTCTATAATTGAGGGTGGCTACTTTGAATTTATGTGGTTACTTAATTAAAGTACTTTTCTGTGTATGTGGCACACACATATATGTATTGGGTTGGCCAAAAAGTTTGTTCGTTTTCTATAGGAAGGGGGGACCCAAACATCAAGTTTAGAAACATAACTGAGTTCATGCAGTTCATTTTCCATGCTCGATTTGGAAATCTTGAGAATGCCTGCGATTTGTCTGTTTGTACTAATTGTTCAACTACGGCTTTCATTTTGGTCACTGTCGGTTATTTTTGGCCGGCCAGAGTGAGAAGCATCTCTTACTAAAAAAAAATTATTTTTCGGAATCGAGCAAACCATTTATGGCACCCCCGTTCTGTTATAGCATTCTCGCACATGTCATATCTTTATTCAGGTTTCTGTAGCTTTTTTTTTTCTTGATTGTAATAAAAAAGCATCAGATGTCAGTAGTGCTCTGCTTGATCTTCCATTTCAAGGCCTGGAATACAAGCACAAATGAAAGAACTCCTCTGTTTGTAGGCTTATTACACACTGACATCAACATACTCACTACATCAAATAAAGGATTTGAAGAATAGGGATATAAAATGATCTTTAGTGGACTGGAAAGATGACATTAAAAAAACGAACAAACTTTTTGGATAACCCAATAAATAAAATTATTTAATTTTTTAATTTCATTTTCGGAATGTCTCATAAGAACTTTGTTCTGTATATCTTAAGTATATGCTCTTATAAAAAAAATAATTATAATATAGAGTTGATTGCTTAAAGAATCAGTACACAAGTGTTCACATGAATTTCCGGACAATGTCCGATTACCTTGCTAGTAATTTAAATAAGGGAACTTAATTTTTGTTAATTTTAATTTTTTTTTACTTTTATTCACACTGCCACTGTCACACCCGTTCTGTAACAGCATTCTCTCCATACACTTGGCATATCTTTATGAAGTTTCTGTAGCTTTTTTTTTCCTTTTCTGTTGTAAAAAAGCATATGTTTGTAATGCTCTGCTTGATCTTCCATTTCAAGGTCTGAAATACAAGCAAAAATGTAAGAACTCCTCTGCTCGGATGCTAATTACACACAGACGTCAATATACTCGCTACACCAAATACAGGATTTGTAGAATAGGAATATAAAACAATCTTTAGTGGGCCGGAAAGATGACATTCAAAAAACGAACAAACTTTTTAGCCAACTTAATATAATGTCTGCCCCAGCGAACTGTAAAGTTTCAGTAGTTTTGATTGAAGATTTCTGGCTAAACTTGTATTGTAACATATTTAAAAAAATTTTTTTTTAACGTAGTTGACCCCAAACAAGGCAGACCGCCACTGTAGATGTAAAGGGGCTACTGAGAAGAAAGAGAAGGTGTGGGGGGGGGGGTCAACCTAAATTGGGATCTGCGCAGAGAGATGTCTGTTTACATTAGTTTTAAATTTCTGCATGTCAGTACTGTCGGGGAAACAGGTGCAGGGAGGGAGTTCTAGAGGCCAGCAGCACGAGGAAAGAAGCTATTTGAGTAGAAAGCTCTCCAGCATCTGGGGACCTCCACAGTGAATGGATGGGATTTAGTTGATTGTCGAGTTGGTCTAGTGAATTTATGTCGAGGGGGCACCAGAGTAGCCAATTTATCGGAGCATAATCCATTGAAGTATTTGTAAAACAAGCACAAGGATGCTACATTGCGGCGATAGGACAGGGACTGGAGCTTGGTTGACAGTGAGGGACCTATTAGGTTGGCGATTCTTTTTTGGACCTTGTCAAGGAGGGAGAGACTAGTAGATGATGCACCAGCCCAGATGTGGCAACAATACTCCATGCATGAGCGGATGGTGGCTTTGTAGAGATACAGGATAATGTCAGGTGTTAGGAGTTTACTAGCACGGTAGAGGAAGCCAACCTTCTTTGCAGCAGCCTTGGCAATGTCTTCAATGTATTTGTTCCAATTCATGATGAACTCTCAGGTAGGGTGTTATTTGCCATGACAATCAGTAGTTGGAGAAGTTTCTTGTAGTTATTGAAGGGTATATGCCATATTAGATATTACAACCAAATTAAGTAACACACCGGTTCTTGTCTGATCACCAAAGTTAAACCATATTTAGTCTGGTCAATACTTAAATAAAAATTGAGAAAGACACCGACTTTACTTTATATATTAGAAAACTAGAGATGCCCAAAGAGGCATAATCAATAAACAGTGTTTGATTTATTTATCAAATATAAGAACAAATAAATAATTTTAAAAAGGCCTTTTGTTTCTTTTCGATGAAATGAGCATTTTTTACCCACCCACCCAGAAAATTGGCAGATAAATTCACTAGAACAGTAGAACAGGCATTCTCTGTTTCTTTGTCTCTTCCCTCTTCAAAATGGCAGCCCTCTGACCAAGGTCACACAGAAATACAATTGTTCATGTCCTTATGTCTTGACAGATAGTGGTTGGAAAATATGTTTTCTGAAGCTGGGTATTTTGATATGCAAGAAAATACAGTATTTCTTTTTGTTTCGTTTTTTTTGTTGTTTTTTTGTACTCCAAAATGGATTTATTGTTGGTGTAAGAAATTATTATTTATTTTTTTTGTTTGTTCGTTTCATTGAAACCATTTCCTGAAGTGCAAAGGCCAGGGAATAGCAATTTAAAAAAAAAATAAATAAATAAAATAAAATTTTTCCAGCAAATATAATTTAAGACTCTTTTTCTGGACCTCTGCTGGTTGCTTTCACATCTTATTAATTATTTTTCTTCATTGTCACACTTCCAGGGTTTCTTAATCACACTTTCTTTTCCCCTGGTAGTTTCAGGGCAAAGCTTGCCGGATGCTGTTTTCCTTAGAAGGTATCCGATCCAACCCTACTTCCTCTGCACGATCTGTGTTATAATGTCATCTTTCCTGATCCTCTTTTCTTGGCTTCTTTATTTTTCTCAGCTGGTTCTGAGTCAAAAGAATCAAGTGAGTTATGTAAAGATTATGGTCATAGGCTATAGAATCAGTAAATCTGAGTTCAAATCAAGTCAGTTATGAGTGGTATTAATCTTCACTTGATCCTCTTATGTGTAAAATAGCAGTTTGTCTTGCTGCTTTCTGTGCTGACAAGTTGATGGTATAAGTTTGACAGCTTGTCTGACTGATAGTACAGGAGACTTAACTCTTAGGTAGTGCTATCGGTGGCTGCTCTATCAACAGTTGTAGAATATTGGGGTAGCTGTAGTGCAATGTCGTGCATGAGAAGGGACCTTGCATTTATTTCTGTTGGGCTTTCCCGAGGTCACTACCCCTTAGATACAAATTCGGCTAATAGACTACATGTGTGCACTTTGGTTTTGACATCCAAACCCACTCTAGCAAACTATAATGAAAATTAAAAATAACAGAAAAACGACAACCAAATAACCTTCTCCTTTGAGGCTCTCCTTCATAAACAGAACAAACCTCGATGATGTAAAACCCTTTCTCCACATAAAATCCCCAGATACTGCATTTGTACGTCCCCACCTCCACCCCGACCCACCCGACTAGCAGCAAGATCCCACCCCTTTCACTGTAGAGGTCCACTAGATGCCGGATGATTTTCTACTCTGATAGCTCCTTTCCTTTGGGATCTCCTCCAAACAACCAACAGGCAGAAATTTAAATGTAATGTGAACAAACATCTTGCTGCCCAACTCCCTATCAAAGTTGCCCCCTTCTATAAATCTACCCCCTATCGCAGTCAGTGGCAATATGCCTTGTTTGGGTAAATAAAAGTAAAAAATAAAATAAGATTTTAAAAATATATTTATTTTAGTGTGTTTGTGGGGTTCATTAGTGAGGTAATGGATACAATTGTGGACTATGGAATTAAAATATGAAATATATTGTCTTCTAATATTCTTGGGAAAAGGTATGAGCTACAATCTTCCTTTTAAATAACAACTTGTATTCAATGAATCATATGCAATGAATTGTTTTGAACAAAAATTAAAGACAAAAATGGAAGTTGGGGGGGTCTGTATTATATGCAAATACTCGTGTTTCGAAATTTTTGAGATCAGGATTGCTAATTTGGATTATGTGGACTGCTATTCTCATCTTGGATGTTATTCTGGAAATGTTTCCTACCGATGAAGAAAAAAAAAAAAATCCCCCCCCCCCCCCCGGCCTTCTTCAGGTGCAACTTTTTGAAATACAGTCGATACTAAGAATAAAATAAGATTTGCTTACTTAATATTGTAAATTTTTTTTCTTAACCCCTCCTCCCACTGGATGAACTCTTCCGTCAGACTTTTTCTTCGTTAGGCCCAAGATTATTTAAAGACTGTTTATTGTTTTTGTAGTTTTATTTTGTAATTAAAATTGTAGTGAGATGGAGAATAATAAACCTTTACCAAAGATATTTTGGTCTCTTATTATTCTCCGTCTCACTATACTTAACACTTCTACTCGGTCATGGCTGCCAGAAGGAGAACAATCTATCCCCATGGATTCAGGATAAAGGGTTCAGTTCAGAAGTCTATATAGATTCCAGAGTTCGAAAAGATGCACCTGAAGAAGGTCGAAATGATGTTCTTCCAGTATGTGATCCTCCGAAGGTTTGTGCTCTACTATTCATGCCATCATGTGATCCACAAGGAAAAAAAGAAGACAAATAAAAATTACATGAATTTATTATTGTAATAAATAATAAAAAAAAGAGTACTGTCCCAGATGATGCGCCTAATTTCAGTGACTTCGCGTCGACAACGAGAGTTGCCAAGACAAAAACGCCAAGCGTTAATGGAAGGCTTGCAGGCGATAATATAACACGAATAAATTCAACGAAAAAAAATACATAGATAAAAAAATAAAAACCCGAACAAACTGTAGGGGGGGGGGGGAAGGGTCAAATGAACCATTTTCAATCAAATGTGTTGAAAATAATTTTTTTTTGTCAATGTTTTCTTTTTCATTTGTTTCACTGTTTTTTTTGTTGTTCTTGCTAACATAAAACAAAGAAAGAAAGAAAATGGGTTAGGGCTCTCATTCTTAGCGATAGCCAAGCTCTAACTGAAAGACTGGCAGACGCTAACATAATACGAATAAATTCAAAGAAAAAACACATTTTTTTTTTTGTGTGAAAATAATGGGGGGGGGGGGGGTAAAATTTTGTCAATGTTTTTATGAGATAAAAGAAAGAAAAAATGATATTCCGTCAGCGCTCAGGCGCTTCTGCGACCTGCCCGATCGTTGTCGACGCGAAGTCACGGAAATTAGGCGCGTCATCTGGAACAGTACCAAAAAAATACACGATTTTATTTACTTTTATTTTAATCGCACAGGACTTAACGTCCCCTCGCTGTATCGAACACAAAATTCTGTCTCTGAATTGCATGTCTCAGCTGTTTGAAGAGGAACGCTGCACTGTTCCCTAATGCTGTCGGACCATCTTTTTGGTGGGCGTCCTCTTGGTCTTGCATTTGAAATGCCTTTTCTGTAGCTGACATTTATCATCCCACTTTTCCTAGCAACATAACCAAACCATCGAAACCTCCCAGCCGACACCATAGCTTCGATGGTTTCTGTCATGCCCAGCGCTTCGCATATGCAAGCATTACTAAGCCTGTCATTCCTAGTAACCTGGATTTTATTTCATGTAAATTCGAAAAAGTTAAAAATAAAGAAATTTAGCGATCAAAACAATTGTAAAAAGATAAAACTCAAGACATTTAACGATAAACCTCGCTAATATCATTCAAACGAATCAGAATATAAATCTACAGGTTCTGTTCGCATCATTCTATAAAAGTATTCATCCAGATGTGACTGAAGCATATGTTTAGCGATACCTCTCGTCGTTCTGCGGGAGTGCACATGGATGAGTTTCCAAATAAAAGTTGATATTTCAAGTTTAACTTTTGTTGATTGTTTGGTTGCCTACTGGAATGCTGACAACTAGCGAGTTTGCTAATTTAATGGGAAAATAATGGATAGTTAATGGGTAGTTACAACTTGTAGTTCACATATTGGAATGTAAACAACTACGTAGTTTAATAACTCTGTAGCTTTCTAGTTTAATGGGAAAATAATGGGTAGTTAATGGTAGTTACAACTTGTAGTTCACATATTGGAATGTAAACAACTACGTAGTTTAATAACTCTGTAGCTTTCTAGTTTAATGGGAAAATAATGGGTAGTTAATGGTAGTTACAACTTGTAGTTCACATATTGGAATGTAAACAACTACGTAGTTTAATAACTCTGTAGCTTTCTAGTTTAATGGGAAAATAATGGATAGTTAATGGGTAGTTACAACTTGTAGTTCACATATTGGAATGTAAACAACTACGTAGTTTAATAACTCTGTAGCTTTCTAGTTTAATGGGAAAATAATGGATAGTTAATGGGTAGTTACAACTTGTAGTTCACATATTGGAATGTAAACAACTACGTAGTTTAATAACTCTGTAGCTTTCTAGTTTAATGGGAAAATAATGGATAGTTAATGGGTAGTTACAACTTGTAGTTCACATATTGGAATGTAAACAACTACGTAGTTTAATAACTCTGTAGCTTTCTAGTTTAATGGGAAAATAATGGATAGTTAATGGGTAGTTACAACTTGTAGTTCACATATTGGAATGTAAACAACTACGTAGTTTAATAACTCTGTAGCTTTCTAGTTTAATGGGAAAATAATGGATAGTTAATGGGTAGTTACAACTTGTAGTTCACATATTGGAATGTAAACAACTACGTAGTTTAATAACTCTGTAGCTTTCTAGTTTAATGGGAAAATAATGGATAGTTAATGGGTAGTTACAACTTGTAGTTCACATATTGGAATGTAAACAACTACGTAGTTTAATAACTCTGTAGCTTTCTAGTTTAATGGGAAAATAATGGGTAGTTAATGGGTAGGTCACATATTAGAATATAAACAACTCGGTAGATCACATATTGGAAGAACACAGGTCGGAGGTTAAAATCATCCAAAACTTTATGAGAACTACATCCAAGATGAGAATAGTAGTCCGAATAAAACATTATCAGGAATTCTTACTCCATTTCAAGAACCTCTTATTTGAAACGGTAAGATTACAAATGCACCGAGTCAGCAGCACAGTAGATACACAAGGCCGGTCATGTTTTGATAACACTAATGTTACTACAACTAAGGATTAACTATTGCAGTTTTCTGCTTGGATAATAAGGCAATCATTCCTATACTGTGACGTTATTTCATGTTCCTCCATTTCTTGACACAAAGTATGTTTTAAATATATAAAATATTAAATATAATATAATATAATATATAAAATATTAAATATATAGTTATGCTTGTATGTATATATATATATATATATATATATATATATATATATATATATATAGGGAATTTTTTTTTTTTTTTTTTTTTTTAGCTTTAGAAATCTGGGGTCGTATTATATTCAAGAACATAAAATTTGATTCATTCCTTGCCGGTCTTCTTTTTTCTTTAACGCCCTTTTGAACCAATGTAAACAAAAGCGCTTGATTACGTAAGCAAGCGTGTTTTCAAGCCCCTTTCTTTAGTTGTATAAAGATATTTACCTTCAGATATTTTTTTATAGATGTCATCTGTGTTTCTTACACCTATTCGTTTTTTTTTGGGGGGGGGGGGGTACTCATGTCTGAGGAAGTTGAGATTAGTAACCTTTAGGAATTTGTGTTATTGCTGATGCAGATTCCAGCTCACATTCACTGCTAAATTATGGGGAACATAAGGGGAGGGGGTGGGGGGAGTCACATCCCATATCCCTAAAGTTTTTGCTGCCACAAACTAAATAGGAGACTAAATTTTTCGTATGTCTGGGTCTATATCTATGACGTAATTATTTAACTTAGTGGTTATTTAAAATAGCAATGCTATTAAGCTAAGTGTTTATTTAGCATGACAATACTATTGAGCTTTGTGTTTATCATAACAATGATATTAAGTTTACTGTTTATTTAATATAACAATTAATTGGTGTTTATTTAAAGTAACACATTATTTCTAGCTTAGTTTTTATCTAAAATGGCAATGCTATTGAGCTTGACATTTATCTCGAATGGCAATGCTATTGAACTTAGTGTTCATCATTACAATGCTTTTGAGTTCAGTGTTTAATTAGTGAACTTGGTTTTAATTAGTAAACTTGGTTTTATCATTTGTCTTAAATTATTATTGCCATTTATTCATTAATAAGAAATAAATAGAACTTAGTTTTAATTTACTCTCTCTCTCAAATAATAATAATAATAATAATAATAATAATAACTAGCGGGACCCATGTAAATTTCACAAAATGATGTTTTTAATACTAATTATCTTGTTCCTAACCTATACATGTTTGAATAAAATATAAGATTTGGACTTGTATATTTATTTTTTAAAAATGAACAATACATGAAACAATTTACAAAATTCTTTATATACAATATTTCTAGTGAAGGTAATATTTCGACGACTAAACCTTACTTTGTAAATGTTTTTGATTAAATTAAATTTGGCTCTAATTCATGAATATTTATTTACTCCTCTCCAGGAGTTAGGCACAAGGCCAGTTTTATCTTACTCCCACAAGTAAGATGTGACCCAAGGCCCCCTTCCCCTCGAAATGTAGAAAAAAAAATCTAGAAATGTAGAAAAAAAAATCTTACAGGTTGGTTGAGATCAAACTATAAACCAGTTGGGCTGAAATCAAAAATACTACGTCGCTAACCGTTGCGCCAAAGGGAAATACTTGAAAATGTTTCGAAAATCAAGCGATTTGAATGTTTTTCAAAATCTAGGTGCGGCACGCATGCGCATAGCTTTTGCTGGAAGCGTGACACACGAACACACACGCTATCGTATTAATATATAGATAATAATAATAATGGTAAAAAAGTTTTCTTATTAAAAGATGTAATTGTTTTCAGCTGAAGGTTGTGTTGCTGTCACCCATTATGTGCACTTTTAGATTAAGGCAGCCTCGTGGTATTTAGCAGAACACTAGTGACAACAAGAAACTAGTGTCCCAGCACACTCCCTTTTGGGGAGGGATGGGTTTAATCCGAGAGAAGGGCAGGCAGAAATTGCTCTCTTGAATCCCCTCCAAAATGAGGTCAAAGGCATTGAATTTGTTTTTAATTTTAAAAAGGGTATTAAAAAATAAATAATAAATTTGCTGTGAAAAAAAAAAAAAAATGGTTGAATTTCTCTTTTTATAGTAAAAATTGCTCTTGATTGCTATTTCTTTCTTAAAGGCACTGCTGTAATGAAGATGGGCACTACAGCATTTTCTCTTTTGCTACCAACTAAATTCATTTGTGTGTTTTGTGCACTTGGATGTTTGTAACACAGGTCTGACACACAGATGGCGCTACTAATAAACAATCCATATGATTTTTATAAAGTACTAACCTTCAAATGACATGTGAGCCCAATCAGATTTTTAGTCTCCAAATTACAATTATTTAAGTGAAGCTACTGTTGCAAATTTTCTAAACAGTGGAAAAATCTGAATTTTGTGTGTTGCTGAAGCATTGCTTTCTGATGGGAATAAATACTGTTCAAGCAAAGCAATGGCTGGATAAGTGTTCTGCTATAAGGACTCTGCTCTATCGGAAGCAATGGTCAAGAGGTGGTGTGCTGACTTGAAACACGGTCATATGGACGCAGATCATGTGTGCAGAAGGAAATCAATGATTTTGGTGTTTTCTTAAATTTTTATTATTATTTCTTACTCTCGACGAGTTCTCGCACAAGTCATTACCAGTGATCGCTCACCTGTAAAGACGGGTGACGTTCCCTGGAGTCTGAGTGACAACATGTCTCCCGAGATTTCCAGCAATCACTGCTTCTTCTAATCAGTTGCGAATTGTTTTGCATTCTTGTAACAGGCGTTTGCCGTTGGGTTCTCTTTGATAATGGCTGTTGGCGTTCTCTTGAATGTGAGAGTCAATAAGCCTCCACAAGATTCCAGTGTTTCCCATGTCCTTCCAGTAGAGGTCTGGATGGTGCTTTCCTGTCTCAGTCTTTTTATCGTATTTGACTGTTCATGACCATTTTGTGTGGGATCAAAGGTGTTGCTGCCACTGCGGTTTTATTGATGGAGGTGGGGTTAGATTATGGGACTTTTCTTACATATCTATCCTGGTAGTTTCAGTTCTCTTGCTTTCATGTAATGTTTTTCTATATTTTTTAGTTGTGTTTACACAGCTTTATTCTATTTCAACGTATCTGTCATTGTTTGGTGTTACCTAGTTATGTAGGTTGTCTTCCGCACTTGAGGATTTTTCTTAATATTTCAGCTGTTTTCATCAGTGCCTTGCGTTGTATAGTGTCATCCTACCTTTGCTTCCAATTTCGGGGCAAGTTTAGAATTGGGACGTTATGGAAAAAAGACAAAATTAAGAAATATCTTTATGATGTCGGTACCCGTATCGGAACACGTATACCAGAAATCATGTAAATTGATAAAGTAGTGATTTTTTTTTAACAAAAGAAAATCAAATTTTATCGATGAAATTCCAGACTCTATTTCTCTAGTTCGCAAAAGTTTGACTTACCTCCCTTGACCATGACCAATATGGCGATGATATATCAACGATACTCGTTTACCGATAAAATTTTATTTTATAAAATAAAAATAAAAATATTTTATCAATTTACGTGATTTTTTGTATACGATATATCATGTATTTCGTCACGGGTACGTACATCATACAGATATTTCATATTTTTTCTTATTTTTTTTTTTTCCATGACGTCACAATTCTAAACATGCACCGACATTTTATACTAAACATTTCTTCTGATTTTTTTTTTTTTACTGTTTCTAGTGCTGCTACTATTATTGGTATTATTATTCCATGCTTTCTGAGAAACTTCAAGTGTTTTCTTAGTTTTTCTGCCTCCTTGATCTTCACCCTGTGATCTACTGGGACGGCAAAATCTACTATTTGGCATGGGTTTTCCTTATTGGTAACTATTATCATGTCTAGTCTTCTTGCTTGGATATGTTTGTATTTAAATATCCAATCGAATTTTATGCCTTTCGTTTTCCAATACTGGTTCCAGTTTGTGTGTGTGACATTTGTGTATTTAAAGTTTAGTCGTATTCCTAGTCAGGTTTGTTTCTATATTCCTTCTGGGCTAGTTTACTGCATTCACTTATGATGTGGTTCTGCGTTTTGTCGCTTTGTCCAAAGAGTTTACACTTGTTGTTTTGTTGGGACTTGTCTATCTTGGCTTTTATGTACTTTTTTTGCTCGCATTGTTTTGTGCAGACGTCAGTAGCGAATATTTAGTCCCACCCAGACAACTATTAATATGGAAACGATTTAAATTATGACCAAAAACAAAAAAATCAGCAAAGGGAATGAGTTGTCTCCCTTACAACTAAAAGTTTTAAAAATGTGCAAACAAAATAAAAATTAAAAACTAAAATGACTTTACCACATCCTAGGCAATACTGGGCAATTTATTAATGTTTGTATTACAGAAGATCAGAACAACATCGGTGCTGTCGGTTTCAAATCCTAACCGGGGGATAGACATAAACAGAGGCTGAAGAGAGTCCAGTAAGGAGGCCTTTTAGAGGGTCCCCTTTGTTAGGATTTGTAACCGATGGTACCGATGTTGTTCTGATCTTCTGTAATACAAACATTAATAAATGTTATGCTTTTATTTTTTATTTTTCTTAATAATCGAGCACTCTGCTGGTTGTCTCTCCCACTAACCTTATATATATATACTAACCTTATATATAAATGCTGTGGATATATATATATATATATATATATATATATATATATATATATATATAGCATAGATTTATGTAAACCCAATTACATGATCAATTTGCGTTCCAAGAATTCAACAAAACAACAGATTGTGTACGATCGTTTCTGAGACCATATATATATATATTTATATATATATTAGCGATTTATCTGTTTGTTTCAAGTTCAAGGTTCTTGAAAGTGAGTCATCGTTGGAACTCTTCTAAAATGGTACAAAGAAGTTATAATTTGTTCACCCCCACACTTTTTCAACATGCTGTGCACAGTAGTTGTGTTTTGAGTAAAATTAGGAGATGAATACCCCCCCCCCCCCGTATCACCAGTGGGTGGGGTGTTAGGGTTGATCGATATTATTAAAAGCAATAAATTGTAAGTATGTAACTAGTGGTGATTCCTGGGAGACGTTAGAAACATGAAAGAAAAACAAAAAAGTTTCCTTTTTATTGTTTTTACACTTTACTATTCTTTAGTATGTTTTTTTTTAATGAATACTCATATATATATATATATATATATATATATATATATATATATATATATATATATATATATATATATATACTTTAGTATATTTATTTATATATGTATTACAGAAGATCAGGACAACATCGGTACCGTCGGTTTCAAATCCAATCTTATGTCGGTCTCTTTTCAGCCTCTGTTTATGTCTGTCTTCCCGGAAAATGGTGTATTCCTTTGTTTGAATTTGAAACCGACGGTACCGATGTTGTTCTGATTTTCTGTAATACATATATAAATCAATATTACACTCTGATTTTTTGATTTTTCTTAATAATCGAGCACTCTGCTGGTGGTCTCTCCCACTAACCATATATATATATATATATATATATATATATATATATGTCTGGTATGTTTATATATTTGTATGTACAGAATTCACTCCTAAACTAATTAACCAATCATGAATTTTGGAACACAGCTGCTTGGGTAAGGGGTGGTAATGTGGGCTATATTTAGTTTTATTTAGTTGTATGCAAATGGTGTAAAAAGGGGGTGGAAGGCCTTTGTAGAAAATTCAGATACCTCCGATTTTGTTGAAATTTTCGGAGCTTGATTATAATATTTAAAATTTTAATTATATCATAAATTTTATAATCATAAATTTTATAATCTACTGAAAATAATATGAACGCTTTGCTTGGCATAAACTGTTTGGCATTGAGTTTATTTTTATCTGCAGTAGTTACATACACCATGGAAGATTCACATGATCTCATTTGTTGGGAATTACATTATGTATTAATTGCTCTCTTGGGAATATCTCGAATTAGTTTGGTTCTTCAACGTAAAAACATTTCCTTATATATATATATATATATATATATATATATATATATATATGTATATATATATATATATGTATATATATATATATGTAATATATTATTATTTTATTATTATTATTATTATTATTTATTTATGTATATATTAGTGAAATTTTAAGCTGAATTATTTCGACACTTGATTATTGGGGAAATGGTAGTTTAATCAGTACCATTGGAGAGCCATGAATATTATAACTGTCCTGTTTTTAAATCTCCGAAACAGTTACATGGTAAACAGCTGATGATCCCCGTGTTAATATTAGACGCTTAAGGTCTCCTGTTTTTGTTTAACTCTTAGATACTTAACCACCACCCCCCCCCCTTTTTATTTTTTTTATTTATTAATTTTCCAACGAATGTTAAGTCTGCAATATCTTGGATTTAGTTAGTTTCTCTGGGAATTTAAACTGTATTTTACTTCTTTTTTTTTTTTAAATGACTCAAAGCTTCTTTAGACTATATATTTATATATATATATATATATATATATATATATATATATATATATATGAGAGAGAGAGATGAAAGATGAGAATAAAAAATTGTAAAGATACAATATTTATTAGAACATCAAAAGTTCAGAGCAAGGAGCTTCATATCCTTAATCCATGGATACTCAAAGTTAAATGTTGCCGATAATATTTACAATTACATTGTCAGCTTTTCCCTGTCCTCTGATGAAAAGAGTTTATCTTTGAAAATCCATGGATTAAGGATATGAAGCTCTTTGTTCTGAATTTTTGATGTTCTAATAAATATTGTATCTTTACAATTTTTTATTTTCATCTTTTATCTCTAGAATTGATTGCTCTATTCTATATATTTAGCTTTATATTATCACGATAGATTATTATTAAACAATAATTCAATTATCTTTAATTTAATTCAACATTTAAATATATATATATATATATATATATATATATATATATTAAAACAATCTACACAAATTTATTTATGTTTCTATGCAAGCGCATATCATCATGAATGACTAAAGAAGCGCTGAAATTGTCGAAAGAAAATCAAAAGTACAAATTATCAAGAGCAGCAAGCGACAATTCTCTTCTCCATCCTCCACTCCTACAGTTATAACCTTGAGAAGAGCAGTGTCGCATGCTGCTCCTGATAATTTGTACTTCATTGCTTCTGTAGTCAGTCCTGATGATATGCGCTTGCATAGAAACAAATTAATTTGTATAGACTGTTTTAATGTTTATATGAAGTTTATTTATAAAGCTCTATCTTGTATTGAGCACTTTCGAAAACAATATTAGTTTTAAGTTCATTTTATTAATATATTTGAACTTGTTTAATTGTGTTATGTATAAATAATGTAAATACACTTTTTTGGCAGAAATGAACACTTCATAACAGTTGCATTTCTGTTCCTAATCCTAAGTAGTACCGAAAATGGAATTTGTATGGTTAGCAAAAATATTTTGTGAGAATATTTTTATTTTTATTTTGCTTGTCTCTGCCAGATTATCCTCTTTGTTTAGAGGACACAGTTGGCTAATTATCTATGACTCAGTTTAGAAACTATACGAGAAGGAAACACAAAAAACTATATTGAAAAGAAAAATATGAAGAATTCAGGGAAGAAACCCTTCTTTTTTTTCCTTATTACCATATATGGTAATGCATGTTTAGATTTCTCTTTCCTTTTGCCTAAAAACTTAAGAAATTTATTTCTCTTGTCAATCTTTTTAATCATCTTCAACATATAACACGGCGTGAAATATATATTAAATGAAATGCTCGTCCATAGCAAGTGAAATGCTATAACTGTAACCTATAGAATGCCATCACATTAAGTTCTTTACAGATATACATTAAACCAAATATTAAAAAAATAAAAATTCCTCAAAAGAATTTGCTTATTAAAAAAAGAAAGAAAAAAATCAAGACTCCCTTCCTCCCATGGAATTCTCTCATTTTGTACTTTCGTTCATTATTATCTTATTTATTATCTCCCTTTTATCCAACCTCCTCTCGAACAAAATGTGAAATAATAACAAAAAATTAAAAATCATTCAGTTTAACGTTCGTTTTACATGCTGGCATGCATTAAACAGCTTTTAAAATTTAACTTCTAAACTAACCTATCTCTGGCTAGGTCTTTATTTATCCCTCTTTCTCTCAAGTACATACTTATCATTTCCTCCCATGTTTTCCTTGGCCTTCCCTTGTGAACTGACCCTGCTACCTCAAATGTTCTACATCTACTAATCCTAAAACTCTCATCCATTCTTTTAACATGTTCATACCATTGAAGTTTGCTCTTCTGCACACATCTCCCTATACTGTCCAGGTTTTATCTTTCTCTGAGGTCATCAGATCTAAGCCTTTCTATAAGACTCACATTACACATCCATCATATCATTCTCATATTTCTCTCCATGCAACACATGTCTTCAACATTCACTGGCCAAGTTTCACTTCCATACATCATCACACTGCATACACATGCCTGAAGGCCTCTTTCTCTTGGTCGACAGTGGAAGATAAAAAAAAAATTCAGGTTAGACATAAGCTATATACAGCCTATAGATACTTTTTTTTTTTTCATATGTAAATATATTTCATAGAGATAAAACCTTTGTATAAATAAAAATGTATACTAAATAAATGTGTACATTTATATTTGGGATTTAGTAAACTCATTTTAGTTTTGAATTTTTATTTGTTTGCACATTTTTAAAAATTTATACAAGTAAGGGAGGCAACTCCTTATATATTTTACAGGTAAAAGTGAGTTATTCACTTTGCTGATTTTGCTTTTTCGGTCATAATTAAAAAATGTTTCTATATTCCCAGTTGTGTTGGCAGAACTAAATAATTTTTAAATAAACTGTAGAGAAGTGCATTATTATAGTGTCAACAGCATGGTAGAGGAATAACAAATGAAAATTGGCTAGTCAAAATCAAATTTGATAAATGCTACTTAGGTTCAACTTTGAAAATCTTGGCAGATAACAGTATACGTTATCAGATATATAAAATGTATTTCTCGGATAAAAATTATAAATTTTTTCACATTTGAAAATTTAAAAACAGCCTCATGGAAAACATAAACACACGTAAATTATTAATGTTAATATAATTTTTTATATTTTTTATTACAGTCCTCCATCTTTTATCAAAAATTGTATTTTTTGATAAAAATTGATTGAATATGAAACTTATGAAAAACTGGACATGTTTAACTTTGAATAACGCTCATTTCAAATGGACTTTGATGACGCTTTCGTGCCTACATGCATCTGTTGGACCCTCGTGAAACTACGTTTGAATTGCCAAGAGAATTGCTTCTTCATTTTTGTTAATATCTAGTCTTCAATGTATGCATCTCTATCTTGTTCTCACTGCTGCGAAGCGCAAGTGATTTGTGCAATTCTCAAGTAATCTTGTCAAAATGAGATCTTTCTCAATCTGTAAAAAAATCTTATACGTATTTAAAAAAATATCCACATCGGAGCTTTGATTTGATTTATGTGCATTTAGTTTTAATATCCATTGTTTTTGTTTGTGTTCATCGGAATTTGGTGTCTATTAGTCTTATATTATATTTTACTACTCAGTGCATTTATATATATATATATATATATATAGAGAGAGATAGAGAGAGAAAGATAGATAGATGCCTCTTATATTATATTTTACTACTAAGTGCATTTATCTATCTATCTATATATATATATATATATATATTTAAAGAGATAGATAGATATATAGATATATATATTTAAAGAGATAGATAGATATATAGATATATATATTTAAAGAGAGAGATAGATATATAGATATATATATTTAAAGAGAGAGATAGATATATAGATATATATAGATAGATAGATATACTTATATATATATATATATATATATATATATATATATATATGTATAGATAGATATCTATATATAGATATCTATATATATATATATAGAGAGAGATAGATAGATATCTATATATAGATATCTATATATATATATATAGAGAGAGATAGATAGATATACTTATATATATATATATATATATATATATATATATATATATATATATGTATAGATAGATATCTATATATAGATATCTATATATATATATAGAGAGAGAGATAGATAGATATACTTATATATATATATATATATATATATATATATATATATATATGTATAGATAGATATCTATATATAGATATCTATATATATATATAGAGAGAGAGATAGATAGATATACTTATATATATATATATATATATATATATATATATATATATATGTACAGATAGATATCTATATATAGATATCTATATATATATAGAGAGAGAGATAGATATATATATATATATATATATATATATGTTGATTAGTTTCATTCCAATGACCAAAGAAAAAGCTGCAGTCCACAATCATAATTTTTTATTTTGTTTTAATGCTTATATTTTTTTTCTTGTCTTATGACCGTTTCACGATTTTTCAAACCGTCAATTAGGACTCAATTGAGTCCTAATTGACGATTTGAAAAATCGTTTCAAGTTTCGGATGCAGCGCCTTTGAGGAGGGGGGGATTTAAGCTGTATGTCAACTTTTGATGTGAGTTTTTACATACCTTTTGATTTGCCGTTTTTGTTAAATCTTAAGCTTTTCTCACCTTCCTTTCTTCTATTTTGGATCAATATGTTTTTCTATTAAAATTAACTGATGATCAGCAATGTTAAACTAAAGACTATATATTTTTATCAAGTGAGCTGTGAAACGCGCATAAGAAAAAATCAATAAAACAATGAAAAAACTAACCGAAAACGTTTTGATTGTAAGAGGAAGGAAAAAATACAGGTATTCATGGAAATCAGAAGATTAGGAAGTTGAAAAAATAAATAAATGGAAGTTGTGGTTATGAACTGATTTTTTCCTTTGGTCATTGGAATGTAGCTAATAACTATATGTGCTCTGATGCTTATAACACAACCTCATTGAGCTTGCAATTTGAAAAATATTTGGACATTATAAGTAGTGTATACCTACATATATACTTTTTATAAAAACTCACAAATATATACATATAAATGTCATCCACTGTATCACAGTTCTTTAGTGTGGCTAGACGAGCAAGTGTTTAAAGCTGAGATCGAAACTCAACAACCGTTTTGTCAACAGTTGGAGTTACTACCCACTATGCACAAGTTACAAAAGAAATGGAAATCTTAATGATTATATATTCATTATCAGATGCCTAGAGTGATTTATTTTTTTATAAAGGGCATTATACAATAACATGAATTTAACTGAATCAAGACAGCAAACTTTGCACAAATGAAATCCTTCATATGCGTTCACACAGAGCTTTATAATAATAAGAAATAAATTAAATACAAAAAAAATAATAAATAAAAAATGTTAACTTCTCTTTGGCTGCATTTTCTTGATGGTAAATTTGAAAAAATAAAATTTAAAAAAATAAAAACTCCAGCATAAAATATTCAAGGATAGAAAATTTAAATTATATCAATAAATAAATTTAAAAAATGTATTGATAAAATACAGGTGTGTTTTTTTTTTTGTTGTTTTATTTTAAAGTCTTTTTTTGCAGTTGAAAATAAAATGTTTGACTAATCCTGTTAAAAACTTTGAGTAAAATCAAAACATCAAATTACTTGATTATTGAAGAAAAAAAAGAAAGTGGGGGGAGCAGAAAAAGTAAAATAAACAGAAATGACAAAACTAAAAATAGAGAAAGGGAAAAGAAAGAGGGGAAAGACTAAAGCAGAGAGAGAGAGAGAGAGAGAGAGAGAGAGAGAGAGAGAGAGAGATAGTTTAATACAAAGCAGACAACAGCTGATAAGGGTTTTTTTTTCTTCAGAATTTATTTTTCTATAATATATCTATTTAATTTTTTCAAGTAAGCATTTAAATAAATATTACTTTGTGCATTTTACACATCAGCCAAACAATTTGCACGACTGTTTAGTATTATGAAAAAACTGTTGTTTATTTCTTTCCATAATCTTGTTTTGAATTGTAAAATAGCCAAGAATGGAATGGACCTGTCGGCATTCCCCGATAATAAACCACCCCCTATCCTGAAAGAGGAAGTAATACCTGGGAGGATGGTCTCCTAAGAGTGGACCAAACCATGCCTCATTCCGACAAAGAAGAGTCTACTGAAGCCAAAACAGTCTCTAGGTTGTCAGAATGTGCTAAGGATTTCTGTAGCTGTGCATGAAAAAAAAACACAAGGCTACTACTACTACTACTACTACTACTACTACTACTCTGAATTCTTAAGTAGCAATTGTAATAATAGTTTCGTATTTATTTCGCTCAGTGGTCTTGTTCAACTTCTATAACATAGAATATCTTGGAATGAACATAGTTGTTATTTCATTGAAAAATATACTTAACAAAATAAGAAGGTAGCTAATAAAATTACAATTACTTCTCTATTTTTATTGATTTCTTTTAAGACTTATCCACGAAATTATTTTGAATATGTATTAAAATAAAAGCAAACAATTAGAAATCGTTACTACTGGTAATTTATTAATTAAAATTAGTTTTTAAATAATCAATATGTTAATCAGGATTTTATTGTAGATATTAATTGAATTGGGTGTTAATATTAAGTAGATAGACAATGATTTAAATAATATAAGATATTATTTCTTGGTGATTAATAATTTAAAAATAAAATCATCTGAAATAAGAGCTTAAAAAATTAAACGAATTCTGACATGCGTTGTGCCAGAATTCGTGTTACAAACATAGATATATAATCTCCATTATAATAATAATTATATGTATGGGTTTTTACCATTGCTCCTGGCAAAATATAACACAAGGTCGATTAGGATGGGGTGGGGTTAGGGTGGGGCTCTTATAATTTTGCATTTTTGATGCTGTGGAAAAAAATGCTTTAATCCCCTCTGTTCACCCCTATCTATATAGTCACTGTAGACCCTGAGGGATTGACAGTGACCCTTCTTTTCTTCGTGCAATTTAGTAGGTGCTTCTGAAGAAATGGATGTGCTGCAAACTATCTTGGAGCAGGAGTAGAGATTGACAAGCCCACTGATATCAGTTCTTTAGAAATCAGATATTTAGGCTAAGGTCCAACTGAGTCAAATTGGATTTGTTCTTTTGTTGTTTTATTTCTTCAAATTTTCTCCTATTTATTTTCTTTTACTCCTTTTTTTTTCTTCCCTCATTCACTTTTCTTTATTCTCTTTCATTCTTTTACGTTCTTCGTTCATTTTTCCTTCTTTAGTCTCTTTCCTTCTCGTATGCTCTTCTTTCGTTCTTTCTTTCTTTTTCTTATTTATTCTTCCTATTTCTTTTCTTCATTCTTTCTTTTCCTTTATTCTGCTTTCTTACTCCCGTTCTTAATCTGTCACTCTTGTTTCTTTATTTTTTTCCTTCTTTCATTCCTCTTCTTTTTCTTGTTTAGTCTTGTCTTTCATTCTCATTCTCTTCCATTTTTCTTTCATTCTTGTTTACTCTTTCTCGTTTTCTTCCTGTTTTTCCTTTTTCTTTCTTTTTATTTATCTATGTGGTGGTACTACAACTACTACTACTACTGCTGTTTATTATCCTCTCTTTTGAGAGGAAACAGAAAACCCTTAGAAAACTTTAATTAATCGCTACTTTACTCTGCTGATTAATACTAGATCTGTCTTACAAGAATAGTGAATGTCCTAATATGACTATTGTGTTCTAATTAAATTCAACCCCTTTCAATTTTTTTCTTTCTTTTTACATATCGTGTATGTTCTTATATTTGTCATCCCCATATTATTATTATCAAGAATAAAGAGTCCTCATTCATTCTTCTTTAAAAATCATATTTTTTATTTGATTTAAAAAAAAAAAACTGTCTGATACTTATTTTATCTCGATATTGCCCGGGAGTCTTTTTACATTACTAAATACAGGAGGATTTGACAAGAAGTTTAAAGCCAGTTTAAATGGATTTCTATTTGACAGTTTAAATGCTTCTAACTTTGTTCACATTCCGAAGGGTAACCAAATAATTCATTCTTTGTTTCTCAACTATTAACAAAATATTAAAATGACTTACTAACAATAAACCGAAATGCATTCTGGTAGATTTAATTTTGTAATCAATTATTTAAAAAAAAAAAAGGATTGAAAAAAAATTTTGTTTTATTTAATGCTATTGCATTTTTGATTTCAATAAATATTTGATTAATAGTAAATAAAAATAATAATTACTGTGTAAGTTACGTTGGTGCAAGAAATACACACAGAAACACACTGTTAGGTACAACCTAAAAAGAATAGAAATATTTCCCTTGGACCGAAAAATGGAGAGTTATCGCCCTTGGTAGAAGAGAGACTCGCCATGATAGTTGGAAGATAAACAAATGTGCCTCACATCACAGACTTTAATCATCACACATAGCATTTTGCTTTGTAAGTTGTTGAATAAATCTATTAACGGTTATACTTTGTCCTCTGCTCATTTTTTGAGTTGGTATTAACCCGATAACGTGTATCATCAGACGTAACACACACAAACATATGAAATTTTTTATTCATATAGAGATTGATTCAAATTCTACAAGTGGCCTGTTCTCTTCTTATTTTGTAAAATGAGGTTTGTGTCACCCACAGCCAGGACTAGGGGGTTCATGATACAATGCACCAACTTGTTTTCATTTTTTTTTTTTTTTAAATCAGAGAATTATGCAATTTTTATGTGATTTTGATCATTTATCACATAATTGATGTATTTTATAAGGAACTAGCGGATTTCATACACTGGCGTTACCCGGGGAAAAATGAAAAATCCAAGAAACTCTTGCCTCTTGACCCCCATATAAGTATTTTTAATCGAATGTTTAACTATCTATAAGTGTTAATTATTATGTTTTTTGAATATTTAAATATTTGTATTATTCCATAACTAAGAAAGAGCATTCTCGCAACAATGTACATAGAGGCAAAAATTAAGGAAAGGGGGGGGGGGGGGTAAAATAAATGGTATTTCGTTACATTAGGACCTGCACTAACTTTGACCATAACCCTAACGCTAACCCTAATCCCCCACTTTCACCCTGACCCTAACGACGAGGTCAAAGTTAGCACGAGTCCTAATGTAACAAAACACTGAATAAATAATGGTGTCTATATACAAGCACTGGAAGGAAGGTACTATTTTAGAGGATCACATGTAATTCTAAATAAAATAATTTTTCTAAATATTTTTAGATGATCAGCATTTAATTAGAAGAGTAAGTAACTATTGTGACCGAAAATCGGCTCTGGATTTGAATAATGAGTCAAATCTAAATTAAATTTGAATTAAAGTGAAAAATAAAAATTAAATGTTTAGATAAAAAATAAACTTTTAAATGTTTATATAATTTCATAACTAAGATCAATCATCCTCGCATCAACGTGCACATGTGTAGGGACGATTTTCATAAATGAAATATTCTTTGCAAATAGGATTTCTATTTCGCCAATTAATTCATTGAGAAGGCTTAATTGTTTAGTAAGAAACCGAAAAGCATTATGGTGAATTTAATGCATCGAAAGTGGATCTAATGTAATCACTAAATTATTTTATGTAAATAATTGCTTCTAAATAGGGAGAAATAATTCATTAAAATAGCAAACTGCATTATAGCTGATTTAATTTAAGAAGTAATTTTTTTTTTGTAAATAATATATTTTATATAAATAAACTTTAATGTATTATAGTGGATGTAATTTAACCAGTAAAATAATTTTTGTTTCTGAAAACATGCATCAATAATTGACCTAAATCGATGTCAAAGCAAATTCGCTTTTGGATTTGAAAGCTAAACTGGTCAACGAAATATGGGAAATCTCACTTAACTTGTAATCTTATGTATAAAGTATTCACATTTAGTATTGTCGTATCGCCATTTTCAAAGGAGCCGAGGCTTTGACAAAATTTACGTTTGGGCCAGATTAATGTATGTGTGCACTCATGTTTTTTCTTTCTTTTTTCTTTTCTAAAATATGTTTATCCTGTTAAAAGTGTCTCTCTATAATTTTTTTGTAAAATTTTACCGTTTACCCCCATGCTGTCAACGGAAAACTCAGAATGAAATTGCATTTTTGGTGCTTTCACAGATTAGGACTCACACTTACTTTGATCTCCGTTGTTAGGGGTTAGGTCAACTTAGCATGGGTCCTAATCTGTAAAAGTACCATATATTTTACATGTGATTACACATTAACACCCTGAAAATATCTGAAAAACTTCATTTTTTTAAAGTTCAACTTTAGAATGGGAGTTCACTTTACTGTATAAATATAATGTAAAGTGATAACCTAATTCTTGTCCACATAACGTTAGAACAGAACGAGTGACCATTTTTGTATTTCCAAAATGGTTACTCGTTCTGTCCTATGCGATGTAGTCAAGAACTCGGTGATCATTTTACGTTATATTTATATAGTAAAGTGAACCCCATTCTAAAGTCTAAAATATTGCATTTATTTATTTTTTTAAATTATCCAGGTATTTCTCTGGTGTTTACATATAATCACATTAAAAAGAAATAGAACCTAATTTTTATTTTCCTGTAAAGCGTACAAAATTAATTTTTTTAAATTCCCAACAACATTTTTAAGTAAAGGGACAACACACACACGCACAAAAATGAAACTAGGGAGGCCTCCAGAGTGTTGCTGAAACTATCCCCTCAGCTCACTCCCAGCAGGAGGCTGGGAGAGGGAGGCGATCGGCAGTAGGTAGCCGCAGACGCTGGTGTCACCTCATCTGGTTCACCAGTGACTCATGCACAAAACCTATTTTAGTTTATGGCTACCCCCCTCCTCCTCCTCCTCATTTAATTAAATTTTTGTTAAGGTTTCTCTGTTTGATTTATATTTTTTCATCAGGTGTTTTTGGTGGTTAAACTTAAATGAAAAAAAAGAGAAAAAAAAGAAGAAAAAAAGAACATCCCACTTTTCTCCAACCGTACCCACCCCTACGAAGGGCTCCTTTGATTGATAATCCTATACTGTTTGCCTCCACTCTACACACAGCAGCTCGTCAGTTCATCTAGGCCGGTCATGTTAAAATATTTACATTTCATCATCCCTATTGTCTCCTACTCAAAATCATTGGTATATTACAACTTTCTTCTTTGCTTATCATGCTCAGAAAAAAAAAATGCTGATTTAAAAAAAAAAAATTATTTACATCTACTTTTCCAGCAATTGCTTTCACGATGTTTTGGGGGCCACTCTGACATATGTTACATGGTATCTATATGAAAGGGTCACAAACCATATCGCATCACATCAAGGGATGTCCACAAATCCTCTCAAAATGTCCTGTCCCTGCTGTATCTTTCATGCTCACTTTTTTCGTTTCTTTTTTACAGTTTATTTCAATCAAATTTGCTATGCATAATCTATGTATTATGATAAAGGATATTTTATTAATTAACTATTTCTTTTTTTTTATCGTCAATCTGTGTTATGGATATTGTAGTTCGAAATGGCATCAGACTTTATGCAAAATAAGCTTTATATAAAGGAGTTTTTAAAACTAATTTTGAATTTTACTTTTAACTGTTTTTTTTTCCTTTTCTGGGTATAAATCAGAATAATTTTGTGTCATTTTGATGAGATTTTGAAGACTTGTTTTATTATGAACCACATGAAACTTACATCATATAACGTTTATGCCACCCACAGAGGGCAACATGGAGTTACGAAGATAAGTTTGGTTTCTTGTGTGAAACTAATGTACAACATTTCTAAAGATTTATAATAGGTTCCAAAGTTAGAGATACGGTTTCTGCATTTTGCTGGTTATTTTTATATATATGTTCGTGATCATTTCTATTGTTCGATTTGCCTGTAACGAATTGATAAAGAATTTTTTGTGCTAAAAATGAGATTATGAACAATAAAACTCCCTGAAACATATGTACACAATAATATTTGTTGATGTTGAATTTTTGGAGCATGATTACAAAATATCGATTATGTCATAATCTTTGTATTCTACTGAGTTATTATATATATATATATATATATATATATATAATCCGAGTATGGTATATATCCACAGGGTATAAATCCAGGGGAGTTGAACCGGGTTTATAAGAGTGCTCAATAAAAATATAGAGCAGAAATATAAATATATATGAGATAATTTATTTCATTTTGACTACAAAATTGATTTTGTTTCACGAGAGCGATTTTAAGTGCTCCCAATTGTCAGGTCATGAAAATTCAGTAATGAATTTTCATGACCTGACGATTGGGAGCGCTTCAAATCGCTCTTGTGAAACAAAATCAATTTTGTAGTCAAAATGAAATAAATTATCTCATATATATTATATATATATATATATATAATGCAGGTAAAACATCCACAGGGTAGTAATCCAAAGAATTTCAACCGGGTTTATAAAAAGTGCTCAATATCAAATAGAGCTTTTATATATGATTATTTTTATTTACACAAACATGTACAAAATCTGCGACACTGGCATGTCAATGTTATCGATCAACAGCTATTATAAACTGAGATCTCATCAGGCAGAGTTAGAATTCGATCTTAACCTTAGATCATATTTGGAAAGAAAGAGATCTCAGTTTATAATAGCTGTTGATCGATAACATCGACATGCCAGTGTCGCAGATTTTGTACATGTCTGTGTAAATAAAAATGATCATATATATATATATATATATATATATATATGTAATATATGCTTCTGTAATTTTTCTGTGTATGACCTTAAATTTGGCAGTTTGGGAGTGTGGAGTCACCTCTTAGTTGCATTATCTAACTCCTGACGCAATCCTCTACATGTACAAGAGCCAAATACGTCCTAAGATGGAGTACTGTTGCCACATCTGGGGAGGTGCTTCCCAAATCACTTTCTCCTGCCTTCACAGAGTACAAAACTGACTTCGAAATCTAGTGGACGATGTCCTCTTCTCCTCTCTGCTACCACTCTCTCAGAAAATAAATGTTGCTAGTCTTTCTCTACTCTATCGTTATTTTCATGGCAGGTGATCAGCTGAACTTCAATCTATGCCCCCCCCCCCCCGTGTGTAAAACGTTCACAACAAAAACTCGTCTAGCTACAACCACTGTCAGTCATTTTCCTTTCTTGCTCTTTGTGCCTAAAACTAAACTAAACTTCCATGAGCAAAGTTTCTTTCTTAGAACTACCCGTCTGTGGAACTCAGTACCGCAAGGCTGCTTCCCAGCTGACTAAAGCATAGTCGTTTTCAAGTCCAATGTAAACAAATTGTTGTTAAACTGTCCTTCTAAATAATCAAATTCTGCCAAACTTCCACCATCATTACCAATCATCACGGTGTTGTCTTACCATCCATCTGACACTCATTAACCTTTATCCTCGAGTGGCCTTTGGGCCTTGATAAGTGGTAACTCTTTAAATAGAATTAATCGTTTACAGATTATTTGTTTGCAAAATGTTTAAATTGTATAATAAAAATTAATTTCTGGCTTTTAAATTCTTAGCAAATCCTCATATATTAAAAGATTGAACTTGACATCCCGATCGACTATAACATAACAACTGCCTCTTTATCACTAAATCTATCTGAATTCAAAACAAAATCTCCCTTAAGACATAATTTAACGTAGTTTAGCGTATACTAAAAATATATTGCACAAATTTATCTATTTTAAAACTATGCATCATGTCAAACTTATAAAAGGTTTGAATTATTTTTGAGTAGAGTTTTTTTTTGTTCTTCTGACATTTCTATTTCTTGTGAAAATGAGTTTATTTAATTCATATATCATTTCAGTAGAATCTATACCTTCAGATATGTAAAATCTTAGAAAACGTTGGTGTTGATTTGGAGAAAACCTATTACAATATGAATAAGGTAAAAAAATATCAAAGGGAGCTAAGAAAAAGGGAATTAATCTGTCTTTTCAAATAATGCATATACAAAAAGAATTGATCAGTGGGAAATAATGATACACTACCTATTAATTATATATAATTTAGGAACAAAACACGCTTAATTTAAAAGAAGCAAAAATTATCGTTTAAAAAAAAATTGCTTGTCCTTTTTTTTTTGTTTTTTTTTTTTGAAAGAACATCTGACTATCTTAATTCAAAACAAAATCTCCCTTAAGACATAATTTAACTTAGTTTAGCGTATACTAAACATATATTGCACAAATTATCGTATTCTAAAACTATGCATCACGTCAAACTTTTAAAAAGGTAGAATTATTTTTAAGTAGAGATTTTTTTTGTTCTTCTGACATACACTTATATCTCTCATTACAATAAACAATACACTTATATCTCTCGTTACAATAAACAATACACTTATATCTCTCGTTACAATAAACAATACACTTATATCTCTCGTTACAATAAACAATACACTCGCAATACTGTCAGCACAATTACACCTTGTATAATTATTTCTCCAATCCATTAACACATTTTACAATTGATCCTGAGTGTGACCCTCAAATGCATCCGGTGGTGAGGCCTCAATTTAGGAGCTATGAGGGGTGTGAAGTCACCCCTTAGTTGCCATTGCTCCCAGGTCCATTCTTTACCACAATGGTAATACTCATCAGGCTCCCATCTCTGAATTAAATAGAATATGCTCTGTGTAAAAGAAACAAAACTGTCTCGGACACCCTTCATTTTCACCCATATACACACCTCATTAAGCCAAAAAAACATCTTTCCTGCTTTTTCTACTTTTTTTTTTCTGCCTACCCAATTTCCCAACCTTATTAACTATTCCATCCCTATCTACCCCCAACCGACGCAAAACTGCATCCAGTGATGAGGTCACAATTTGTGAGTTTCGAAGAGTGTGAAGTCACCACCCAGTTACCATTACTCCCAGGTTAACTCTGACTCAAAATGGTAGTACCAGTCAGGGTGTCATATATGGGTAAAAAGTATCAAAAGTATCTATTGCTTACAGACTATTTGTTTACAAAATATTTGCACTGGTGCTACCAGATCAGATAGTCTGAAGATATCGGCTTCCTGACCCAAAATGCACTTTGCAAAACTCAATCATGTTCTGCAAAATCTAAAACAAAAAATAATTTCCCTCCAGGAAGGTGTCAACATCCTCCCACATACAGCGCCTGATATCTCCAAATGGTCACCCATCCAGGCTCAGCATCACTTAAATTCAGTAAACTTTTTTATAAAAGCATTTTTTTTTCGCCTTTCATCTATGCTATTAAATAAGAAATGTGATCATATATCGTCTTATTTTTCATGTTATTTCATATATTTAAGACCCTTATCCTCGAGTAGCTCTTGACCTTGATAAGTGGTGACCCAATAAAGTAAAAAAAAAAAAAACATTTTATTGCTTGATTTTTATCTTTTTATATTCTATTCATTATATATTTTTTTAATTCTTTAAAATATGTTCACTATTTAATTATAGTAATCAGTGTTCTCATATCAATTATTTTCTCATCTCTCTCTTAATTAATGAAGAAGATTAAATCTGCTGCAGAACAGGACATTGTGTTGTTTTGGTCACATTCAAAGAATGGATGAGAGTTCTTGGCTTAGTAGATGTAGAACAGTTGAGTTAGCAGGATCAGTTGGCAGGGGAAAGCCATTGAAAACATGGGAGGAAGTGATGAGGGTGGATTATTTGAGAGACAGAGGATAAATAAAGACCTGGTCAGAGATAGGTTAGTTTGTAAGTCAATTTCCAAAAGCCGTCTAACATGTAACACAGACGGAAGAAGATTGTCAGTTGAAAAACTATTTTAAAGTTTTGTATCCATCAGAATGATATTTTTTTTAATTTAAGAGAGAAAAAGAAATATGTCTTTCTTAAACTTAGTTTTAAAACAATAAAGTATACTTTTCTCTTTAAAGTTTCTTTTTTTATATAGAAATTTCAAGGTTTTAAAAACCTTGAAATTTCTATATAAAAAAACAAAACTTTTTTGTTTGATAACATCGTGATAATCTATGTTTTGCCGATATTGTTCTTATTTACATAATTTACATGTTTCGGACAGTTTTCGTCATCTTGATTGTTGTTATGTTCACAATATTTCGGCTGGTGTACTCTCCTGCCTTCTTCGGGTGTCTTATTTCATATGTGGTAACCTGTTAAAGGATATTGAACAGAACTCTATTGCATTAAATAAGGCCAGACAGCAAAACTGCTGAAACGTTATGGACATGAGAATGGTTTGAAATAAGTAAATCATTTCCATTCGATGGTTTGAAATAAGTAAATCATTTCCATTCAATGGTTTGAAATAAGTAAATCATTTCCATTCGATGGTTTGAAATAAGTAAATCATTTCCATTCGATGGTTTGAAATAAGTAAATCATTTCCATTCGATGGTTTGAAATAAGTAAATCATTTCCATTCGATGGTTTGAAATAAGTAAATCATTTCCATTCGATGGTTTGAAATAAGTAAATCATTTCCATTCGATGGTTTGAAATAAGTAAATCATTTCCATTCGATGGTTTGAAATAAGTAAATCATTTCCATTCGATGGTTTGAAATAAGCAAATCATTTCCATTCGATGGTTTGAAATAAGTAAATCATTTCCATTCGATGGTTTGAAATAAGTAAATCATTTCCATTCGATGGTTTGAAATAAGTAAATCATTTCCATTCGATGGTTTGAAATAAGTAAATCATTTCCATTCGATGGTTTGAAATAAGTAAATCATTTCCATTCGATGGTTTGAAATAAGTAAATCATTTCCATTCGATGGTTTGAAATAAGTAAATCATTTCCATTCAATGGTCTGAAATAAGTAAATCATTTCCATTCGATGGTTTGAAATAAGTAAATCATTTCCATTCAATTGTTTGATGTCAATTATGTGTTTACATTTCTACTCTGTTGAATGTCAGTTGAAAGATCTTCCCTGGAGAAAAACATCCTTACACACATGAAATATTGGAAAAGATGTCACTGTCTGGTGGATACTGATAGAATAGTCCTGGCCTGGCTTCCCAGCCACGTGGACATTAGAAAAATTGAAATGACTGATATACTTGTAAAAGGAGCAGCTAAAATGATAATACTTAAACTTCCATGTACAGATTACAAAGCTAAAGTCATACATTACATGAAGAGAAAATAGCAAACAATATGGGATATGTTCCCAAACAACAAACTGCATGAACATCTATCAAGAGTTAGAAGAGAAAACATGGAACTGCTACCCGACTGAGCAGACCCGGACATACATATCTAACACACACATACTTACTCAAAATTGGAGCTTCACCTCACAGTCAAACATTCTAATCGCCTGTAAACAATATAGAAATACTCGCAGGAAATACTATCATTACACCACCATGCTTTTCAAAAATGTGCCTACCTCCTAAATAATGGACTACCTGGGGAAAAACAAAATCAGTTTCAGCTCCTATAGGAGAAACCAAAGATAAAATTAAATAACTCTATGGCACAAAATGATCTATAGCAGGGGTGGCCAACCTCCAGCCCACGGACCACGTCCGGCCCGCCACCCTGTTATGCTTTATTATTGCAATCCGGCCCGCGGACATCCCAGTAAAACTCATATCATTTTATGACATAGACGTAAAAGTAGGAAAATATTTAAGATACAAATTTTTTATATCCACCATTTTATTCGCTATTATGTTCTCTTCCCTCTTGATAAGTGGCTGACCTACATTTAAATTGAGAGAGAGAGAGAGAGAGAGAGAGAGAGAGAGAACTGGAAAAGAAAATACAATTTGGTTTATGTATCTAATAGCATCACCATTTTGTACTTGACCCCCCCCCCCCCCCCTTCCGTCCATGGATCAATTGGTTAGCATGACATACTTAGAAAGAGAGGTTGTGAGTTCAAACGTCACCAGGGGCAGAATTATTTTTACTATGATTTTGTCCCAAAATGAACTTTGACATTTCAAAGCAAGCAGATTGTTTAGTTTTTCTTTTTTTTTTTTCTTCTGTAATCTATGTAATTTACGAAAACTACAATCCCGGGCAATGCCGGGTATCCCTGCTAGTATGTGTGTATATATATATATATATATGTATATATATATATATATATATATATATATATAACTACATTTTTGTGTGTTTCCTATAGAAAGGAAGGTTATAAAATCTAAAAGTGTATTCTTATATAAAATTTACCGTGGAAGATAATGGAAGCGTTTCCGAATAATTCCCTTAAAACTTCAAATATATCCTATTTTTATGGAATTTATATCATATGTATAAAATTTTCTGGGGGAAAATGAAGTGGTCCCTAATCGCTACTATGTGCTAAATATCTACATACCTCCACTTCTAAGTGACCCATGGGGACAGAGCTCTTTAAAACTTTTAAAAACGTATATCTAATTTTAATGAGATTGAAACCGTATGTATAAGAAACTAATTCAAAAGGGTTTTCCAACATTTCAGCTTCTTCCAACTATATTAGGGGAGCAGGCAAAACGGCAGTGACATAAAAGAAAGTAATATGGTGTTATGAGCATAGTGAAAAAATAGTAGTGATCCTCATTCAATCTAGAGCAGGGGCGGGCAATCTCCGGCCCGCGAAGGCTTAGCATCCGGCCCGCCACACTACTATGCTTTATTATTGTAATCCGGCCCGCGGACCTCCCAGTAAAACTCATATCACTTTGTGACATAGATGTAAAAGTAGGTTTCAATTAAGATTTACAGTGGGATAAAAATGTATGAATATCAGCGAACGATGATGCATGTATATTTCATTTTTCTTTAACTATTAATTTCAAATCCTTGGTCTGAGATAAAAATAGAAAAAGAGAAAGAGAGAGATAAAGAGGAAACGAAAGATGAGGAAAGGGCACAAAACAGAGAACTTATGTGAGGTGTGTCAAAACGAATGCTGGATCAACTTGCTGCTTCCCTCGTCATTATTTTTTATGATTCCAAAATAGCTCTTCGTCGGCGCCTTTTATAACATCACACACAGAAGTCTCTTGAGAAAAAATATCAGATGTGTAGAGTGTTCAATGCAATTTTTGTACACTTTATTCATGTAAACAAAATATAGTAATTCTGAGATTTCGTTTTTCACTCCGGCCCGCGATCTCCTTCCAAAAGTCTCATCTGGCCCTCACTCTGAAAAGGTTGCCCGCCTCTGATATAGAGCAACGTTAGGGTTAGGTCTTCCTGCTAGTTTTAAAGATTTTGATTGTATTTTGCTATGTCTGTCTTGCAGTAGCATCATCTCAGATCACTTTGCTCTTGTGGATAGAATCTGCATAGCATCACCATTTACAGGGTGAGTCAGAAGAAACTGGGCAGTCCACAGATATCTGCAAAATGAGCTTTGCAAATATTTTGTATCTCTCATATCAATGCATTTTATTATTGGAACTAAAAATGTTTTGACTGCCCACCTACTTCTGACTCACCCTATATAATATTGATATCATCACGTGTCTGTATTGATGTATCGCATTTTCATTGTATAAATCTTATATTTCTTTATAAACATCATGTATGGACATGTTTTCTAAAGATGTAGTTTGTAACATTCCATTGTATTTGTCTATTCATGTTGTACACTTTTAGATACAATTTCATGATACTATTTTAATAGTTTTTCACATTAACCTAAATATAGTATATTTATAGAATTATTTCTTGCACGATCATTATGTTTTTTTTTTATATTTGTCATGTAAGTTTTCTTCATTTTCAAAATTTTTAGTAAATTAAAAATCCCAGGTTTTTAATATTTCATTTTTCTTTCATTTGTACATTTTGTTTTATTATAACGTTTTTATGAAATACTTTAATCATAAAGGTTTACTTTTTATTATAATTTTTATTATAACATTTAGTTTTGATTATGAAGGTTGTTTTTATCATATATTTTTTTTATTCATGATTTTTTTTATTCATAATTTTTTTATTCATAATTTTTTTATTCATAATTATTTTTATTTATAGTTTCTTTTTATAAATTTTGTGTTTCATAAATCTTTTTTTCATAAATCTTTTTTTTTTCATTTTTTTTTTCATAATTTTATTTTTTTCATAAATTAAAAAAAATTTTTTTTCATAAATATTTTGTTTCATAAATTTTTTTTCATAAATTTTTTTTTCATAAATTTTTTTTTTCATAAATTTTTTTTTTCATAACGTTTTCTAATATACGGTTTATTTTTGATTATGAAATAAAATAAATAGTATAAAGTTATTATTTATTATATAGTTTTCTTTTTCGGTTCTAAAGCATTTTATTTATTAAAACATTTATACTTGTTATCTATTTATTTGTTTTCTTTTTGTCATATTTTCTCATTATGAAATTAAGAAACATTTGTACTAAACCACAATCATACAAATCAGATTCACTTTATGTCAAAATGAAAACAATATTAAAAATAATTAAATTATTATTAAGTCAAAGACAACCGCTACTCTCTTCTTCCACAGCTGCAGAAGGCTGTCGGAAATTAAGCTCATCACTTGTTGCCCATCGCAAACACATTGTTTTATATGCTAGATAGCTGTTGATCCTACAAATAAATTCATGTATCCTTTGTCAGATCCATTTTTTTTTTTCATCTTGCTGGGTGACTAGCCACCCTCCTCACATAAAATCTGGTAGGGGAGATCGGTTTAGTTAGTTTTATACAGCAGCTGAATTATATACTACCAGTAGAACTCATAAAGCGACACTTAACACTTTAATCTGAGTAGATACTCATATTCTGAAGTATATAAACACTTTAATACATTATATATATATATATATATATATATATATATATATATATATAATGTGTGTGTGTGAATAAAAATGGGGATAAAATGATCCGACGTAATGAAAAAGGAAAGTCACAAACTGTATTAGCTATGTCTTCATCAACGTTTCGTCTTTATTGTAGACTTCCTCAGGATGAAGAAAAATGCAGAAAAATCATAGTCATTAATTTTGATTTGTCAGAAATTGTCCAAATTTCGGCATGGCTGTTGATAAGAACAAGCAAAAAATGAAAACCATGATTTAGGCTAGTCCGTTAGTCAGAATTTGCGTTACAAAATAGTAAAAATCTCCACGCTTTTACATTCATATAAAAATTATAATTGTTTTTCTTTTCATTTTCTTTCTTCTTTCCCTTTTTTAATTCATTCAGAGCATGACAAGAAATTCAAACTTCTACCACATCCACAATCGGCCAAGCTCGGCTGTGACATATTTTGACCCAGACAGACTCCCTAGCTAAAAATAGATATGGGAACTAATAAATCCAAGCCGTCACCCCATTCACTTTTCGTTCCCCTTGAACTGCACAGACTGCTGCTGATAACGGACTAGCCTAAATTGCGGTTTTCAATTTTTGCTTGTTCTCATCCACAACCATGCCGAAATTTGGACAATTTCTGGCAATTCAAAATTAATGACTGTATGATTTTTCTGCATTTTTCTTCATCCTGAGGAAGTCTACAATAAAGACGAAACGTTGATGAATACATAAAAAATTTAGTTTTTGGGTTTCCTTTTTCATTTTCCATATATTAAATTTAGAATATAAATTTTTATAACACAAAGTTTTCCAATAGCTAGCTAGTGTAGGACTAGAGCAGTAATAAAAATATTTTAATGTTATAGAAATCACATAAAATGTAGGGAATAAATTCTCACAAATTCACCAAAAAATCAGTTTTTATTTACATACAATTGTTTCAGCCTACCACCAAGATATATAAAATGTTCGAAATGTATAAGGCATTTATGTTTCTTGAAAAGGCATCATTAGTACTCGTATAAAAAAGGGTACCCATCCAGATAGGAAAAAAAAACTGTATTGCATTTATTTATTTTTTTTTTTTTAATATTTTGTTTCACTACATTGAATAAATTAAAAACAAAAAAAAATATTTTATGCAAATAATATATAACAACACAAAATATATGGAGATTTGCTAACCTTTTTATCACCAGAAATGATATTTTATTAAACAGTCAAAAGGCTTCCAAATTCCTTTCAAATTTCGAATTGTTGCAAAGTAATTCATTTCTTTCTCCCCACCCCTCCTTTTTTTTTTAATTATTAACAAAATATTAAAACGGTTGAATTGTCTGCAATAATTTCATAATTAAATTATTTTTGTTAATAGGATTTTAAAAAAATTCATTTTAATTTCTGCTATTGCATTTTTATTTCAATAAAAAAGCGATTAATATAAAATATAAAATGTGTAAGTAACATGGAGGCAAGAAACACATATACATATGCACACAAGAAGTGGTTACAGCAGAATCATATTAATATAAAGATTAATAACCACACAGAACCTCAAGTATCATCATCATCATCATCATCATCATCATCAACAACAGGTTTATTTGTTGAATCAGACCACGATTAATCCTCTGATGAAGGTTGGGCCTGATTGTCTAGTCTCGATCAAGTCTTCCCCTCCACTCTTGTCTATGGTGAGGTCTGACGGAATCCATACCCATGGCTTTCCTATCATGTCCTCCTAAGACAACTTGGGTCTGCCAGTGGTGGAAAAATATATTTGGTCAAATTGTCGAGTGGGGGGGGGGGGGTGATCTCCGATTGTCAAACTGTCCACTAACTATTTGAAAGGGATCTCTAAAAACTTCCAACAAAATTTGTCAAAGCTGCTAGAAAAAAGGTGCGGCAAGACAATGCAAACCATGAGAAGAGAGATGGGCATTGGAGTGGCTACTATGAAGAAAACATTGAACGAGGACACTACTCCTCATATAAAAGTTGCAAGGGCCAACTACTCACCACAAAGGCCCTAGAGAACTCCTTTATGAAATCCAAGAAACTCCTGAACAACATCAAACACCCAGTCGAGCCGGGGATGCTCTGCTTCTTCTCAGAGAACCAGGACCAGTTGCACAATGTTTAGAGCAACAGGTGGCTAGCCTATAGTTTGCACAAAGTCCCACGACTCAATTCAGATGGCTATATTAAGTTGCTGTCAACTTGGCTAAGATCAAAGTGTAGTATCTGTTCCGATGGATACTGCACCCCATAGACTGCTATTGTCTTGTCCTTCGGGGCTTGATTTACGCCGGTCTACGGGTCTGTCCTGTGCAGTTCTAAGAGGTCCACCCTCCCAGGTTTTGCCTCCCCTCTTTGGGGAGGAGTAAGTTTATTGCTTACTTTCTGAGGCGCCCCTACTGGGGAATGCCGACGGGGCTGCCCAGGCAATTTTTAAATGGCCAGAGTGCTCACCTCTCGGGCGCTGGCTTTTCAACCCCCACTTTCCCGACCCAACCTTGGGTCACATCTTACTTATGGGAGTAGGATAAAAACTGGCCTTGTGCCTAACTCCTGGAGAGGAGTAAATCAATACTAGGTGAGAGGATGGTTGCAGGAAGGCCATACATTTGGCAACAGGACTCGGCTCTGTGTCACACCTTCGAAAAACCCCAGAAGTAGCCGTCTGATAACATCCATGACTTCATCAGTCCCAACATCTGATTGCAACCCCCATGGACTATTATGTATGGAGTGCAGTTAAGACGCCAACCATACCGCCTGGAACACCAAGAATGAGCTGATTGCCAGGATCAAACTGATGTTCAGACATCTCTTGAAGGACACTATAAAGGCCTCATGCTTCAGGTTCAGGTCTCGCCTGGAGGCTGTGGTGTAGGCTCAATGACTTCGTCAAGTGACTTTATTCAACTAAAGAAATGCCCCTTGAATTTTGAGAATATATCAATTATTGCTTAAAATATGACTTTCTTTTTTTTTTCCAAAAATTGTCAACTTTAACCCGAACACACTACATGTGAGTAAGATTTAGGAGGAAAAATACTTTCATCCTCTATCTCCCTCTATTTTCCCCACTACCTCTTTCACTCTCCCCCCCCCCTCTACCTCTCTATCTTCCCCCTCTACCTCTCTATCTTCCCCCTCTACCTCTCTCACTCTTCCCCCTCTGCCTATCTCTCTTCCCCCTCTACCCGTCTCTCTCTTCCCCCTCTACCTGTCTCTCTCTTCCCCCTCTACCCCTCTCACTCTTCCCCCTCTACCTCTCTCTCTCTACCTGTCTCTCTCTTCCCCCTCTACCTCTCTCTCTCTTCCCCCCTCTACCTGTCTCTCTCTTCCCCCCTCTACCCGTCTCACTCTTCCCCCTCTACCCGTCTCACTCTTCCCCCTCTACCTGTCTCTCTCTTCCCCCTCTACCACTCTCTCTCTTTTCCCCCCTCTACCACTCTCTCTCTTTTCCCCCCTCTACCACTCTCTCTCTTCCCCCTCTACCACTCTCTCTCTTCCCCCTCTACCACTCTCTCTCTTCCCCCTCTATCACTCTCTCTTCCCCCTCTACCACTCTCTCTTCCCCCTCTATCTCTCTCTCTCTCTTCCCCCTCTATCTCTCTCTCTTCCCCCTCTATCTCTCTCTCTTCCCCCTCTATCTCTCTCTCTTTCCCCTCTATCTTTCTCTCTCTTCCCCCTCTATCTTTCTCTCTCTTCCCCCTCTATCTTTCTCTCTCTTCCCCTCTATCTTTCTCTCTCTTCCCTCTCTATCTTTCTCTCTCTTCCCTCTCTATCTCTCTCCCCCTCTATCTCTCTCCCTCTCTTCCCCCTCTATCTCTCTCCCTCTCTTCCCCCTCTACCTCTCTCTCTCTTCCCCTCTACCTCTCTCTCTCTTCCCCTCTACCTCTCTCTCTCTTCCCCCTCTACCTTTCTCTCTCTTCCCCCTCTACTTCTCCCTTCCTTCCAGCTACCTCTACCTCTCTCTTCCCACCTCTACCATTCTCTTCCCCACCCCACTACCTCTCTCTTTCTCTCCATTACCTCTCTCTTCCCCCCATCTTCCTCTTTTTCTCTCTTCCTTCTTCTGTCTCTTCCTCTCTCTCACTTTTTTTTAATGAATGACGTCATCAAGAATCTCTTCTCCCCTTTCTTTATCTATTCTAATAGATGTCATCTCTCTTTGTGATGTCATTTACTGTTCACAGATACAAACAAGCAAGCAAGAACGATAGCAAACAAGATCCACGTCGTTTTATAAGTATATATAAGCATAGGTACATACACGCTCAAAAAAAACAAATGCATACACACATATACTCAAAGTAGTATGCACACACACACACACACACACACACACACACACACAAAGAAACATACACACTAATTATGCATAGTAATATATTAACAATTGATTTTTTTCTTTATATGTTATACAAAATAAATAACATGCAATTGAGCTTAACTATTCCTTTTCAGTTGATATTTTCTTTCATTTTTACTCAATATGGTGGGGTTATTTCATTTTGTTCTCTAATAGCAGGGACCATGCAGTGCAATAAAGAATACAGCTGTGTCATGACATGTTGTTGCTTCTATTACCCTCTCCCCCCCCCCCATCGTTCCCACTTACTCTTCATCTGACCTTTTCCATTGAGTAATGCTTGATGAGTCATAGAGGCACATATCAATGACAGTAATAAGGAAATTAAGGCGAATATAGCTTCTCTTGTAGATATTAAAATTACAATAGGTATGTGTGGTGGGCAAACGGTCTTCTCACTTTTGTATTGTATTTTTATTTATATATATATATATATATATATATATATATATACACTAGTAGAAAATCCGTCCCAGTATAGCATTAGTTTTAAATGTTAATGGTTTTTTATTCCTTTAGAAGGTATGGTACTGGCTTGGTGGCACCCCCAAATGATAATGTTCAGGACCGGCGGGACAGTTATAAAAGTGTGTGTGTGGGGGGGGGGGGGGGGCTCTCCTAAAAAGTGGGGGAGGGGGCCGGTCAAACACATGCATATATAACTTCATTATTGATGACCGTAAAGTGGGGGGGGGGGGGTTGTCAAAAAGTGGGGGGGGGGGGGGGCTTGAGCCACCCATACCGCCATCTATGATGTTTACAATAAAATATAATGTGCCTCCCGCCCCCCCCCCCGTTAGTAACCTTGTTGCCTAGAATACATATTCCATAATTCATAATAAGTTCAATAGTTCAGGATTATACAAAGCACATAAAGATGTGTTATTTAATTAGCTGTCTTTTTACTATTTCTGAAGTCCTTTCACTAGTGTTGCCTTTTAGTACTGAAATGTGATGTTTTTTTTCTCAACATTTTTTTTCTAACATCTAAGTGATGCTATAAAAGGTGCTGACAAAGTGACGTTTTGGAATCATCAAAAATAATGAAAAATAAAAATATTTTCAAAAACGTCTTGGAAACGATCGTACGCCTAATAAGTTGGTTTTGAATTCTTGGAACAATGTTAAAATTTTATTGATCTCAACTTATATATATATATTTATATACAAGCTTGAAACACTAGCGTCTGTAGGTATAAATAATTTAATATTTATTTATAAATATTATAAACCCCCTTTAAGAAATAAAAGTCGAGCACTCTCAGAGACTGTCAAACAGCTGTAAAGTAAAGTTCCGAATACGTTCGTCGAACACTCTTGATTAGTCTGTTGTCTGTTGCCCGCTTCTTAGGCACATATAGATCTTAATTTTCCTTAATCACATAAATGCAAAAGTTTTTTACATCTATCCTAACTATATTAACATCAAAACAGGTTGTTCCTATTTTATTCTGATACAAGGTATTTAATTCCCTCCCACAGCAGGAATATGTAACACAAGGTCAGAAAGTGGGGGAAGAGTCAAGCCAGCGCTCCATAAAGAAGGAACACTTTGGCCTAGCCCCGTCGGCATTCCCCGGTCAGGGTGCCTCAGGCAGTAAGCGATAAACTTACTCCTCCCCAAAGAGGGGAGGCAAGGCCTGGGAGGGTGTACCTCCTAGGACAATCCAGGACAATATACCTCAGCCCGGCAGATAAAAGGCCACCGAAATGGCCCAGTTCCTGCCAGACTGATTGTCGAGAATGAATCCTCGACTGGTATTACCCCATCCCGACGTCTTCCATCAACCGAAGTTAATGAAAGACTGAACGTGCTGGGGTTGGGCTCAATATGCAATTTTCTAATACTGTATATATAATATACTGCAAACTCCTACCAACACATGTAGGTCTTCTTAATTTGCATATTTATTTTATAAACGGATTCTAATAAATTAATATTCTGTAATATACATTTGTAATTTTGCATTGTTATATTTTCTTATACATACATAATATTTTCGTCGATAGTAAAACGTCTGATGTTGCTGGGAGGCTGAGAACAGATACTACACTTTGAAATATTTATTTGCACAAGATATAAATTTGCATATTAAAAAAATTAAGCACAAGGCCATCAAAAGTGTGGGGGGTAAAGAGAGGTCGTTGGTCATCCTTTGTCAAAAGTGATAAAAATGTCTATCCTACTCTTAACTAGAATCATCTCAGTCACCACAATACCGCATTTACCTACTTAAGATATTCTACACTTTCATCTTAGCCAAAAGGCCAAGGAACGATAAAAATAATGTTTTTATGGCTAGACATTTTAAAATAAATGTGAAATTTTTTTTTTATTTAATCTATTATTGTATTAACTTTTAATGAGGGTGGATAGCGTAATATCGGTTCTGTTGTCATAAACCGTCCTCCCAGGAATTACCTCCTTTTTATAAGGGGGTAGGGAAAATGCTCCCAGGTATTATATCCTCCTTTGCGGGAGGCGATAATGTAGTATCTGTTCTGTTGTCATGAGATTATATTCCCAGAAACTGCCTTCTCCTTTTGGGGGGGGGGGGCGTAGTGAAGTATCTGTTCTGTTGCCACGATACCATACTCATAGGCATTACCTTATCCTTTAATAGGGCGATCCTCCTAGGTATTACCTCCTCAGTATAGTATATGTTTGTTGGTGGGGGAAATGATATCATCCTCCCACGCATTAACTCCTCCTTTGGGGGGGAGCGTTCATCATGATACCATCCTCTCAGTCATTACCTCCTCTTTGAGGGTCAGTCTAGTATATGTTTGTTCACCATGATATCTTCCCAGGTTAGCAAAAATATCCGATCGGAGAGAGCATATATTTGCTAGTATATATATATATATATATATATATATATATATATATATATATATATATATTGAAGTAAATAGATTTATTATTTTGCTATATAATTTACATACATGTTTGTGGTGTGTGTGTGGCACACATATGTAAATTAGAGGCCACACTGAACAGAGTCCCTATTTCTCTACTAAATGCTCGTAGAGACATTAAAGCCATCTTCAGGGAGCAGATCAGAGAGTCTGATACATGGCAACGAAACAGAGTTGGACGATTTACCCGAGGCGAAAGTGGAAGCCCACACCTCTGAAGTAGCTCCACTTTTGCAAAGGAGAACGTGACAAAAACAACCGTTGTCCGGATGCCGCTTTTATGATCATGGGAGAAGTGTGGTGAAGGTGCGGAGAGACCGAGAGATAAGTGGCCACGACTGGCACGTGCCCACTGCAAAGAAACAGTGTGGCCGCGTGCGGGAGCGAACCTGGAACTGTCTGACTTTGAGGCGACAATCAAGTACACGTGATTATGCAAAGTAGGCGCTTTTGGCAGGCTAAAAGAGCTCAATAAAAGGAGTCACATTTTTTACTCGAGAGATCGTTTTTTGGATGCCGCACAGCTAACGTCGTTCGCATGTATTTGGATTGTCATCGGTACCATTAGTCAAGCATTCTTTTGTTGTTTCGAAGTTTTAGCATTTGTTTTGGGCTGCCGCTCTATTTATCTGAGGGCTCACACCACCATTTAATTGAATTGGGAAGAATGCTGCTGCTGCTACTACATAAAAACTTTCACTAGTGAAAAAAAAAATAATAATAATCCGGCACCAGAAGAAGCGAACATACTGTGAACTCGTATTCTTTGTGTTCTCGATTATCGCTACCATTTACTTTCAGAAATATTACAGAATGGTGGAATTAGCATGGAGTGAGAGGGGATGAGAGAAATACATAGACAGCTAACAGAGAGATGGGTGACTTTTTCAGTTAATTCTAAATGACGGTTTATTAAAACAATTAACACAGATTTTTTCAAGCTTAACTCAATTAATAAGGTATATTTTTGCATGTATTTTCCATTAGGAAAACAAACCTTGATTAACTCACATTTAGTATAATAATAGATATTTTTTTCACTATTCATAAATTTGGCTCACACCACTTATGTGCCCTGAAGAAAACCGCATTAACCGAAACATAAGTTATTTGAGGCATTAGAGAAGGTGTAATAATTTTGATATTTTTATTTTTATTTTCTTTTAAATAATATTTCTTAATCGATATAAATTATTTATTTCATTATTTTTTTATATTCTTTTTCAGGCTAGTTTCAAGAAAGAAAATCAGTTGCCTCCAAAAAACTTTGAAGACCACACAAATTTGCCGCAGAGTTACAATGAAGATGGCTATAATGGACATGCTTTGGATGACCCGAACCATACATGGCAAAGGAAACAGCGGCCGAAGAGCTGGACCTCTCCATCGACATACAATGCTCAATCTCCCGAATATGTCGAAGAGAGGAAAAGGTCTTCGTATCATCTAGAGTCAAATGTCGACATGGATCACAATTATTTTGACTCTATTCCGCCGTCCTTGATGAAGTCTTCACATTCAGCCATGATGGACTTACCGAATATGGGTGATAGTGCATCCGAGTCTAGAAGTAATTACGTTTCAATGGATAACTTACCTGTCTATCAGAGGATGCCGGACGCAGCTAGCCGCGAGGATCAGTTTGTAAAATCTCCTACATCCCAAAGTCATTCAGCAGATTTGACTGCAGGGAATGGCAATTGTGACAATAACAACCACAAATCAAGAAATGGTAAATAGTCAAATTCTTCATTTTTGTTCTTTCTCTCACAATTTTCTGTGCTTGTTTACAATCAGACCCCATGCAAAACAATGGCTTGTTTTTTTTTGTTGTTTTTTTTACTCATTATCATATTCAGTTTAACGTCTGTTATATATTCTGGTGAGAATGATTGTCCTAATAATCCAAATAATATATGATATTTCTTGTTGAATATTTAAGTTGCAAACTTCTATCATTTTTATTTCTGTAAACTCTTTTCCTCTTTTATTCAAATTGGCTGATGTCCATCAGTATCATCATTGTTTTTTCTGGTAATCGCTCTAGACAAGGCATGAAGCCACTTAAGGAGCTAACAAAAAATACTACTCCAAGGTAAAAAAAATTAGCCAACGGTAAGTGTTAGATAAATAGATTCCAATCCAGAAAAACAGCAATTATTCCCCCTTTATCAGAAACATCACTCATGGAATGTGAGAACTAAAGGACAAAATAAGGAAAGTGAGAGTTACGATGCTGCCGAAAGATAACCAACCAGTCACTTTCTACTCTCCTACACCTTAATAAGTGGAGAACCACCGCTACTTGTGAATAAAAACTAACGATTTTTATAACATCTTTGCTTTCTGTAGTGGGGAAGGTTTTGCCTAGTATCATGTTTGGCAGATTTTTAATTTGCATTGTTGATGAACGCCTTTCTGGAATTACAGGGCGGTTTTAAAAATGGGAAAGACCTCTGCAAATATATTTTCCTTCAGACAACTGTTAGGAAAATGTTTGTTTTTTTTAATGGAAATCGCTCCAGACAAGACATGAAGCCACTTGATGTAAGCAGCTAAAGAAAATATTACTTCAAGGTCAAAAACTAGCTAATGATAAGTGTTAAATGGATATATTCCGATCCAGAAAACAACAATTATTCTCCCTTTGTAAAAAACATTGCTCATAGAATGTGACAAAAATAAGGAAAGTGATAGTTACGAGGCTGCCGAAAGTAAATGCAAGGTCAACTTTCTACTCTCCTAAACGTCTTACGGTCCACTTTCTACTCTCCTTAATGTCTTACGGTTCACATTCTACTCTCCTTAACGTCTTACGGTTCACATTCTACTCTCCTTAACGTCTTACGGTTCACATTCTACTGTCCTTAACGTCTTACGGTTCACATTCTACTCTCCTTAACATCTTATGGTTCACATTCTACTCTCCTTAACGTCTTACGGTTGACATTCTACTGTCCTTAACGTCTTACGGTTCACATTCTACTCTCCTTAACATCTTATGGTTCACATTCTACTCTCCTTAACGTCTTACGGTTGACATTCTACTGTCCTTAACGTCTTACGGTTCACATTCTACTCTCCTTAACGTCTTACGGTTCACATTCTACTCTCCTTAACGTCTTACGGTTCACATTCTACTCTCCTTAACGTCTTACGGTTCACATTCTACTCCCCTTAACGTCTTACGGTTCACATTCTACTCTCCTTAACGTCTTACGGTTCACATTCTACTCTCCTTAACGTCTCACGGTCCACTTTCTACTCTCCTTAACGTTTTACGGTCCACTTTCTACTCCCCTTAACGTCTTACGGTTCACATTCTACTGTCCTTAACGTCTTACGGTTCACATTCTACTCTCCTTAACATCTTATGGTTCACATTCTACTCTCCTTAACGTATTACGGTTGACATTCTACTGTCCTTAACGTCTTACGGTTCACATTCTACTCTCCTTAACGTCTTACGGTTCACATTCTACTCTCCTTAACGTCTTACGGTTCACATTCTACTCTCCTTAACGTCTTACGGTTCACATTCTACTCCCCTTAACGTCTTACGGTTCACATTCTACTCTCCTTAACGTCTTACGGTTCACATTCTACTCTCCTTAACGTCTTACGGTCCACTTACTACTCTCCTTAACGTCTTACGGTTCACATTCTACTCTCCTTAACGTCTTACATTCCACTTTCTACTCTCCTTGACATCTTACAGTCCACATTCTACTCTCCTTAACGTCTTACGGTTCACATTCTACTCTCCTTAACGTCTCACGGTCCACTTTCTACTCTCCTTAACGTCTTACGGTCCACATTCTACTCTCCTTAACGTCTTACGGTTCACATTTTACTCTCCTTAACGTCTTACGGTCCACTTTCTACTGTCCTTAACATCTTACGGTCCACATTCTACTCTCCTTAACGTCTTACGGTCCACTTTCTACTCTCCTTAACGTCTTCCAGTTCACATTTTACTCTCCTTAACGTCTTACCGTTCACATTTTACTCTCCTTAACGTCTTACAATCCACATTTTACTCTCCTTAATGTCTTACGGTCCACTTTCTACTGTCCTTAACATCTTACGGTCCACATTCTACTCTCCTTAACATCTCACGGTTCCCATTCTACTCTCCTTAACGTCTCACGGTTCACATTCTACTCTCCTTAACGTCTCACGGTTCCCATTCTACTCTCCTTAACGTCTCACGGTTCCCATTCTACTCTCTTTAACGTCTCACGGTTCCCATTCTACTCTCCTTAACGTCTTACAGTTCCCATTCTACTCTCCTTAACGTGTCACGGTTCCCATTTTACTCTCCTTAACGTCTTACGGTTCACATTCTACTCTCCTTAACGTCTCACGGTTCCCATTCTACTCTATTTAACGTCTCACAGTTCACATTCTACTCTCCTTAACGTCTCACGGTTCACATTCTACTCTCCTTAACATCTTACGGTCCACATTCTACACTCCTTAACGTCTTACGGTTCACATTCTACTCTCCTTAACGTCTCACGGTCCACTTTCTACTCTCCTTAATGTCTTACGGTCCACTTTCTACTCTCCTTAACGTCTTACGGTTCACATTTTACTCTCCTTAACGTCTTACGGTCCACATTCTACTCTCCTTAACGTCTCACGGTCCACTTTCTACTCTCCTTAACGTTTTACGGTCCACTTTCTACTCTCCTTAACATCTTACGGTTCACATTCTACTCTCCTTAACGTCTTACATTCCACTTTCTACTCTCCTTAACGTCTTACGGTTCACATTCTACTCTCCTAAACGTCTTACATTCCACTTTCTACTCTCCTTGACATCTTACAGTCCACATTCTACTCTCCTTAACGTCTTACAGTTCACATTCTACTCTCCTTAACGTCTCACGGTTCACATTCTACTCTCCTTAACATCTTATGGTTCACATTCTACTTTCCTTAACGTCTTACGTTTCACATTCTACTCTCCTTAACGTCTTACGGTTCACATTCTACTCTCCTTAACGTCTTACGGTCCACTTTCTACTCTCCTTAACGTCTTACGGTTCACATTTTACTCTCCTTAACGTCTTACAATCCACATTTTACTCTCCTTAACGTCTTACGGTCCACATTTTACTCTCCTTAAAGTCTCACGGTTCCCATTCGTCTCTCCTTAACGTCTCACGGTTCGCATTCTACTCTCCTATACATCTCACGGTTCCCATTCTACTCTCCTTAACGTCTCACGGTTCACATTCTACTCTCCTTAACGTCTTACGGTTCACATTCTACTCTCCTTAACGTCTCACGGTTCCCATTCTACTCTCCTTAACGTCTCACGGTTCACATTCTACTCTCCTTAACGTCTTACGGTTCACATTCTACTCTCCTTAACGTCTCACGGTTCCCATTCTACTCTCCTTAACGTCTCACGGTTCACATTCTACTCTCCTTAACGTCTCACGGTTCACATTCTACTCTCCTTAACGTCTCACGGTTCACACTCTACTCTCCTTAACGTTTGTTAGACATGTTATACATGTTGCACTTTTACATCTGTTATACATGTTGAACTGCTGACCTCCAAACTAACCTATCTCTGCCCATGTTTTTATTTATCCTTCTTTACCCCTGAAGTCTGATCCTCAGCTGTTCCACATCTACTAACCCAAGAACTCTCATCTATTGTTTCAACCCTAACCAAGACCATCAATGTCTCCTGTTTTGCACACATCTCCCTATACTGTCCAGATTTAATCTTCCTCTGAGGTCATCAGATCTAAGCATGATTTTAAAACTCACAGTACACATCCATACTATTCTCATATTATTTTTATATCATTTTGCTCCATGCAACGCATATCCTCAACTTGCCCAGGTTTCACTTCTATACATCATCACGCTGTGCACACATACCTGATAGACTGTTCCCTTGGTCTTCTCTTAACATCTCGCTAGTTTTAAGTAGCCCAATTTTTGGTGTTTTCACTCCAATAGTCATACTCTTGTTACATTTTAATGACAAACTAAGTTTTTGTGTTTTGTTGTTTGAAATTTTATTTACAGTTTTCTGTTATGTTGTTTGCTTCTAACACGTCGCTCAATAAGTCCCGGGTCTGACATATAGATGGCTCCACTCATAAAAAAAAATCCATATCATTTTTATAAAGTACTAACCTTCAAATGGCACGTGTCAAAATTTGAGCCCAATCAGATTGTTAGTTTACAAATTACAGTTATTAAAATGGAGAAACTGTTGTAAATGTTCAAAATAATGGAAAAATCTGAATTTTGTGTGTTGATAAAGCATTTCTTTCTGATGGGGAAAAAACACTGTTATGGTAAGCAATTTCTTGATAACTGTTATTTGGATTTTGCTCTGTCAGAAACAACAGTGAAGAGGTTGTATGCTGACTTTCAACACGGTCGTACAGACACAAATGATGCTGAATGCTCAGGTCACCCAAATTTAATAGTTGTCCTGAAAAACATTAAAAAAGTTCAGACTCGTTTTTACCGTTCATAAATTGAAGTTGTGTAAGATAGCAGGGGAGTTGAAGACATCAGAAGGAAGCGTATTCACCATTTTGCATGAACATTTGTCAATGAGAAAGCTGTGTTTAAAGTGGGTGCCGCGGTTGTTCACAGTTGATTAAAAACAACAACACATCGAAAATTCAGAACTTTTTTTGTGACTGTTTCAATGCAACAAAATACTTTTCTGTCAATATGTGACATTGATCCATCAATTCATTCTGGAGTAAAATCAGCAGTCAGCTGAGTGGACAGCAGCAGGTGAAAGCCGTCCAAAGTGACCAAAGACATAAACATCAGCAGGCAAGGTTCTGACCTCAATATTTTGTGATGTGCAAGGTATTTTGTTCATCGATTACCTTGAGAAAGGAAGAACCATCAATAACGAATATTATATGGCATTATTGGTGCGTTTTGAAGGAAGAAATCACAAAAAAACGGCCCCCAAATGAAGAAAAAAAAAAGTGCTCTTTCACCAAGACAATGCACCGTGTCACAAGTCGTTTGCAACGATGGCAAATTTACATGAATTGCACTTCGAATTGCTTTTGCACCCACCCTATTCAACAGATCTGACCTTCTACTGACTGTTTGCAGACTTCAAAATGATGCTCCAGGGAAAGAGATTTGATTCCACAAAGAAGTGATATCTGAAACTGAGGCCTATTTTGAGGCCAAAGGCACATCGTTCTACAAATAAAGCATCGAATTGTTAGAATCAGTGTATCACCCTAGAAGACCATGTGGATTAATAAAGTTGAATTGTGCCTGATAGTTGTTGTTTATTTGTTAGGCCCAGGATTTATTGAGTGATGTGTTATAATAGCATCAAAAACTTCATTTTTTTTTTTTTCAAATTTGGGTGGGTTTTTTTTTTAGCCTATTTTTGCAGTAAAAATTCAATTTTAATTTTATTTCTAAAATTCCGTAATATTGATATTAATAACATTATAACAGAACTTCGCAAATGTCTGCGTGTTTTCTCGTAACTACATGAATTACATGTTGAATTAATTTGATTTCTCATTTGTTATTAATCAAATATTTATTAAAATCCAAAATGCAATAGCATAAAATTAAATTAAATTTTTGAATATTCTATTTACAAAAATAATTTAATGATCAAATCAAATCTACCACAATGCATTTTTATTTCTTCATAAACCAGTCAGCTGTTTTAATCTCATGTTAATAGTTGAAACAAAAGGTAATGAATTGATTTGTGACCCTTCGAAATTGGAAAGGGATTTGGAAGCCCTTAAACTGTCAAGTAGAAAGTCATTTAAATTGGTTTTAAAATTCTTAACAAATCTTCATGTAAGCTTTTATGCTTGAACGGTTTACTACAAGCGATTTACATCCTTTTATTTTTATAAATAGATTAAAGCTACATTACCTTAACAAATTAGTTATAGTTTTAGAACAATGTCATTCAATTAATAACTCAATGACCAAACGGTACCATAATAATTAAATTTAACAGACAAAATCTTATTAAAAACATAATTTGGTTAAAAAAAAAAAATTTTTTTTAAAACAGAAAGCATAGTTTAAAAAAAAATAAGCAAAAGAAAAATGGAAGTAAAAAGACTCCCCAATAACATCGGGTAGATACAGCTTGTTTATTATATAAATACAGCTTTTACTTTCAAACAAAGCTTTTCTTAAATATTTGAAATATGAGTATGGCTTTTACTTTTACATGAGTCAAGGAAATATATCACCGCAAAGTGATGGTGATGGTGATAATAGGAGTTGAACTATTATTGAAAAACTATTATTGAAAAACGATGGAGGGGGGAAGGGGAGGGGGTTTATAAGTATGAGTAATAGATGTGCCATCTTGTGTTAGTTTTGTATATTCGTTAATGATTGAGAATTCATTGATTTTTTTTTTTTTAAGCTTTTCTACTGTTGGTCGCAGTCCTAATTTTATTCAATCTCTTTTCGCACAAAACCTTGCAGAGTAATGATTTCTAAACCAAATTCAAATTCTCTTGCATATATATATATATATATATATATATATATATATATTAAAACGTTCGTGTAACATACGGTTCATTTATTAATTCATTCGAAGTCAACTTTAAAAAAATCATTCGACGAATTGAAAAAATAAAAAAAGGACTAACAAAACAGAAGAGTTCTGTTGGTTTTAACAACATTGCTACATAAATACACTATATATATATATATATATATATATATATATATATCTACACTAGAAGAATATCCGTCCCAGAATGGGTAAAATTAATTCCCTCCAACAGAACAGTTTTGCACCACTTTTATGTCCTCTTACAAAGATTAAAATCCAGATATAATGATACTAAACCTTATGTTTAGAATCCTTATTCCAATTTTGATCAGAATCCATTTGATTTTGATTCTAGAAATGTCTAAAATTTAAGACTTAAGCTTAAGGGGTCTTGAGAAGAAATTGAAATTCAGGGAATCTTGCATCAAAGTTAATGCAAATCTGAAGAATTTGAATCTTCAAATAGGAGGTTGTGCCCATATTATGCCCCCTAAAAAACTTTTTAAATACCCCAAGAAAACTGAAATTTAGGGAATATTCATTAATTGATGTCTAATATGTATTGTTAAAATTTCATAAACATTAGAGGAATCTGAATTTTCACAAAGGGCTTCCACAACCTTTTAACCCCTTTGCATGAAACTAAATATAGCCCACATTATCACTCTTACACCAAGCAGCAATGTTCCAAAATTCATAATGATCGGTTAATTAGTTTAGGAGTGAATCCTGTGCATACAAATATATAAACATATACACATACCTAACTTATATATATATATATATATATATATATATATATATATATATATATATATATATATTATTTTATTTTTATTTATTTATTTTTTTTTTTTAAACCATAACATGGTGAGATGTTAAAATAAAAAAAAATTATTTTAATCTTAGCTTTCGAGAATTACAATTCTCCTTGTCAATGAGTGTATTTTAACATCACACCATGTTATGTTTTTTTCAAAAAGAAAATATATATAATACTATTACGAAACAATAGTTTAAAAAATATGTCTAAATACCCTTTCTAATATATATATATATATATATATATATATAGAGAGAGAGAGAGAGAGAGAGAGAGAGAGAGAGATTTTGGTAAGAATGGTTTTGATCTCAGTATGAACGTCTGCTTGTCTAGCCACACTGAAGTGCTGTTATATGTGATGTATGTAGATGATATTATTATTATTATTATTATTATACTGAAGCTGAGTTAATCAACGGTTTTCTTAAGGCTTTTTTCCTATACATTATTTAAATTACACAAAATACATATTAAAATGATCCTTTGTTTGGGGATTGAGTTATGTTTTAATTGTTCTAATTAGTCATAAATTGCAATTTACTCACCAAGTCACCCATTCCAATCTATTATTCTAACCCTCTTTCACTCTATGTTCTTTGACCCCCATTCCCTACGTTCTTATTTTATGCAATGTCTGTCCACTCTCCCTTCTGTCTTTCTCCCATTTCATTCCTTCCCATTTTCTCTCTCTCTCTCTTATATAAAATATAAGATTGGAATAGTCCATTATAAACAATAGGGAATATCACCAGCAGTATTAATACTATTTGAACTAGTGTGAGGAAGAGGGAGTATAAAACGAACAGAAAGATTAATTTTGGATTTTGCCTTTTTATTTTTTAATTTAACTGGTTTTGCAAACTCGCTTTTTCCTGATTCAAACAATCTAATCCGAGCTCAATGGGTCACCTTTTTTCTGAGATATATATATATATATATATATATATATATATATATATATATATATATATATTTGTATAAATAAAAATGTTATACTAAAGAACAGCTCTACTTGTTATTGAGCACTTTTTATAAACACTGGAGTTTCAACGGATTAACATCTACAGAAACTAATATAATACATGTACTATATATATATATATATATATATATATATTATTTTTTTCGGGGACGCCCTCAGAGATGCACCGTTTTTTCTGTCATTGTTGACGCCATTCCCTGTCAGGCGTGCCTACAATCATTTCAGCTTGCCGATGATTCCACTGGGCACGAAGATTTACTAAAGATGTCTAAATCTGCCCTTTTGGATGAAACCGCGGTACATTGCTGAAATATGTAATATACAGTATCTAAATAAATTATATATATATATATATATATATATATATATATATATATATATATATATATATATATAAATTCGTTTCTCAGCTAAAAAATATGAATTCCTTCACATTGGAAAAATTTTTAAAATAGTCTTATGGAAAACATGCAAATATGTAAATTATGGGTGCTTTTTTTTTGTTTTTTAAGTTTTAATATTCTGCACAATCCTCTGTCCTTTTTATCAAATGTATTTTTTTAAAATAAATATTAAACTATTATGAATAACTGAACATCGGATACTTTTCAGAATCTTTTCTTTTTTTAAAATCCAGTTGCATATATATATATATATATATATATATATATATATATATATATATATATGGGTAAGAATTCCGACTGTTGATGCAATGTTCGCATTTCCATGTCAGCTTGAACTACTTGCATGTCTAACCAAGTCATTCATTTTAATGTTTTGTTAATGATTGAAAAAAAAAAAGGATGAATAACTTTATGACCCTTTGAAATTGGAAAGGAATTTGGAAGCATTTAAACTATTAAATAGAAAGTTTTTTGTGGCATCAAAATTCTGAACAAATACTTGTTAAGTAAAAGATTGAAAGTTTTGGAAACTATTTTCATCAAATAATTTTATAAAAAGAGATTAAAGCAACGTTTATACCCTAACAAAATGAGTCATCATTTTATAACAATTTGGTTCAATTAATAATTTAATGCCCAAACAATACCATATCAATTAAATTTTATTTTCAAAATCCTATTTTAGAAAATTAATAATAAATTTGTAAGAAAAACACGAAAAAAAACAACAAATGGCCTGTTAAAAAAAAAAGTAGGGAAACAAAAATGAAATACACACGCACACACACATAAACTAGACACTGTCCTCGAGTGTCTTCGGTCTCTCTGTACAGGCGTTTGTCAGGACAGACTGACATCAGGATACTTCACCCTACAAGTAAACCCTGACCAAATATTAAAAATTGCATCGTATTCGAAGCCCAAATAAGATCCCCTTGACACGGCTACACACTGGCTCATACGAGGAATGGTCCACCTTCTAGTGATGTTGCCTCTAGTAAGTGAACTAAGCTGGATACTCCACCAGACTAGATGAATTATTGTCCTGGAATCCGGCAAAACCAAGAGACCACAAGAAAGATATACTATAACATAGTTAACTGGTCAATTGGAAAAAATAAAATTAATGTTCTTCACTTCTATACTAACTCAACGCTTTAGAGGTAAAGGAGAACTTTAATGGAAAACTTGGATATATTAATGTATCTTATATAGAGATCAAGTGTTAGTCCTATGGAAGGGGCCCCTTGATTTCTGAGAACTTACACTCAAGTACAATGAAGAAAAACATAGTTTTAGTTTTATTTTATGCAATAATTTTACTGACATCAATCATTACGATTTTATTGAACTACACTTTAAACACGAGATGAGGATTCATAGTTTGCTTGGCTGCCATGCTTGTTTTAAGTATCACCTCATTTATTCAATAAGATACATTTTTATTTTTTTTTACTGCAACAGACATCAATTTTTCTCATCTCTACATCAAGGCAATACCCAATACAGGCTTGGCAGCTACGCAACTAGAGTGCATAACTAGCGTGAGAATATAGGAACCTAAATTATTAATAAACAACATTAACTGAGAGCATTTTCAGTAAGGGACTTGTTAGTGATGTCCAGTAATTAGTAGAGTTCCTATTTACTTGCCTCCCCGTGATGGCAGCGTTAGACACAAGGTCAATTTTTTATGTAACTTCGGAAAAGCCTCAATAAGGAAAAACAAATAATAAATAAAAAATGAAGACATACTGGTTTTATGTATGTGACCGTGATGGAACAAAGACATTGTACACCAAAAATTACGTAAATTGAGCAAGTAGTTTTTTTTTTATTACACATAATCAAATTTTGTCATTTTTTTTCCATGCTCGCTTGTCACATCTCCATCTTTTAAAAACAAGGGACGTAAGTCAGCCCAGCTTTACAAACCCAGCTTATCGTGATAAGCGAGCGTGGGGAAAAAAAAATGACAAAATTTTATTTTCTGTGATAAAAACTGTTACACCGGCCGTTCTTACACAGGAGAAACTACACCGGTTGTCACTATAAATAGTGCGAGTCACCAGAGACACAGAGAAGACAGAGCACAGTCTTGTAACTGTCTAGCCAAGTGCTAGTCACTTTCTTACTTTGTTAATACACTTGTTAAACCAACCCTCGACTTGACTTCCTTTATTTATTATTTACTGTTGGACAACTTCACAACAAAAACAAAAAAAAAATACTTGATCAATTTACGTAATTTTTTATGTACGATATCTTTGTTCCGTTCCCGGTCAAATACATAATAATGATATTTATTTATTATTTGTTTTTACCTATTGAGGCTTTTCCGAAGTTGTACCCAATTTTTTAATATGAAGAAAAATCTAGCTCCCCAAAAAAAGGTCATCTGGATTGGAACAAAAATTTAAATTGCCTCAGTCTAGAAGGATTTTTCTTCAAAAGATGAAGTGTAATATCAGAACAGATACTACACTTTGCTCCTAGCCAAAAGGCTAAGGGAACTCACTAATTAGTAGTAATTAGTAGAGTTGGGCAGTATGACAATTTAAATTCTGTATCGATTTTACCCTCTCCCCTTTCTTTGATAGTTTCTGTTTTTTTATTTAGTATTTTTTGTTTCTAAGAAAACCAATCATCCACATGTGTGATTATTCTTTGTCTCCTTAGATTCTGCCATTATTTCAATAAGGAGTTGGTCAACCTTTAACTCAATCATCTCTTAATGATTTAACTGTTAAAACAAAACCTGTGATTCATGTATATCATTTCCACAGTTAACTTCTTAAAATAGTGACCACCAAAATGTGGGGAGGGGGGGAGGGGGAGGGGGCAGTGGTCATCTGCTGTCTATCTTACTCTTAACAAGCTGCATTCTGACCTATTCGTTCAAGTACTGTCCTTTTCTCTCTTTCACTGTTGCCTTGATCCCAGTTTGAAGGCTGAGAAGTTGTGCAGTATTTGGATAAAATATATGGTAGAGAAAACGATGAGTAATTTCCTAGTCTGCAGTTTTATCCAGATATGTTATTTACGTTGTCCATTAGTTCAAAAGAACTTTTGTTTATAATGAAATCATCATTTATCTATTTATCATCATTCTTTTTGTACATTTTTTTGTACATTTTTTACGGCAAGAAAAATTGGGTATCGTCATTTTTTTAATTAGAGAAATATATGGTGCTTCTGTATTAGTAGGGCAGATGAAATTTTAGAAGAGTCAGTTGAACGGGGAGATAATTCAAACTGTTTTTATTTTGTTGTTGTTGTTGTTGTTGTAACCATAACCCATAAGGAAAATCCAGAGAATTAGTAAGAAAATAAATTTAAAAAAGGGTACTTATGCAGTTTACGAACCTGACTGAAATAATAATGTTATAATTTAGAAAGCCAGTCTTAACATGGGGAGATGGGGGTTTGATTAACTATTCTGTACTTTCACCTAACAATTTAATAAACAGAATAGTTAATCACCCCCACCCCACCTCCATATGTTAAGAATGGCTATTAATAGGGTTTTTACTACAAGCTCCATAAAAAAATTCTGTTTATTTTCAATGGTTTACGGCAAATATTGATCTATATTGTTAAAAAGAAAGATTTTATTTTCAATCGATGTTAATATTTAATCCTGATCTATATTATATTTTTCTATTAGCTGAAGTCAGTGGGAAGAGTTTTCACCCTCTCACCTCCATCTACTCTCGTCAGGAAAAAAAATTCATAAAGAAAGAGAGGGGAGGGAGAAGAGAAAAAACAGTTTGGTGTATGCATTCAATAGCATCACTATTTTGTACTTGCACTCACGGGTCAATTGGTTAGCACACCATACTTAGTTCAAACCTCACCCGGGGCGTAATTATTTTGAATCTATTTTCGTCCCCAAATTAATTTAGACATTTCAAATTACAATATTTAGCAGATTGTTCAATTTTTGTTTGTTTTCTGTAATCTACATAATTTATGGAAATTAAAACCCTAGGCGATGCCGAGTAACCCTGCTGGTATTAGTTTAATAAAAATCATCTATTGACAAAGTCTGAAAATACTTTAAGAAAAATATACTTATTTTGACAGAAAACATAAAATTGATAATCTTTGCAGATTTTCTTGTGATTTTTATAAAAAATCTGCAAGTGTTTTTTTTTCTTTTTTTTGGGGGGGGGGGGGACAGAAGATGAAGCAAGTAATTATTTCACTATTGGCGTTGCCCGGAAGTATTTTTTACTTTCGTTTTATTTATTTATTTTTTAAAAACTTTTTTTGTTTTTAAATAGATTTTTTAAAACAAAATAAGAAACAAATATATTACACATATTAATAATTCAATAAATAATTAATAAATCCCTTATTCGTCACCTGGACATTGTTTAGTTCAATATCGAGAAATCCTGAACAGTTAAATTTAATTATTACGATATCGTTTGGTCATTAAATTATTAATTGGACCAGATTGTTATAAAACAAAAGCTAATATTTGTTAAAATAACATTGTTTTAATCTCTATTTATATAACATCATTGAATGTAAATATCTTCACAAACTTTCAATCTTTTAATTACATGAAGATTTGCTAAAGAGTTTGAAAGCCAGCTAAAATGACTTTCTATCTGACATTTTAAATGTTTCCAAATTCCTTTTAAATTTCAAAATCCATTCATTTTTTTTTTTCAGCTATTAATAAAAGATTAAAATATCCGACTTGTTTATGAAGAAATCGAAATGCATTCTGGTTCATTTAGTTTGTAATTAAATTTCTAAATAGGGTTTTTTTTCTAAATTCGTTTTAGCACTTTATGCTATTACATATGCTGCACATAATAAAGATTGATCAGATCTTCATGGAAATTTTACCAGAGATATATCTTTGGATAAAGGATTCATCTAGATCTTGGATTTTTCTTTGAAGATTCCTCGACAATGCAAGATAGGCTATTTCTATTTTCATGCTGTACCTATCCAGCATTTCCCAGGATGCAGTGAAGTCATTTTAGTTTTTAATCTTTAATTATTCGCACATTTTTAAACTTATACAGAAAAAGGAATAAAATTTTAGTGGGAGACAACTCCTAAAATATTCTTCAATTAAGAATATGAGTTTTGATTTACTCCTCTCCAGGAGTTAGGCACAAGGCCAGTTTTTATCTTACTCCCACAAGTAAGATGTGACCCAAGGTCATGTCGGGAAAGTGGGATTTAAAAATTGCCTGGGCAGCCCCGTCGGTATTCCCCGGTAGGGGCGCCTCAGGCAGTAAGTAATAAACTTACTCCTCCTCAAAGAGGGGAGGCAAAGCCTGGGAGGGTGGACCTCATAGAACTGCACAGGACAGACCCATAGACCGGCGTAAATCAAGCCCCGAAGGCCAAGACAATACCAGTCTATGGGGTGCATAAGAATATGAGTTATCCCACTTGCTGATTTTTATTTTTTAGCTGATTAGTTAAAAATGTTTCAGGTTACCAGTCATCTGAGCCGGTGTAAGTAATTTAAAAAATAAATTGTAGTGAAGTATATTATTATATTGTCAAAGTACAACAATAACAATTGGCTAGTCGGAAGCAGCAAAAAAAAAATTGATTTGTCAGCTGAAATGCTATTTGGGTCTCACTTTGAAAATACAATAAGATGACACTGTATGTTCGATTTAGTACGTAGCTTTGAGAAAATGACACGTCTTCATATTGCTAAGCACATACTGTTAGGTGTTGTTTGTGCAGCCACCAGGATATAAGTTTAAATATCCGTTTTAATTTTAGACAGTAACAGAGAAACAAACCAACTATTGTGCCTAATGTATTTTCTAAATGTACAATACACTATCTATTACAACATCTGTAAACTCATCTCTATATTTATAAAATTGTGTGACCACTTCGTGTGAGTGAATGTAAGTGGGTGTATTTCTTGCATCAAAATAACTTTAGGCAATGATGTAATATAGTTAACGCCGCAAAAATTGGTGGGGGGGGGGGGTATGCAACAAATAACTGTTACCAAACGCAAGAAAATTTACTTTTCTACCTACCTGTATAATTTTAAAGTGCAGAAACTGATTGTAAGGTTTATTATCCATGAATTTGTTATCGTCACTTTTACTTAGCCAAACACAGATAAAGAACAATTTTTTTTACTTTGCGATGGTTGCTAATTTTAGGTTTCAAACATAGTTGTGAGGGGGTACCGTAAGCCTAAGTCCGAGGGTTATTGCCAATCGAATTAGGGTAAGCTTCTTTTTTTTATAGACTAATGTGGCCATAGAAAGTAAATATACTAAATTAACAGGTTGTAACTTTCTTACACGCATTAGTTTTAAATCTGTTTGTTTAAACTTTAGGGACATACGAGACCTGTCTAAAAAGTATTCGACCTTAGGCTAGAAAAAATATTTCAAATACCTGATGGGGTTGAGACCCTAATTCCCTTCAAAGTAGGCCCCTTGTGCTTGCACACACTAAGCCCACCGATCCATCCACTGCCGGAAACACCTCTGGAAGTCTTCTTTTGGAATGGTGTTCATCTCCACCGTCACGTTCCGCATTATCTCTTCTCTAGTCTCAAAACAGGAACCTTAGAGTGGCGTCTTCAATTTTCGAAACGACCAGAAGTCTCAAGGAGCCATGTCTGGAGAGTAGGGAGGTTGGCGAACGACTGGAATTCCATGTTTGACAAAGAAGTTTTGGATCAAGTGGGATGAATGTGCGGGAATGTTGTCGTGATGCAGTTGCCAGTTTTTCACTGTCCACATGTCTGGTCTTTTGCGTCGAACTGCATCACAGATGCCAGAGTACATTTTGATTGTACTCCTTTGTCACTGTTTATCCTGGTGCATATTCGTGATGCACAATTCTACGGAGATCAAAGAAGACAGTCAGCATCACCTTGATTTTGCTTCACACCTGTCGCACTTTTTTTGGCCTTAGAGACTCGGGATGCTTCCATTGCGACGACTGTCTTTCTGTTTCTGGGTCGTACCCATACACCCATGACCTATCTTCAGTTATCACAGAAACCCAGGGCCAGTGTTGGTGGTTTCCAGAAGGTCCTGTGCAATTTGAAAACGGAGGTCCTTTTGTTCCTGCGACAACAACTTGTGCACAAATTTAGCAGCCACTCTGTGCATGTTCAAATCATCACGCAAAATTGCATGCACAAAATCTTTACTCACTCCGACCTCTTGGGCGATTTCTCGCATAGTTGAACAACAATCTTCCATCACCAAATTTTGCACCCTCTCAACAACAGCTGCACTCTGAGCAGTTTGGGGCCTGCCAGAACGCTGGTCACTCTCCACTAATGTGAGGCCATTTTTGAATCGATTGAACCACTCCTTAATTTGTGTTACACCCATCACATCTCCAAACACCTGCTGAATCTTACAAATTGTTTTGCTTTGAGAATCACCAAGCTTTTGACAAAATTTGAGGCAGTAACTTTGCTCAACATGTTTAGTCATCTTGAGAAAATCGGTAATCCGACGAACATGTTGTGTAGCACCTCACTCAGTGACTGACAGGCAGCGACTAATGTGCAGGAAGGCGGTGATGAAATTCACACATGCGCATGAAGGTGTCTACCTTCACTGTGTAGAGTGGCGCTGCACTATCGTTTCTATTTCGCACAGGGAAAAAAATAACGGTCAGATACTTTTTAGACAGGCCTCATACTTAAAAATAGATTCAGAATTCTGTGATCAATTTCTCCACCAAAATCAAACAGCTTGCACAACACCACAATGCTGTGTGAATTTGATCCTATCAGTAGTCTTCTTCTTCTTTCGTGTGAATCAGATGATTCTGGTGTTGGCATTAGTTTCCCCGATGTTTTTCTAGTTAGAAATCTTTCTGGAAAGACATCGGGTACTTTTGGGAAGGACCACAAGTGAAAGTGGTACTGTGGAACCGACTGGATTCGAACTTGGAACACCTGGGTCTTCAGTCCGTGTCGATATCCACTTAACCACCGTCACCTCCCTCATCAGTAGTAAGACCATGAAAGTTTTTAAAAATGTCAGTCACAGACATTGAACATTAAACAACTTGTCTGCTGTATGAAGTTTGAACTCTATGATGTTACTCTTAATGACTTGGATATGACTGGGCAGAGTACACTGCATCCCTTTTATGGAAGGCACTTTTTGTTTTGTTCACCTCAAACAAGGCATATTGCCACTGAAGCATAAGAGGCTACTGTGATAAGGGGTCAACCTGGACGGGGAGTTGGGCAGCAAGATGTTTGTTGTTCAGATTATATTTTAAATATGATGTTACTCTTAATGACTTGGATAGAACTGCATCCTTTTTATGGAAGGCACATTCTTTTTTTTTTTTTTTTCTTTTTTCGTTCACTCCGAATAAGCCATATTGCCACTGTAGCATAAGAGGCTACTGTGATATGGGCTAGATTAATAGGGGGCAACCTTGGTTGGGAGTTGGGGAGCAAGATTTTTGTTCACATTATATTTAAAATTCTGCATGTTGGTACAGTTCGGGAAACAGGGAGTAGGGAGGGAATTCCAAAGGCAAGCGGTCCGAGGAAAGAAGCTATTAGAGTAGAAAAGCTACTTATCGGGTAGTTTGGGGGTATTTATGTTGACGGGATACTGTTAACGTCGATGATGTCCCCCACCCACATCACTTTGTGAACTAGATGAAGGTGTACTGTAAACCAACTTTTGACTCTGTAGCCAATCAGCTTAGAAAGTTATGGATGTACATACAAACACACAGACAGACAATATATATAGATGTTCTTTTGACCGATTTTCTTTCTTTTTCTAAACACAGTGTCAATGATTTTTTTTTTTTTTTTTTTTTTTTTTTTCAAAACAGAACTGACCACTTTTAAGAAGGGTACACCATTATATGGACAACCTGCGTGGTGGGGAGAACCAGATGACCCAGAAGCTGAGACTGCAAACTCAAACAAAATGTCTTATGCCTCTGAAAAAACAGACATTGGCAATTGTAAGTTACATAAATATAATCCATGTTTTTTTTTGTTTTTTCACTTTCAAATATAAACCTCCTACATTTTGTTTTTGTACAAAACCTTTAACCACACCTGTGCCTTGAAAAACAAGATTTTTCTTCATTCCATAACATTTGTTTTAAATGCAAGAATACAGAAATATTTTTGTAGGGTTAGGGTTGTAAATGAAGCTTTTGTTTTCTTAGGTTAATTTCTTTCTTCATATTTTTTGTGTTTGTTATTGATTTTTTTTTTTTTCAGATATATACGCCATCACCCTTATCTAAAATTCTTTTTATTCAAATTTTTTTGCAAAGTTTTTTTCTAACTATTATTGATTAAGCACTAAGTTTTCAATTTATAAAAAAAAAAAATCTAAGTTTTAGTGGTGAAAGCAGTTAGTTTTCTATGTAAGTTTAACTGACATGTTCTTGATAAATGATGCTTATATCTAGTTGATTTCCAGCTGGTCTTTAGCTAAAATAATTATGTGTGTGTGTGTGTATTATATAGACACACACAGATGTACACCCTCTGTCAAAAATAAAAAAACAAAGTATGCTTCACTAATGTTCGCACTGATATTCGTATAAAATAACGTTTCAGTCGGTGAAGTAAAAAAAAAAAAGAAGAAAACTGCAGAGTTTACAAAAAGAAAGAATGGGTCAATCGGTATGGTATAGAAAGAAGAAAAAGGAAAAAAGAAAACACCTCATTATGGAAATAGAGTGAAGTATTTCTTTCTGAATTCACTTTAGATGGTGTGTGGGAGTCAGACTTGCTATTTGCTTTCTTGCTTCCCCTAAACACTTGAAATATTTTTGTCTAGCAGTTTTTTACTTGCTAAATTTTGTGTGACGAGGCAGATATATATATATATATATATATTTATTAATACAAATAACTACACAATCATCATCATCAGCAGCATCATCATCGATTTAACATCCGTCTTACATGCTGGCATGTGTTGGATGGCTTTTAGAAATTAACTTCCAAACCAACCTATCTCTGCCCAGGTCTTTATTTATTCCACTTTCTCTCAAGTCCATCCTTATCACTTCATCTCATGTTTTCCTTGGCCTTTCCCTGTAAACTGTCTCTGCTAACTCAATTGTTCTACATCTACTAACTCAAGAACTGTCATCTATTCTTTCAACAGGACCATATCATTGAAGTCTTTTATTCTGCACACATCTTCCTATACTGTCCAGATTTAATCTTCCTCTGAGGTCATCAGAACTAAGCCTGTCTTTAAGACTCATATTATACATCCATTATATCATTCTCATATCATTTCTCTCCATGCAACGCATGCCCTCAACCCTCACTAGCCAGGTTTCACTTCCATACATCATCACGCTGAGCACACATGCTGGATAGACTCTTTCCTTGGTCGACAGTGGTAACGCTCTGCTGATTAGTAATGGCAGAGGTTCTGTGAACTTACTCCATCCACTTCTAATTCTTGAAATCACACAAGCATCTGCTCCACCCTGTGCTCCAATGATATCACTATAGTAACAAAACTTCTGAACAACCTCAATAACTTCGCCATCCAAATATACTTTCTCCACATTTCAGTTCTCATCCATCTCCATTGTCTTAGACGTCTTGCACACAAACTGGTTATCCTTTCTCAATCTACCTGTAATTCCACTGCACTTATTGTGTACCCAATGATTGCAAGTACCATAAAAAATTTAGTTGCTTCTGATTCCCTTTCCACAAACTGAGCAGGGGACCTTTCCTCTTTTTGAGAATTTTCCAACACTACAACCACTTTAGTTTTAATGACATTCACTCTCAGACTTTTACTTTCCATAGCACTCCTCCAAGTTTTTAACTTAACAAGTAGGTCTTCCATTGTTTCACAAGCAAGTACTAACTCATCAGCATGCAGTATCTCGTGCAGACAAGCCATACAGAACTGCCTAGACATTGCTTCTAAGACACATGAAAAGCAACGGACTCAGTACAGAACCCTTATGTACTCCTACTTTAACTTTAAAGTTGTCACTGAATGTGCTGTTAATTCTAACATGATTTTGACCATTTTTGTTTGAACAACCTTCACCAACCACACTTTGCCCCTAGTTTACGCAAAGCCCACCAGACAACCTACCTAGACACTCTGTCAAAAGCGTTCTCCAAATCCACAAAGGCAAGATACAGGTTCTTATTATTATTAAGGAACTTTTTTGCATTAGTCTCAAGACAAATATAGCACCAGTGGTACTTTGCCCAAGCATAAAACGAAACTGCATTTCATCTATGTTTTTCTGATTTCTTATTTGCTGCTCAATTATTCTCTCAACTACTTTCAGGATCACCTGATCCATCAACTTTAAGCTTCTGTAATTACCCCGATCTAGAGCTTCCCCTTTACCTTTGTAACAGTTCACAATTGTACTGAATTCACAATCTTTCAGGATAACCTCTTTTATTATTATCTGATTTGTCAAATTTGATCATTTTAATGCCTGTTTTACCCACAGCCTTCAACATTTCTGCAACATAGCCTTACCCTTCATCTTATTCACAGCTTCACGTACAATTTCTTTCTTAATTCCTATAGCTGGACCAGATACTGCTTCTGCAACTTCTAGATTTTCTCAGCTCCATGGAAACTCAGTATTCAACAATTTATCATAATGGCATTTTCAAGCATCCCTCTCATCCTGTTCATTTATTGTTGACACTCCATTGTTATTTTGAATGCATTTCTTTCCAACAATATCCATATTTGCCTTTGCCTTCTGTTTAGCTATTCTGAATACTTCATTGTTTTGGTTTTCAAGCCAGATTTCCAGAAATACTACTAAGAAGTAGTATTTCTGGAAATCTTGCTTGCTCGTCCTTTTTCTTGGCTTTGTATATTGCTCTTCTTGCTTCCCTCTTTGCCACCAGATATATTTCCTACAATCATTCTAGCAGATTTACCTCTGCAACAAGTTTCTTGACACAGGTCAATATATCTTCTCCCAAAAAATTCAACAATTTAATTTGACCTTTCACACAAGCTTCCAACATTTAGACTACATAGCCTGAAATGCAATCGATTTTTTTGGGGGGAAATCAAGAATTTTTTTTATAAGCTGGATGCGCTTCCTCGATGCTAATCCTGTGAGATGATGGGAACCAGTACTTTTATTGCGATGCCATCTCTAAATGATTACCTTCCAAGTATGCTTTAGCGATAATAACCGCAACATACGAGCAACAAATGCAGATTTAAAGACCCCGAAATATCCACCAAAAAATGATTGAACTCGCAGAATTCGAAAGCGAACTAATTATAATAAATAATTTAGAATTTAGAAAAATAAACCCTTTTCAAAAAAAAATTTCAAACAACATAAAAGTGATAAACAACTTAATGATATTGGTATGGGCAGACACATCTAGGAAAATTTACAAACTTGATAATAATATTTAGAATAAACTAATCAACAATGAAGTTACTAAATTCTATATAAAAAAGAAATTAAAAAACAAGTGACGAAACAGAATCAACAATAAATAAGGAAGTAAAGTGAAAATAACATCCAAACTTAACTTAAATAACAGAATAAAATGTATAGCTAAGTTTTAGCCATTAATTATGCTAAAAGACAAAAGATAACTTTGTAGCAGTCACCGATAGGGACTACTTTCAAATGCGTAATTACTGTCCCTGTGAGCTGGCTTGTCCAATCAAATCACAGGGCGCAGTAATATCGTTAGTTCCCTAAGGGACTACTTACGTTCCCTTAGGGTTCGAGGAAAAAGATCAGACAACCTCCTGGCACCAGCTTGGACACATCACAGAGAGCACCAGTGAGGAACGAGGAAACGCTCTCTCTCCCGCCGCCGTCGCCACTTGACGACTACTACCATCTTCACCTGAAGAAATCCACGGGCGGCCCTAAGAACTCTTATATTCTTTCGTCTTCCTCAGACGGACACCATCCCACTCTCTTCTACCTATACCAAACGGTATAGGTAACCTTGAGTTAATAAAACCCTTTTTGTTATAGTTACAGAAATACTTTTCGTTGTTCCGTTTCTTTACGAGAAGATAAAAGGATAACCCCGTTTCATCAACTCCTCATCCCCTTACAACTTCACAAATAAACTATCTTGCAAATTACTAAATCCTACAAAAAATCAATATAGGAAAAATAAGCGAGCAAATATAAGAAAAAATACACATAAAACTAAGAAATAAATTGAACTTAAATTAATCGATTCCTGAGATTTGCGAGGGGTTCCATAATCATTTGAAGGAGTGCTTCACCCAACTGCCCAAACTCTGCATCCAGGAGTTTGACAGCTATTTAGCTGACTCACCCCACCTTCTGTAGACTCAAGCGGCTAGCTGTAATGGCTTGGAGCAAGCATATTACTGCGTTGAAGCAGGTCGGATGTAACAAGTCTCCAGGACTTGATGGTTTGCCCTATTAATTCTACTTGAGGCTGTTGCCATTGTTTGTACCTATTCTGAAGGATGTGTTCAACCATTAATTTACTCAGGGATCCATCCTTGGATATGTTACCAAGGGAGTGATCACATTGCTGAAGAGAAAGGGCCAGCATGGATGGGGTGGATCTAGATGATTATAGACACATAACCCTGCTTACCGACATTTGTAAGAAAAGTAATTGCACATTTATACAATTCGATATATAAAGGATTTTTGTCCTTGGTCTAGCGATAATAACAGAAACATACAAGCAATAATACGGATTAAAATAAGTATTCGACCTTAGGCCAGAAAAAATATTTCAAATATGTGACGGTGTTTGGGTCCTAATTCCCTTCAAAGTTATGCCCCTTGTGCTTGCACACACTTGGCCCACCGATTCATCCACTGTCGGAAACACATCTGGAAGTCTTCTTTTGGAATGGTGTTCATCTCCGCCGTCACGTTAGATTCAGCAGGTGTTATGAGAAGATGCGATGTGTACAACAAATTAAGGAGTGGTTCAACCGATTCAAAAATGACCGCACATCAGCGGAGAGTGACCAGTGTTCTGGCAGGCTCCAAACTGCTCGGAGTGCAGCTGTTGCTGAGAGGGTGCGAAAAAAGAGATAATGCGTAATGCAACAGCGGAGATGAACACCATTCCAACAGAAGACTTCCAGATGTGTTTCCGGGAGTGGATGGATCGGTGGACTAAGTGTATGCAAGCACAAGGGGCCTACTTTGAAGGGGATCAGGGTCCCAACCCTGTCACTTATTTAAAATATTTTTTTCTGGCCTAAGATCAGATACGTTTTAGACAGGCCTCACATATATATATATATATATATATATATATATATATATATATATATATATATATATATATATATATATATATGCAATTTTATGAAGGCTTACCAAAGCATTCCTTTCAGGACACCAATGATCACCATTAAAGATTTTTTCTTACAAATATTATTTATTCAAATTAAATGTTTTTTCCTACACGTGTTTCACTACCAAGCAGGTACTTGCTTGGCAGATCATCAGGGAAATTAAATGTCTGGAATAAGGGTTTCAACTACCGACCCTTATGAAACCCTTATTCCAGACATTTAATTTCCCTGATGATCTGCCAAGCAAGTACCTGCTTGGTAGTGAAACACGAGTAGGAAAAAACATGTAATTTGAATAAATAATATTTGTAAGAAAAAATATCTTTAATGGTGATCATTGGTGTCCTGAAAGGAATGCTTTGGTAAGCCTTCATAAAATCACATATAAATGCTCTGTACTCTGTAATCGAGTATCATCGAGCTTGTTTTTATTGGCACAACCCCGGTCTTCACTGAATGATCTATTTTATAAGTGAAAAATCTAAATATATATATATATATATATATATATATATATATATATATATCCCGAAAGACTATCAGAAATAAGTTTTTTTTTTATATATATTTACAATTTGAAAATATAAATATGATGCAGCTAGAAAGGGAGACAAGTCAGACAAAAAGGCAGGGGGGGGGATTTCAGTTAAAAGTTATGCTGGTATGGTAGCATGTTGAAAAACAAAAAAATACTATTTAAATTTTTATTTGCTGTCTAATTTATATTAACTATACAAATACGTTTATTTTTTTTACTACACTATTATTCAAATGCTGTTTTTTTTTTTTCGTTTTTAGCTTCAAAAAGTGGAACAGCCAATGAAATTTCTCAATATCTCGAGAAGTATAAACAGGATCCAAAATATGCTTGTAGATACATGGAGATTTCGCATAAAGATCTGATTGAGTCTGAGAATTTACTTGCATGTCGGGGGAGTCTTTCATCATCAATATCTAAAGACAGTCTAATATCACCTGATAGTCGGAAAGGTTCCCTTGAAATAATTAGTGACATAGGAAAAAAACAGCCCTCTTCAGAACGAGAACTATCCGTGGAAAAATCAGATGTAGTCAGCAGCAAAGTTGTTGACGGAGGAGGCACAGCATTTACAGTGGAACTTGGAGACATGAAACCACGGAAATGGAATGCCTCTGGAAGCCTGAGTGAATTCATGCCATCAAAGATTCGAAGGAGTTTCAGGGAAAGAGCTTTGAAACAGTCAACCAAAGATGGAACACCTCCCAAAACTGTTGTAAGTATTTTTTTATTATTTTTTTGTAAGTATGTTTTTAAATCATCGTATCATTTTGGATTATTTGGATTATTCAGACTATTGTATGGGTAGATGATATTCACAGCAATGAGTTCAGTGTAAATGTTGGAGTACATCAAGGATCAGTCCTCAGTCCCTTGTTGTTCATTGTTGTCCTTGAGGCCCTATCCAATGAGTTCCGAACAGGGTGCCCATGGGAACTACTGTATGCCGATGACTTTGTCATAATGACAGAAGAAAGATTTAAAGTATGGAAGAAAGGCATGGGCAATACCCATGTGCGGTATGTAAAAGGGCGGTTAGGAGAAATGCGATACAGTGCAACCACTGCAGTCTATGGGTGCACACAAAGTGCAGCGGAGTGCATGGTAGGTTCACACCAGATCCAGGCTTCAGATGTAATAGAGGTCTAGGGCTTGCACACCCAATTGAGGGCTGCCCTTACACAGAAGTTGAAATAGGCGAGGACACCCTGGAGGTGGTATACTACTTTTGCTACCTAGGAGATATGCTAAGTGCTGGTGGTGGCTGCGAACTAAGTCCGACCATCAGAGTTTTTAAATCATTTTATCAGTTTGTATTATTTGGATTATTCGGACTTCAAGTGTAGGAGATGCATGGGACAGTCACATCTTATTGACAGTCGTACCCACAAAGAGATGGCACTAGATGACAATACCCTGAAGGTATTAGACTCTTTCTGCTATCTAGGAGATAGGTGGTGGTATGCCGCGTGCAGGTGGTGGATGTGAACTCAGTACAGCCACAAGATTGAATGCAGCTTGGGCAAAATTTTGTGAGTTGTTGCCTCTGATAACATCATGTGTTGTCCCTCTCTACATCTGGAGTAAGTTGTATAGCAATTGTGTGAGGAGCGTCATGATATATGGCAGTGAATGCTGGGCCCTCGCCCAGTCCTCTCTCACCCGTTAGCAGCGCAATGACAGATCCATAATCAGATGGATCTGCAATGTGAAATCTGACCAAACCCAACACATCAGGTCAGACAATTTACTGAAAGCACTACACTTGCCCAGCATGGAGGTTATCATAAGGATAAATCGATTGCACTGGTACGGTCATGTGGAACGTTCATCCTCCTGGATAAATCGTTGCAGAAGCATGAATGTCCTAAATCGCAGGAAGATTGACCGGCCAAGGAAAACTTGGAAGCAAGTGATTGGACAAGACTGTTCAGAGTGGAATTTTGAGACTGCTGAACAGTGAGAGGTGGAGAGTGAGCTTGCGTAATATCATTGAACGTCTGACCCCTGAACAAGGTTAAGGTGACGTTAAATGAATAGAAAAAGAAGACTGTTCTCATCTTGAGTATTATTCTCATAACGTTTTGGCTGATGTAACCTCCAACGTTTTTCAGGTGCGCCTTGTCGACCTTTGGAATCTGTATGGAATTTCAAACGGAATCCTTTATTTAATCCATGGATAGTTTGCTCTCATTCCATCAGCTTTGACTGGGTAGAAGTCTTAAATAATACGTAATTGTATTCTCGTACTGAGGATTGAACCTTCAACCTCTGGAAGACTGTCACTTAGAACTTATTATTACTTAGCACTTATATTCATTGCACCACGGGTCCTTGCGAATAACATCCAAGATGAGAACCGTTGTTCAAATAATCTAAATAATACAAATTATGAATTCTCATCTCAAAAATTCTGAAACATGCTATTAGTGTTATCTCTATCAGCCATGTTGAATGGAAGTTATTTTGTTTTTACAATTTTCTTTTCTTTTTTTTTTTCTTTAAACCTATGTACTTCTTTGATTTCTATTTTCTTTTGGTGACCAATTTTTGATAAAAATGAATATTCACTCGTAAAATAAGTAATAAATATACAAGACCATATACTTTTTTTAAAATACTATTTTATTGTTACTAAATTTAAGTTTCACTAATTTATAACTACTATGTTTGGTTTGATTGTTTTGTTTTTATGGCGTATCAACCTTTTGGAGGGTTACTTAATGCCGAATCCAGTCATTTTTGGTAAAAGGTTTTTATGCTTCAACTTCTGAATATTTTCAAATATTTAATAGATTTTATTTTGTATGGTTGGGGCACGTTGAGCGCAGCAATGGCTTGATTGCTAAAGTCCAACAGTTGAATGTGCCAGCAGAGAAGACCACCACTGGCAGACCCAAACTGCCTTGGGAGGACGTGGTCAAATGTGATAGAAAGGCCATGGGTATGGATTCTGCCAGGCCTTACCAAAGGAAAAAATGGAGAGGGAAACTTAGATCGAGACTTGGCAATCAGGCCCCATTTTCATCAGAGGATTAATTGTGGCCTGATTCAACAAATAAACCAGTTGTCATTGTCATCATCGTCGATGACATACAAACGGATTAATTTGTTAATTTTATAAAATCTTATAAAATCACAGGTATTACCACACTGGGGTCGGATGGACGTTGGAGTAATGGCGACTATGGGGTGATTCCACACTGTGCAAGTGTCCCAAATTAGGACTGTCATACCCAGGAGGAGGTAGAGAGAGCTTGAGTAGCTAATTGAGTTGGGAAATAGGGTAGGCAGGGAAAAAAGTTAGAAAAAGTTGGTAAAGATGGCTTTGGTGGTGGGTGGGGTGGAGGGGTATCTTGGCTAACGGTGTTGGATACAGTTTTGTGTCATGCCCAGGACAAATTCTATTTAACCTATAGATGGGATCCTGACAGCTACTGCCACTCCAGGTGAGAGTGGACCTGGGAGTAATAATAACTAAAAGCCCCACCACATATACACACACTCACACTTCCTAAAGCTCCAAATTGGGGCGTCACCGCTTGATGCATTTAAGTCATACCTGAGACCAAACTAGGTTGAACTATATCAAGAGAAACTTAGTTGTTTCTTGCAATAATTATGATGAAAGCTAAATTTTTTAATAGAACCCTAAATTATTATCATATGGACCCTTGTTGATAACCATTGGTCAATACAATATCTAGAACATTTTATTCATCAAGCAATAATTTTTAGTTCAAATTCATGTTTATTGGCATAAAAAGTAGCAAATCGCAAACAGCCATGTAAAAAGATAGAAAATATTTTCATCTTTTTACAGTTTTAATGTTTGTCCAAGGCCTTTTTTAAGATGGATATAGTAAACCATTGAACATGCTTCAGGTGTACAATATCTTTTTTAAGATGGATATAGTAAACCATTGAACATGCTTCAGGTGTACAATATCTTTTTTAAGATGGATATAGTAAACCATTGAACATGCTTCAGGTGTACAATATCTTTTTTAAGATGGATATAGTAAACCATTGAACATGCTTCAGGTGTACAATATCTTTTTTAAGATGGATATAGTAAACCATTGAACATGCTTCAGATGTACAATATCTTTTTTAAGATGAAGACTTATGCTTGGATGATATACTCAAGAATAGGTTGTACCAGAGTTAGATATTCTAATTGGTAACGAATTCAGAAGTCTATGACTAGACTTCAAACGTTTAACAAACAAACAAAAAAAGTCAGTTCGGTTCAATTCCTATAGAAGCACAAAAACCATTTGTGTAACTTCGAGCTCCAATGAACAAAAACAATTCGGCTCACCGCAGAATCTCACTCGACACTCACGTTTCTCGTTTTCTTTCTTCTGATTTTCTTGTCTTTTTATTAGCAGATTTTCCCTCAGTTAATTCCGCTTAACCAATCAGAAAAAACATAATCCGCTGGCTCACTATTTGTCATGATAATTAAATCTATTATTATTGTGCAGCAACCAGTAAATTTGTTACTTCGAGGTTGTGAGTTCAATCCTCACTAGAAAACTAGTAAGCCCAAAACGTATTTCCTTTTCCATCCGCAAGCCAGGCAAAAAGGACCCTCTTACTGCGGGGAAGAACTAAGTCCGAGCCACCTCCACCGCTCGATTCTGGCTCAAGATCATCAATTCCGCCACAGATATAGAGAGGATGAAAAGTGTCTGTTGTTAGATTTTAAAAGGATCTCCCACGTGTGGCTTTCTTTGTTATCTTGATACGACGAAACGTTAATTTGAAGGAGTTTTCCACAAAAGTTATAAAGAATTGCTTTGTTGAATTGTCCTTCTTTTAGGATTGCTTTCAATTACCCTGCCCCCCACCCCCACCCCAATTTGGCTTTAATTATATTACCATAGATTGATTATGATTGGCTAACACTGAATCAATCATCATTCTTATTCAAATTATTTTTATGTCTCTTTTGCAATAAATAGATTAATAACAGTCACCTATGACAAACTGTTTTGTCCAGTCTACCAAATTAAAGGGGACATAACTCCTGATGGAAATGATCAACAGGTAGTCTCTAATTTTAATGGAGTTTATTATAACCGATGCACCCAATTTGGGCTCTTTTAAGTCTGGTATATTTCTTCACTACAAAGATATTTAAAAATATATATAAACAAGGCAAAATTATTTCACATCAGGTGTAGAATTTTTCTCTGATTCTCCTGACTTATTCTGTGCAGGAACTGTCATTTGCATCTTTCAGTAGCTGAACTGCAAACAGAAACGTTTATTTAGTCCAGGGATTCGGTTCAAGTCTCCGTATGGGTCCCTGAGTTTGTCAAAAATATTCCTAAGTTAAAAGAAACGAGTTAAAAAAATTCACCTGAAGAAGATCTGAAGTTACATCAGCCGAAACGTTGTGAAGGGGATGATAGCTAGGATGGGAATGGTAGTCTGAACAATACAAATAATGCAAATTATCAATCGTCTCATTCGCCGCTTTCTTCCACCATCTAAAACATTCAATGGGTAAACAAGCAAGCAAGATTATCAGTTTTAGTATTAATCATCTAGAGATGGTGTCTTGATAAAAGCACTGGCCTCCATCGCCTCACTGGGTTGGCATCAGAAAGGGCATCCGGCCTATAAAAAATCTTGCCTCGAATAAGGAAATGACTTCCAAAGAAAATCTGTCACATTTCAGGTTATGTAGTTTAAATAAAGACCTGGCCAGAGATAGGTTAGTTTGCAGGCCAGTTTTCTAAAAACAGTCCACCACATGCCAGCATGTAAAATGAATGTTCAAACCGAGTATCATGATGATGATGATGACGACATCTATATACACAACTACTACAGATGTGTCATGCGTCTCCGCTAACTTGAGTAATGCACTTTCCGGTTGTCATGGAGAATGGTCTTCCCCAGAGCTGTCATGTTCTCTCTGCCGAAGCATCCCTATGTCGATAGTCGCCACAGGAACTATAACTTTTTTTTTTTTAACATGGTTCACCCTAAACAAGGCAGGCCGCCACTGTAGACGTAAGGGGCTACTGAGATAAAAGAAAAGAGGAGAAGGTTGGGGGGGGGGGGGGTCAGCCTAAATTGGGATCTGAGCAGCAAGATGTCTGTTTACATTAGTTTTAAATTTCTGCATGTCAGTAGTGTCGGGGAAACACGGGGGCAGGGAGGGAGTTCCAGAGGCCAGCAGCACAAGGAAAGAAGCTATTTGAGTAGAAGGCTCTCCGGCATCCGGGGACCTCCACAGTGAATGAATGAGATTTAGTTGATTGTCGAGTTAGTCTAGTGACTACCGATAAATGGTTAGAGGGATTTTTTTTTTATCTAGGTTAAACTCCACTAGATCTGCCGTGTTCTGACTATGCCCATGCACATTAACAGGGTTACCTTGTGAAGCGTGTGATTCTTCGCCATGCATGGTTGGTCATTCACTATACAGTAGTTCACTACTGACTGTAGCTGTACATAGTGCTGCGTGCACGGGGATCAGTCGAGCATGCCATGGAAAGGCATATCGGTCTTTATCAGAGAGGTGAGAACGACTTGCAATTCTTTTGTTTTTTTCGTCAATACATTCGGGTGAAGGCTTTAGTGAATAGTGGTTGGTAGCAAAGGACAAAAAAACCTGAAATCGAAGACAAAAGGAAAGTGTCATAATACAAAATGCCCAAACTGGAGAAAATAGGAAACAAAATGAGAAAAACGCAAAGAAGAGATAAAATATATATATATATATATATATATATATATATATATATATATATATAATGTGCAGGTAGAGTAGAATCAATCATGATCTTTAAAAGAAAAATATAGGAAGGATAGAATTGCATGAACGTCGTCGAGGAAAATGGAGAGAAAATACTGAAAATGAATAAAGGAATAAATAATGAAAGAAAGAACGAGTAATAGAAAAATAAAAATAAAACGACATTAGAGTAAACTCAAAGAGCGACCCCTAAACCCTCACCTTAAATCCTAAACCTAACCCTAAACCCTAAACCTAAACCCTAACCTTAAACCTAAACCCTAACCTTAAACCCTAACCCTAAACCCGTACCCTAACCTTAAACCCTAAACCCTAACCCTAACCTTAAACCCTAACCTTAAACCCTAAACCTAAACCTAACCCCTAACCCTAACCCCTAAACCCTAACCTTAAACCCTAAACCTAAACCCCTAAACCTAAACCCTAACTTTAAACCCTAACCTTAAACCCTAAACCTAAACCCTAACCTTAAACCTTAAACCTAAACCCCTAAACCTAAACCCTAAACCCTAACCCTAAACCCTAACCTTAAACCCTAAACCCTAACCCTAACTATAAACCCTAAACCCTAACCTTAAACCCTAATCCTAACCATAAATCCCTTAACCATAATAGATAATAAGGCGGGGTTAATATGTAGAAAAGTTGAAAAAGAACAAAATTAAATGATGCAACCGTTTTTACAGCTGGTGCTAGTGTGATTGCAAGAGTTAGGAGTGGATGGGATAAGTTCAGGGATTACTAACCAGGGAAGGGTCTATTAAGCAAGTGTACGCAGTGTAATGATGTATGGAAGTGAAACCTAGCCAATGAGGGTTGTGGACATGTGTTGCATGGAGAGAAATGATATGAGAATGATATGATGGATGTGTAATGTGAGTCTTAAAGATAGGCTTAGATCTAATGATCTCAAGAAAAGATGTGTTCAGAACAGACGACTGCATCGGTTTGGTCACATGGAAAGAATAGATAAGAGTGCTTTGGTTAGTAGATGTTGAGATAGTAGGTTCAGTTGTCAGGGGAAGAGGTCAAGGAAAACAGGGAAAGACATGATCAGGATGGATTTGAGAGAAAGAGTGGTAAATGAAGACCTGCCCAGAGTTAGGTTAGTTTGGAAGTCAATTTCTAAAAGCTGTTCAACACATGCCAACATGTAATCCAGACATTAAACTACTGATGATGATGATGATGATGATCATCATCATCATCATCATCATCATCATCATCATCATCATCATCATCATCATCATCATCATGTAGTAGTAGTACCCTTACAAAGTTTCCAACAGTATGTTAAAAATTAAGCCGAAGGATAGCTGTTCAAAAGAAACCAGTAAAGTCACACATGCCGCAGATGTGGGACCAGTTTATTTCCTCTGCATTGTTTCATGTGAGTAACCTTGCATTGAAAATTTGAATTTATATTGCTACGGTATCAAATGGCTGCCCAATGTATACTGCCAGGGTTTTAAAAGTATTGAAAAATATCAACGTACTAATATTTTTGTCAACCCTAATTATGCTATTATATTTCTATATTTTTAAGCATTTAGTCAGTATAATTATTTATTTCTCATTTATCAAAACCCAGCTGTACGTTGCTCAGAAATAAGTCTTTTTACTTACTTACTTTCTTTTTTTTTTTCTTTTTTTTTTCGCTATTTAAACTGTTGGTTTTTTTTATCAATTTTATTATTGTAATTGGCTATACTTTTTCTGTTGTTGTTGTTTTTTTACCAATTACTCTTGTTTTAATTTACTATACATATAACTAACGTTTATTTAGTTAAGTTTGTTTTAATCTTTATTTATAAAATTATTGTATGTAAAAATAGCTTGCAAAGGTTTCAATCTTTTAATACATCAGGATTTGCTAAGAATTTTAAAGCCAGTTTAAATGACTTTCTATTTAACAGTTTAAATGCTTCCAAATTCCTTTCACATTTCGAAGGGTCAGGGAGTAAGTCATTTTTTTTCTCCCCAAATATTAACAAAAGATTAAAATGGCTTATTTGTTTACAAATAAAACTAAGTGCATTCTGGTGGATTTAATTTCTTAATTAAATTATTTTTTTAAATAAGATTTATTTTTTAAAGTTTGTTCTAGTACTTTACACAATTTCCTTTTTGATTTTAATAAATAATTAATTAATAGTAAAAAAAAAATGTGTAATTCATATGGTGGCAATAAACACACAAACACAAGAATTAGTCAAATAAATTTTACTAATATACAGATTTCTGCCTCCATCTGAGCATCTTGGTAAAAACATTATGCAAAAGAAAATACGGCGCTTATTGACAGAAATATACATGTGAAGTATGGCAGTTGAAAATAAATTAACAGGAAAACTCTTTGATATACTTACATATCTGGAAAAATAGATATCTACACCAAAAATTATGGAAAATTATCGAGTAGGGTTTTAATAAAAAAAGAATAAAATAATTTACTATTCTTAGTCAATGAACTCTGACCCACAACACTACATGGCGTCTTCATATTAGTAGGGGTGGGACATAATGGGTGAAAATTTCAGATTCATGCTAGTAGTATTTTTTTGTGTTCATTTATACAAAAATAACACTAAACAATCAAACATTTTGAAAATTTTGCAAAATTCAGAAGGTGCAGGCTAATAGTTTTTGGCTATTTTACATTCATGAAAACCCTTTCACAGCCTGAAAATGGTCCTAAATTAAAGTACTATATCAGATTTAACCATCTATATCCATTCATAGCTTTTGAGGATGTTTTAGGACCTGCAATGTCGCATGAAACCACTTTTTCACCGAAAAATGATGGATATTGAGTCCCGTGGAGACCTAACGGCTATTTTTGGCCTGCACCCTCTGAATTTTGCAAAATTTTCAAAATGTTAGATTGTTTAGTGTTATTTATGTATAAATGAACACAAAAAAATACTATTAGCATGAATCTGAAATTTTCACCCATTACGTCCCACCCCTTCTGAATTTTGCAAAATTTTCAAAATGTTTGATTGTTTAGTGTTATTTATGTATAAATGAACACAAAAAAATACTATTAGCATGAATCTGAAATTTTCACCCATTACGTCCCACCCCTTCTGAATTTTGCAAAATTTTCAAAATGTTTGATTGTTTAGTGTTATTTATGTATAAATGAACACAAAAAAATACTATTAGCATGAATCTGAAATTTTCACCCATTACGTCCCACCCCTTCTGAATTTTGCAAAATTTTCAAAATGTTTGATTGTTTAGTGTTATTTATGTATAAATGAACACAAAAAAATACTATTAGCATGAATCTGAAATTTTCACCCATTACGTCCCACCCCTTCTGAATTTTGCAAAATTTTCAAAATGTTTGATTGTTTAGTGTTATTTATGTATAAATGAACACAAAAAAATACTATTAGCATGAATCTGAAATTTTCACCCATTACGTCCCACCCCTTCTGAATTTTGCAAAATTTTCAAAATGTTTGATTGTTTAGTGTTATTTATGTATAAATGAACACAAAAAATACTATTAGCATGAATCTGAAATTTTTCACCCATTACGTCCCACCCCTACTAATATTAGAAGAAGGGAGATAATCTTCTACGACGTGCTGGCTTAAAGACGCATAATACCGTAGCTTCAATGTATATGAGTAAGAAATGAATTTTATTCATTACTAAAATTCTACTCGATTATTTTCCATAATTTTTGGTGTAGATATCTATTTTGGCCAGATACATAAGTATATCAAAGATTTTTCCTGTTAATTTATTTTTAACTGCTATATTTCACCTGTGTATTTCTGTCAATAAGCACTGGAAATGCTATGCGCAATCCCTCTTCAACATGAATAAAATTAAAATAAGCAAAGTTTATGGAAATCTCTATATATAAAACTTAATGTCTCCGTGTGCTTGTGTGATGTTTTGTGTGTTCCCTATAGAAAGAAAGGTTAGAGAATCTACATAAAATCAAAAAGTGTATTCTTATGTCAAATTTTCTGGAGAAGACAACGGAAGTGTTCCCAAATTTCTAAGTACATCCCTAGGGCATAACCCTCTTAAAACTTAAAATATATCCTATTTTTATCAAATTTAAATCATATGTATAAAATTCTCTGGGGAAGACAATGGAAGTGGTCCCGAATCTCTACGTTACCCTCTATGCGCTGACCTCTAAGTGATCCATGGGAACAGAACCCCTCTTAAAACTTAAAATACATATATCTGATTTTAATGAAATTTAAACCATGTGTATAAGTAGGGGTGGGACGTAATGGGTGAAAATTTCAGATTCATGCGAGTAGTATTTTTTGTGTTCATTTATACATAAATAACACTAAACAATCAAACATTTTGCAAAATTCAGAAGATGCAGGCCAAAAATAGCCGTTAGGGCTCCACGGGACTCAAAATCCATCATTTTTCGGTGAAAAAGTGGTTTCATGCGACATTGCAGGTCCTAAAACATCCTCAAAAGCTATGAATGGATATATTTTGCAAAATTTTCAAAATGTTTAATTGTTTAGTGTTATTTATGTATAAATGAACACAAAAAAATACTACTCGCATGAATCTGAAATTTTCACCCATTATGTCCCATCCCTAGTATAAGACACTAATTAAGAGCTTTCCGACATTTTAGCTTCTTCTGAATTTTGCAAAATTTTCAAAATGTTTGATTGTTTAGTGTTATTTATGTATAAATGAACACAAAAAAATACTACTCGCATGAATATGAAATTTTCACTCATCACGTCCCACCCCTTCTGAATTTTGCAAAATTTTCAAAATGTTTGATTGTTTAGTGTTATTTATATAATAAATGAACACAAAAAAATACTACTTGCATGAATCTGAAATTTTCACTCATCACGTCCCACCCCTTCTGAATTTTGCAAAATTTTCAAAATGTTTGATTGTTTAGTGTTATTTATGTATAAATGAACACAAAAAATACTACTTGCATGAATCTGAAATTTTCACCCATTACGTCCCACCCCTTCTGAATTTTGCAAAATTTTCAAAATGTTTGATTGTTTAGTGTTATTTATGTATAAATGAACACAAAAAAATACTACTCGCATGAATCTGAAATTTTCACCCATTACGTCCCACCCCTTCTGAATTTTGCAAAATTTTCAAAATGTTTGATTGTTTAGTGTTATTTATGTATAAATGAACACAAAAAAATACTACTCGCATGAATCTGAAATTTTTCACCCATTACGTCCCACCCCTACTAATATTAGAAGAAGGGAGATAATCTTCTACGACGTGCTGGCTTAAAGACGCATAATACCGTAGCTTCAATGTATATGAGTAAGAAATGAATTTTATTCATTACTAAAATTCTACTCGATTATTTTCCATAAATTTTGGTATAGATATCTATTTTGGCCAGATACATAAGTATATCAAAGATTTTTCCTGTTAATTTATTTTGAACTGCTATATTTCACCTGTGTATTTCTGTCAATAAGCACTGGAAATGCTATGTGCAATCCCTCTTCAACATGAATAAAATTAAAATAAGCAAAGTTTATGGAAATCTCTATATATAAAACTCAATGTCTCCGTGTGCTTGTGTGATGTTTTGTGTGTTCCCTATAGAAAGAAAGGTTAGAGAATCTACATAAAATCAAAAAGTGTATTCTTATGTCAAATTTTCTGGAGAAGACAACGGAAGTGTTCCCAGATCTCTAAGTACATCCCTAGGGCATAACCCTCTTAAAACTTAAAATATATCCTATTTTTATCAAATTTAAATCATATGTATAAAATTCTCTGGGGAAGACAATGGAAGTGGTCCCGAATCTGTTTAATTGTTTAGTGTTATTTATGTATAAATGAACACAAAAAAATACTACTCGCATGAATCTGAAATTTTCACCCATTATGTCCCATCCCTAGTATAAGACACTAATTAAGAGCTTTCCGACATTTTAGCTTCTTCTGACTATATTAGGAGGCGAAACGGAAAGAGGGGGGGGGGCAGTAAAAACAAATAAAGTAATATGGTGTTATGAGCAGAGTGAAAAGTAGATAGTAATTCTCATTCAATCCTGAGCAACTTCGGGTCTTCCTGCTAGTAAATTTATGAAATAAAAATATTTGTTTCATTATTATTATTTTTTTTTTTTGTATATTTCCCTTTTCATCACATCGGTATAACATTTGATAAATTAGAAACTTTAAAAAAATCTCATCTATAATCTCCCAATACTGTTCATGCAATCCAATCTTTATATGATAACTAGCGTGGTAATCCGGTGTTACCCGGGAACATGGGCAACAAAACAGAAGTGTTCAAAAAAGTGTAACATCTTTTTTTTTTAACTTCTTTCTTTACATTATTACAATGAAATGATATTAATTACTACAATGCACAGATCTTTAAAAAAAAATTTAAAAAAGATAAGATTAATCTAGTTGAATTTAAATGTCATTTTAATTTAATGGTCTCAAATCCATAGTCGACTCTTTCATTGTAATAATATAATCATTTTTAACTTAAGTCTAATGTGTAAAAAACACTGTTTTCCACTCTCGTTGATTTTAAATAAATTAAAATTAAAAAGAAAAATTGTTTTCTTAAAAATTACTTATAATTAATAATTAATGTCCATGAAGAAAGAAAACGTAGACTGTGGATTTAAGAGCATTTTATGATTGTGCAGGTTTTGGCATTCTAAATTCAACTTTCAATTTGTGCTGCTACCAGAGCACCTGAATTCTAAATAAAATCCTATGCTATATAATTTCTTATTATATTCATTACTTTGCAAGAATTATATTTCATTAATAAATCCTATGCTATATAATTTCTTATTATATTCATTACTTTGCAAGAATTATATTTCATTAATAAATCCTATGCTATATAATTTCTTATTATATTCATTACTTTGCAAGAATTATATTTCATTAATAAATCCTATGCTATATAATTTCTTATTATATTCATTACTTTGCAAGAATTATATTTCATTAATAAATCCTATGCTATATAATTTCTTATTCTATTCATTACTTTGCAAGAATTATATTTCATTAATAAATCCTATGCTATATAATTTCTTATTATATTCATTACTTTGCAAGAATTATATTTCATTAATAAATCCTATGCTATATAATTTCTTATTCTATTCATTACTTTGCAAGAATTATATTTCATTAATAAATCCTATGCTATATAATTTCTTATTCTATTCATTACTTTGCAAGAATTATATTTCATTAATAAATCCTATGCTATATAATTTCTTATTATATTCATCACTTTGCAAGAATTATATTTCATTAATAAATCCTATGCTATATAATTTCTTATTATATTCATTACTTTGCAAGAATTATATTTCATTAATAAATCCTATGCTATATAATTTCTTATTATATTCATCACTTTGCAAGAATTATATTTCATTAATAAATCCTATGCTATATAATTTCTTATTCTATTCATTACTTTGCAAGAATTATATTTCATTAATAAATCCTATGCTATATAATTTCTTATTATATTCATTACTTTGCAAGAATTATATTTCATTAATAAATCCTATGCTATATAATTTCTTATTCTATTCATTACTTTGCAAGAATTATATTTCATTAATAAATCCTATGCTATATAATTTCTTATTCTATTCATTACTTTGCAAGAATTATATTTCATTAATAAATCCTATGCTATATAATTTCTTATTCTATTCATTACTTTGCAAGAATTATATTTCATTAATAAATCCTATGCTATATAATTTCTTATTATATTCATTACTTTGCAAGAATTATATTTCATTAATAAATCCTATGCTATATAATTTCTTATTCTATTCATTACTTTGCAAGAATTATATTTCATTAATAAATCCTATGCTATATAATTTCTTATTCTATTCATTACTTTGCAAGAATTATATTTCATTAATAAATCCTATGCTATATAATTTCTTATTATATTCATTACTTTGCAAGAATTATATTTCATTAATAAATCCTATGCTATATAATTTCTTATTCTATTCATTACTTTGCAAGAATTATATTTCATTAATAAATCCTATGCTATATAATTTCTTATTCTATTCATTACTTTGCAAGAATTATATTTCATTAATAAATTACAAGCATTTAATTATTGGGAGTTAGTTTCCACACACCTTGTCGACCTAGCATTAACACACAAAAAAAAAAAAGAAACACAACTAGAAACCTTGTCAGCTAAAGTGACTTTTAACGCAGAGACAAATACCATGATCATAAAGCTCTTTATACAGATGTGTCGACAACGCTGTATGGAACAGGGGCAGCAGCCACCATGATGCACACCCATAAATAAATCAGACTGCCAAATAATGCTTCGATCTACACAGCTGAATTACAAGACATAAAAATGGCTCTAGAGTAGGGGCGGGCAAATATCAGCGAGCGATGATGCATGTATTTCATTTTTCTTTAACTATTAAGAGATAAAAATAGAAAAAGAGAAAGAGAGAGGCAAAGAGGAAACGAGAGACGAGGAAAAGGCATGAAACAGAACTTATGTGAGGTGTGTCAAAACGAATGCTGGATCAACTTGCTACTTCCCCCATCATTATTTGTTATGATTCCAAAATGGTTCTTCGTCGGCGCCTTTTATAACATCACATACAGAAGTCTCTTGAGAAAAAATATCAGATTTGTAGAGTGTTCAATACAATTTTTGTACAATTTATCATGTAAACAAAATATAGTAATTCTGAGATTTCATTTTTCACTCCGGCCAGCAATCTCCTTCCTAAAGTCTCATCTGGCCCTCACTCTGAAAAGGTTGCCCGCCCCTGCTTTAGAGAAATGATCAAGGGCTTGAAGAAGGGGAAATATATAATTTTCTCAGATTCTTTGTCTAGCGGGACAAGGATTGAAAGAGGCAACCCAAATAATCTTTACATGCATGAAATATCGGAAAGGTGTCCATTGTCTGATGGGCACTGACAGAATGGTATTCCTGGTCTAGCTTCCCAGTCATGTGGGCAAATCAAAGTGCTAAGTGCTAACATACTTGCAAAAGAAGCAACTAAAATGGCAACAACTTAATTCTATTTGTGACCATTTATTTGACTTCAGAATAATGTATTTTTGAATTGGTGAAATCTAACTTTTTGACATTAGCGATATCAGATAAGCAACAATTACTTTTGCATTTTATCGTTGGTGATTGGATGATATTTTTTTTAATGAGTGTGGAAAGTGATACCATATGTGAAAATGATGGAGCAAGTGTATTATTTTACAGATTCATTAATATGTTAAACATTGAAATTTATTTCCAATGCTATATTATATACTAGCAGGGCTACTCGGTGTTGCCCAGACAAAAGTGTAACATATTTCTATTAAAACTGCTCTCTCTCTCTCTCTCCTCTCCCCCATCCCCCTCCCCTTTTTCTTGTTCGCCCAGCCTATTCATCTCTCTGGACATACACACAGACAACTTGAGGAATGATTCTGCGTAAGGGAATTAACTCTGTAAAAAACAAAATCAGATTTACTTCCCTTTAGTTAGTGGATGGAAAGCAGACTCCTCCTTTTGACGAAATCTGCGCCAGTTTAGAGTCAAAGAATAGTATATTTTTTATAAATTTTAGATATTATTTATTGTGAGCAACGCTGATCAAAAATATGCCGACTTTGTGGGTCTTTGAGTTTTGGACTTTTAGCTATGCACACACACACACACAATTGCCCTTTATATAATACATTATGGTACTTTCTTTTTATTCCCAGCCATGCAGGTGAAGCGCTCTTTAGCCTTGGTAGGCAATCACTTAAAGACGGCGGCACAAAAACCAGCTACTAAAAAGTTGGTGGTTCTGTTCTGCCGTCTCTTTCCACACTCTCTCACACACGGAGGGGGGAGGGGGGGCAGCCCCACCCCATACCCGGGTGGGAAATTCACCTTCATTTCAGCTATTTTTTTGCCAGTGGCTACACACATTTGCAAACATTAGCATCAACTAAAAAAAAAAAGTAGCCTAATAATAACATTGATTTATATAAAAAATAATTTAGTTACTGCTTTTGCAAACTTTTGTAATTATCAAAACATGTTTCTAAGAATTTGTGCAAACTGGTTGAATGCTACCATTATATATATATATATATATATATATATATATATATATATATACATATATATATTAGAGTTGGGCGGTTTTGAAATTTTGGTTTCGGTATCGGTTTCGGTTTTTTCCCCTTAAAACCTCGGTTTACGGTTCGGTTTTTCGGGTTTTTTCAAAAAAAATTTTTTACTATGGAAGCTATTCATTCTCTTGTGTGATGATTAGTTATTATTCAACGTTTAGTTGAATTATGCCACTGTTTCGATAATTTTGTGACTGAATCATTCTCCATGATATGAATCATAAGTTTTAAGGTGTTGACTGTTGTAATCAAAGTTCTGATACCTTTTCAACAGTTAACTCGTTAAAACAGTGACCAAAGATTCATGAAAGATTTCTGAAGAATAAAACTGAGTTTGAATATACATTCTATCTAATTCTTTAACCCATCAGAAGCTAAAATATAACTCAGAAATGCAAGAAATTAAAAAACGAAAATTTATTTAAACAAACAAAATAATTTTACAAATAAAATTAAGCAAAAATGATGATGAAAATGAAGTTGCATTGGCAACTACTTTTTTTCTTTTTAAATGTTTATACTCGCTCGCTACTTTTCGTTTATTTACTTTTACAACAAGTATTTTTTTTTTAATTTCATTTTAATAACTTATTTTTTTAGATAACTCTGAAACAAACATAAATAATTATTTTACAATTTTGAGTTGAATCAAATAGATTTTCGACATCATACGGAACGCGTTTGATTTTTTCTTTTTCATTTGAAAATAGTTTATGCTAAAAATACGATGTCATGTTGTCTGTCGTATTTCTCTTTTTTTCATTTGAAAATTCAAAATGTTAATGATAAACAAACTGTAAACAAAGATTTCTTCCTACATGTTTTTATCATATATTTGTTCAATCTGTCCTCTTACTAATATAACGTCTTTTGGTAATATTCAATTTTATTCAAATCGGAAAATCTTTTCAACCTTGTTTCCTTGTATATGGTGGCCTACTGTAGTAAAAACACAATACCGAACGGTTACGGTTTTAAAAAAAAAAACCGATTCGGTATTCGGTATGGAGACGAAACCGAAAAACCGGTTTTTCGGTAAAACCGCCCATCTCTAATATATATATTATATATATATATATATATATATATATATATAAAATGAAATAATAAAATAAGGTGCGAATCAAATTTTATTAGAATTCAAAATTCAGGCAAAGGATCTCAACGTCCTTAACTCATGAGTTTTCAAAGATAATTCTTCTCCTCAGAGGACCATTACCATTAATTCGCACCTTATTTTATTATTTCATTTTATATTTTGCTATTAATGCTCTATCCAGTATATTGAGCTTCAGTTTTATCCGGATGTTTCACTAATTAAAAGATATTAGTTGCCTCTTATATCTTTTGTTGGATTAACTTCATATATATATTATATATATATATATATATATATATATATATAGCACTAAACCAATCATACATTTGCAGACTTTTATTCTTCATGGTAGGTTAATAACTCTTGTACTCGCTTCACTACATTTTCTTTGCTTCTTTAAGTGTCTATCTGATAAGTTTGGTGTCTGGCCAAACACTGTTGCTAAAAACAGCTTGTTAATGTGTAGACTTGTCGGTTGTTTAGACCTTCTCTCATTACTCTCCTGTTTCTCTCAATTAAGCACCACCAATATGTTCGCTCTCACAGATGATAATGATATCTTTTCTCCTCTTGTGGCTTTCTTCTCTCCATGGTAACCGTTATTTTTAGCCGATCATTGTATTATTCTTTTTATAGAATTTCATACTGATTAACATTTTCTAAAAATTGGCTCAATTAATCGTTCACAGAAATTTGCATGTATTGATTTACTCCTCTCCAGGAGTTAGGCACAAGGCCAGTTTTTATCTTACTCCCACAAGTAAGATGTGACCCAAGGTCGGGTCGGGAAAGTGGGGTTTAAAAATTGCCTGGGCAGCCCCGTCGGCATTCCCCGGTAGAGGCGCCTCAGGCAGTAAGCAATAAACTTACTCCTCCCCAAAGAGGGGAGGCAAAGCCTGGGAAGGTGGACCTCCCAGAACTGCAAAGGACAGACCTATTGACCGGTGTAAATCAAGATCCGAAGGCCAAGACAACACCAGTATGGGGTGCAGTATCTATTGGAACAGATACTACACTTTGATCTTAGCCAAAAGGCCAAGAACAGCTTTTGCATGTAGTTATATGAGTATCGATGCAATTAACTGAATGGGTCAGATTTTTTTGCCAAATCTTGGCTTCTCTCCAGGTCGACTAAAATACCCCAAAATTAGTAAAAATGTCAATTGTTTGCAAATATTTAAAATTTCCTTCCTTTTTTAACTCAAAATCTTCCAAAAGTTAAGATTAATTATTGTTACATTTTCACTTACCGACATATGTATAAACCTGTGTCATCGTCATGAACCCAGATTCTTTTTGTTTGCTGATAAACCCACTCAAACGCTGATGTTTATAAAAACGGTTTATTTAAAATGAAAGAGACAATCGCATAAAACATCAGAGTGACGGACCACTTGTGTACACGTGAAAGAAAGACAGACAGATTGGTTGTCTCGCTACACCCAACTACAATTTAGGGACAGCACACAAACATGTCTTTTCTGCTAGAAGTTTCGTCAGCTAAGGAGATAGAAAATCCCGGTCCGGAAGTCACATGGTGTCACTCAAACTTCTGCTTTGAGGTCACCTCTGACCCTTAGGTGGCACTCAAACGTTTCCATTATGTAACAATAATTATTTATATGAAACTGATAACCCTAAGGAAATTTTTTTTTGTCCCCCCGGGAATTAAAATGCTTACAAATGACCAAAAATAGCAATATTGTTTGCAAATATTTAAAATTTCTTCATTTGTTTTGCTCAAAATCCACCAAATTTAAGGATTAATCAGGGATGTGAATTCTCTGCTTTTTTTCCCCCTATCAAATTGCTAGAGCCCTTCTTCCTTATTTTATTATTTGGCTGGATTTTCTTTCTCTTTTTCTCTTCCTCTCTGTCTTGTCTTGCCTTTCTTTAAACTCTTATGACAGTTCATGAAAACTGAAATGTTAATTTTGAAAGATAAAACTTCAAACGATGAGGGTAGGGGGAATTAGATGACTTCTGTTTCATCAAAGAATGACTTCCTGTCTCCTTCCCTCCACATACGCACTGATGTCTGATGTCGTTCTCTAAATTTTGACTTTCTCAGTTGAAACTGATTGGAGTTATTTGGGGTCTAGGAACAAAGTTGTTTTGATACTACAGTTTCATCTTTTTTCTGTCCTCGGTCGATGAGGGAGAGATCTTTCTAGACTGAAGCAATTTTTATTTATGTCCCAATCCAGAGTGCTCCTTTTTGGGGGAGATGGATTTTCCTCACATTAAAAAAAAGCTGACCTTGTGTCTAACCTTGCCCTCGTGGGGAGGCAAGTAAATAGGGACTACAAATGAAGTTAAATTGCGGCAAATAGATGCAGTTGTAAATAACAAATTTAGATGCGATTGGTTAATAAAGAAGGTTTCTATTTCTAATGGTAATGGCGACTCCCTCCCCACACACAGACGATCCACTCGGTTAGGAAATTGTGGAGGAGACTGTGTGTGTGTCCCCCCTCCCCCGGTTGGGAAATTCATCTTGATTTCAGCTTTTGTTTGCCATTGGCCACTCACCTCCCTGAGATATATATATAAAGTAATCCAACAAAAGATATAAGGGTCAACTAATATCTTTTAACTAGTGAACATCCGGATAAAAACTGAAGCTCAATATACTGGATAGAGCATTAATAGCATAATATAAAATGAAATAATAAAATAAGGTGCAAATCAAATTTCATTAGAATTCAAAGTTCAAGCAAAGTATCTTAACGTCCTTAACTCATGAGTTTTCAAAAGAAGAATTATCTTTGAAAACTCATGAGTTAAGGACGTTGAGATACTTTGCCTGAACTTTGAATTCTAATAAAATTTGATTGGTACCTTATTTTATTATTTCATTTTATATTATGATATATATATATATATATATATATATATATATATATATATATATATATACATACTTTTTGTTATTGTTTTTTAACGATAATTAACTAATGGTATATTTCGCTAACCTTTAGCATATCGAGTTGCCCCTCCCCCCCCATACATATTCACGAGTATATATATAATATATATATATATATTGGCCACTCACATACCTGATTAATGGTTATTTATATGAAACAAGTACAACTGGTGATTTTAGAAAAAAACACTGGTTTTTCTCCTATGATGACTGAAAAATGCTTACCAAATTAACAAATATCTAAAAGTATACTTGTTATTTTTTACCTCCAAATCTAACAAATTTATGATTTTTTACATTATTCAAGTAGTAGTGAATTCAGGGGGAGACAACTCGTGCTTTACTTGTTCAAAATTTAATATTTGTCTGTTCATTAAGATCATATTTTTATTTATATATATTTATTACTTGTAGATAATGTTTATCAAAACGAAAGCTTGAAAATGGTGAAAGGCTGCATTAAGTTAACTGCGATCAAACAATTCTGGATTTAAAATACTTCACTTAAACATATATCTTTTTTTGTAAAAATTTAATTACATGATGGTTTAATAACTTTAAAAAATGAGGTTTTTAAAATGTATGAAATGTTTTTAAAAATGTTTTTTTTTAATAGTGAAAATAACATTTTAAAAAGAATAAGGAAAATAATGTTTTAAAAAGTAGTGAAAATTTTAAAAATATATTCTGAAAATTGCATTTCTAAGAAAAATGTAAAAATAAGGTCTTTTAAAAAAAAGAAAATGTTTTTTCAATGGAAAAAGATATTTCTAATATATATATATAATGAAAATAACATTTCCAACAAAGAAATATCAAAAAAATATTCTAAAAAAATAGCAAAAATGATTTTGTTCAAAAGAAAATAGTGAAATTACTTTGTGTTATTTTTTTTTGGGGGGGGGGGGGGGGGATTGATAATTTGAATTTTTTGTTTTTTAATATATTGAAGTCAACAAAAACTTCATATTGGAAAGAAGAATTATTAAGTTGGATATAATTTAATGGAAGTTGCAATCAAGAAATTTCCATTAAATCTACTTCAAAAATGCACATTATTGTAAAATTCTAACTCCTATGACGAAAGACTAACTTTGAACAATGAAAGAAAATATTAATTCTACATAATTGAGATTCATTCTGAAGAGCACATTCAATGATTCCTTAATTTTGATGTATAGGAGCTGAGTCTTAACTTGATTGAATGAAACAAGCCATTTCGTATCTCAACCCACAACCGAACCCAGGTCAACTTTTAGATCAGCTGCATATTTCAACTGATCTCAGGAAGATGGGCGAGAAGCAACACCAGAATAGAGAGTGGTATAATCAGCATAGATGTTGATCTTCTGAATATGTAGACCCAGATTAAGTAATAAATAAATAAATAAAATGAGCAAAAATAAATAAACAATTGTTCAAAAAATTAAATGAATACATATAGAATTTTTTTAAAATTATCACTCCTCAAAACAACTTACTGTTATTCAAATCAATAATACAGCATAGTATTTTGAAATACTGCATATAGTACAGATGAAAACACCCAAAGACAGCTATTTGGATGCCTAATTTGCACAACTATTTTTTTTAAACAGTTCATAATAAATTACTGTTTGGTGTTATTCATTTATACCTTTATTGTCCTATTTTTACTGTATATATACAACAGTTTCGTCGATATTAACAGTAAGTAATTAAAGATGAGCTTCATATTTACTTACCTCGACTAAAGTTTTGATGTATCTCTCCCCCTCTCTCTGCGTATTAGCAGTCGAATATTCTAAAGAAAGGAAAGAACAAAAAGATTGGTATTGTCGATTATAAATAAAATGAAATAGCATCACACTAATAAAATCCGTAGACGAGGAGACAGAGATAAAAGCGCGTGCACGAGAGAGACGGGTCGTATTGCGAGTAAAAAGCAACTAATTTGGGATTTTGTCTGTTGATTTTTATATTTAACTGGCTTTTATTAAACAGGGTCCCATGAAACAGAAGAGTTCCACAAGAAATAGATTGCCAGAAGTACGGCGTAACGATGAATAGCCTGCAAAAGAAGATTATCCTCCTACGATTGAAATGAAAACAATAAAAATAAATGCTGCACTTTTTTTTTAAGCCTCTTATATATCTGAGCAAGTTTTTATTATTTTTATTATTTAACAAGTATCAACTTATATATATATATAGTCTCGGAAGTTTCTCAACCATTAAAACTATATTAAAAAAAAAAACTTTAAAAAAACAAAAAAACAAACTTATAGTCCCAAGTCTTCCAGTGGAAAATCACTCATGTAAGTCAATTTATTTTTTACAGTTATTATATTAGTTTATTTCTAACACTATTTTAAGGGATCATCAGTTGTTTACCATGAAAAACTGTTTCGGGAATTTAATATATATATATATATTTTATTTACATATGTATTACAGAAGATCAGAACAACATCGATGCCGTCGGTTTCAAATCCAAACAAAGGGGACCTATAATTGGTCTCCTATGCCAAACTCTCTTCAGCCTCTGTTTATGTCTATCTCGCCGGAAAATGGCAGCAAATTTTGCCGATATATACATCGTAGACAAGTGAAATTTGCGGGCTTAAATGCCGAATTAGTAAAAGAAATAACAAAAATTTAAATAAATTTGAGGATTGAAATATTGTAGAAAAGTTACACAGCGCGCAAGCCACTATTTTCAGACATAAACAAAGGCTGAAGAGAGTCCGACATAGGAGACCAACTCTAGGTTCTCTTAGTTTGGATTTGAAACTGACGGTATCGATGTTGCTCTGATCTTCTGTAATACACATGTAAATAAATATTATGCTCTTATTTTAAAAAGTTTTCTTAAAAATAGAGCACTCTGCTGAGGTATTCTTCCACTAACCTTACATATATATTTATATATATAAGGAAATTGATAACATCTTTGAAGCACTGCAGGTCTGAATATTTATATTGAAATTTGAAAACCAAAATGGTGCGATTTTTAAATGATAAATGATTTTTAAATGATAAAATCATTTATTTAATTTATATATATATATATATATATATATATATATATATATATATATATATATATATATATTAATTATATATTATATATATAAATTGAATAAGTTTAAAAGTATTGAAAAAAATGAACTTAAAAGCAATATTCTTTCAAAAGTACTCAATACAAGGTAGAGCTTTATAAGTATACTTTATATCAGGGGCGGGCAACCTTTTCAGAGTGAGGGCCAGATGAGACTTTAGGAAGGAGATCGCGGACCGGAGTGAAAAATGAAATCTCAGAATTATTATATTTTGTTTACATGAATAAATTGTACAAAAATTGCATTGAACACTCTACAAATCTGATATTTTTTCTCCAGAAACTTCTGTATGTGATGTTATAAAAGGCTCTGACGAAGATCATTTTGGAATAATAAAAAATAATGACAGGGGAAGTAGCAAGTTGATCCAGCATTCGTTTTGACACACCTCACATAAGTTCTCTGTTTTATGCCCTTTCCTCGTCTTTCGTTTCCTCTTTGTCTCTCTCTTTCTCTTTTTCTATTTTTATCTCAGGCCAAGGATTTGAAATTAATAGTTAGAGAAAAATGAAATATACATGCATCATCGCTCGTTGATATTTATACATTTTTATCTCTGGCCAAGGATTTGAAATTAATAGTTAAAGAAAAAGAAAATATACATGCATCATTGCTCGTTGATATTTATACATTTTTATCCCACTGTAAATCTTAATTGAAACCTACTTTTACGTCTATGTCACAAAATGATATGAGTTTTACTGGGAGGTCTGCGGGCCGGATTGCAACAATAATAAAGCATAACAGGGTGGCGGGCCGGACGCTAAGCCTTCGCGGGCCGGAGGTTGCCCACCCCTGCTTTATATGAACATTTACACTGGTCTACACAAATCAATTCATGTTTCGGTGCTACCGTGCAAACTCGTTGGTATTACAGTTCATACTGAAATCAAAATGTCCAAAAGAGAAAAGAGTAAATTAGATACTGATGATCCAGACAGACAAAAACTCATCTGAATAATATCCAAACTTTCAATATTTTTATTCATACCATAAAAATAAGGTATTCAATTAGTAAGATCATTTTAAAGTTATTTATTTAATTTTCACCGGAAAGGTAAACACAACTAAAATCAATTGCTTAAAATTAAAATAAAAAAGGGAGGTTTATTAAAAAAAAAAAGATTTAAAAAAATTAAATATGGGTAAATTTGCAGATCAACCCCCTTCATTAATACCCCACCACCCAGAAAAAAATTATATACTACTTTTTTAGGGAATTACGTGTTAACACTGTGGAAAACGGAAAGAAAGAAAAACAAATATTTTAGAATTTAGAGTGAAGGATCAGTTGTATATATATTTAACATAAAATGTTCTCACATTTCCAGGCCATCGTATTCTTTTAGGGAACTTAACAAAACATTTTTGCCACTGATACTAAGTCCGAGTGGCAAGGTTATAAAACCATGCGTAATCTCCTAAAAAGTAGCAGCCCTCTCCAAAAAAAAATGCAGCGGATTTAACTCCCATAACAAAAAAGAATTTAGTTAACTGCTCTAAAACTAGCCCGAAATTTATATACGAAAATTTTCCTCCACTTTAAATTCTAAAATAATTGTTTTTCTTTTCTTTTTTTCTTTTCATCAAGTTAAAAAAGGTAAAATAATTTTTTCCGCGGAAAATGTTAATCTACAATCATACCAAAATATGAATGTCTATTTTTTTTCGTAATCTGGATAGATCACAGTGCTACTAAACTACAGAATATCAAGATTTTATGTTGTATTATTGAGTTAAATAACAGTAACCCGTTTTGATTATAATATAGGAGTGATAAATTTTTTTTAATTTCGCATTTATTCATTTATATATATATATATATATATATATATATATATATATATATATATATATATATTAGAATATCTGTCTAATGACTGGTAAAATTCCATTACCGAACAGAACCGTTTTGCACCACTTTTATGTCCTTGTTACAAAAATTATAATCAAGATATAATGATACTAAACCTTATATCTAAAATCCTTATTCCAACTTTGATCAAAATGCATTACATTATTTTGATTCTAGAAATTGTCTAAAATTAAAAGCTTAAGCTTAAGGGGTCTTAAGAAGAAATTGGAGTTCAGGGAATCTTGCTTATTAGGTGTTTAATGGCTATGGATCAAATTCAATGCAAATCTGATATATTTGAATTTTCAAATAGGAGATTGTACTCATATTATGTCCCTTAAAAATATTTTTAAATACTCCAAAGAAATTGAAATTTGGGGAATATTTATTAAGTAATTTATAATACTTATTGTTAAAATTTCACAAAAACTGAGGTATCTGAATTTTCACAAAAGGGCTTCCACCCCTTTTTACCCTCTTTGCATATAACTAAATTAAACTAAATATGGCCCACATTTGTGTTATTTTGATCATAACATAAATCCATTCATGAACACATGGTTGTTTGTTCAAACCGCCATCTTTGTTTTCCCAGCCAATAACCATAACAACACTAAGTAAGGGAGATCATTCTAAGAAACTTACACCCAAGGAATAGAACTCTTATATCTCAATACAAGGGAGATAACTTAACATTGCTGGTGTCTTCTTATGAAGACTACAGTTCCATAAAAAAAGTAAAATAAGTAATCATTGCAGCTAATCTCTCAGAATTTCAGAAGAAGCTCCCGTCTTCATCAGACAATTAGTGACCTGTTCTCACCCCCTGATCCATTCAACTTGGATTTCCCCATTCACTATCATTTCCTTAACTCTGGTCATATCAACTCTCAGACGCCGGTCATTCACAAGATTTGATGACTTTAAAGTCTCTACCAGAGACACATTGTCCATTTTACAATGAACTTCAGGCAATCCAGGTAGTCTGAATATCTCTTGAAGCATGGCGGCTATCAATATGTTAGCATCAGCTGCTTCACTAAGTGCAAGAGTCTCTGAGGCTAATGGACTTTTTGTTACATGGTCAAGCTTTTTTGATGACCAGCATATACGAGCTATTCTGTTTATCTTGCCATTAACATTACGAGGTACATAGCCTCACGGCTGCATGTTGAAGAATCTGTTTTAAGGTTATAGGAATGTTTATCGTAACCACGTACAATAAGACGAACTTCATTGAATTTTTATCATTCACAAATTTTTCTGTCTTGTTTATATGCATTTTTGCCCCATGTCAGGCACACATTTTCTTTTCTTTGCATCAATCACATCTTTTCCTTGTTCTTGTTCAAAAGTGAGCAAAACTGCATGTTCCTGATAACTTACCCCCGCTGTTACTTGGGGAAGTTTTCTCCAGTGATCAACACGATCCCAATTGATACAAAGGGGATTTTCATTCTCTGTTTCTGGTTTTATATTTAGCCAATGACTATATTTTCCCATTGACTTTGGTTGTGTGCCCATAACCATTCCTTTTTTCCACTCATCACTCCCTTTCAATTTATATTCCACAACTTCGTTTCTACTTGGTTTTATACTCTTATCTTTCACTTCCCTTCCAGTTCTAATAGAATTTTTATTATATTATCCGTCATCTTCCTCTTCCAAGACTTCATTAATCTCAAGACTGGAGTACTGTTGTCATATTTGGGCTGGTGAATCTCTGTCCCATTTGAGGGTTCTTGATAAGGTGCAGAAACGTATCTGTAATTTTATTGACCCTACCCTTTCTTCTTCTCTGTACCCTCTCTCTCACACACGTGATGTTGCTAGTCTCAGTCTTTTCTATGAATACTATTATGGCATGTGTTCTTCAGAATTATGTGATCTATTCCCTGCTTCTTTTGTTCCAGCTCGTTTGACTCGTTGGTCTAGTGGTCTCCATCAAATCGCTGTTTTGATACCTCATTGTTATACAGCTTCCTATTCCAGTAGTTTCTTTCCAAGACCCGCAGGCTTGTGGAACTCTCTTCCTGTTGACTGTTTTCCTCATACCTATAACCTTGGTCTTTTCAAGACTACGGCTAATAGGCATCTCTTGTCTTTGCGATAATCATCTTTCGTTCTTGTTAGCTCTTTATATCAAGTGGCTTCATGCCTTGTCTGGAGCTATTTCCATATAAAAAAATTTTTTTTAAGAATTTGTATTTTTTTCATTCCATGGACTTCACAATTCTCTGTCTACCTTTATCAAATGACATTAATGCGTCCTGAAAAATGGTCTTCCATGTCGTATTAATATACTCTGACCTTCTTTACCCAAAAATTTAGCAGGACCACACCATCCTTTGTAGTTTTGTCTTCTATAGTAGATACAATCACTTGTCACAAACCCTTCATCCGCATAAGTCCTTACATTGGATCTCAAAGCTCTCCAAATTCTTTTCCTTGATTCCGCTTCCATGAAGCCTTTTTTTGCTGCATATAGTGCGTTTAAATTTAGTCTCGCCATATCACTAGTTATTGCAGTTTCTAATGCAGGTAACCGATCATTCAAAACTGAGGGAGTGTTAATATTTTACCCAAATACAAGCTCATTTAGACTATCCAGAATTATTCTGAAGTGCATTTTTTGGCACTATCAGGCCAAGCCAAAGCTATTTCTAGCTCACATTTCTCATCATATAATATTTTTCCATTGCTTCAACAATTATTAGATTGTGACGTTCCACAGTACCATTACTGAATGAACTTTCTGCAGCTGTTGTACATGTTTCAATATTCAGATTTTCATTCATCTGCCGGTAGCCCTCATTATTAAACTCACCTCCATTGTCATTTAAAAACCGTTTTGAAGCTCCAAAATAAGATAGGCACATTAAAAATATGTTGCGAATAATTTCTTTGCCCTTTTTGGTCTTAATTAATCTGTCAGCAGAGTATCTAGTGGATGTATCAATTAGGTGCAGAATCCAGCATTGGTTAAGTCGATGTTCCTTTAAATCCAAACATACAGTGCCATTAAACCTGTTACCAAGAGCCAATCCTACAACTGGTCAAAGAAGGGGTCTTCTAAACCTATGCAAACTGAACATGAATTATAAACATCTTTGATCTGATTAATAAAATCTTTATCATGAAATGCCTTACTGCCTCTAACCAAAGCTATTAATTTCTCTTTAGATGCATGAGCAAACTACATATGGAATTTCTCAGCATTTCCCGCTTTTCCACTCAACTTTTAAAGTCTCACAATATTACACTATGCTTGGTGCATTTTTAACCCCCAAAAGCATATTAGTTAATGGAAGACTTTATGTCCAGAAGTCGTGATTTGCAATTTAAGATATATGCCAAAAATGCGACAGCTGTCATTTTTTAAATGTACTAGTATTCCTGCAGTTTTCATTGATTTATGACGAAATAACAGGAGTAAATCATTTTTGACAAAGTCAGCCTCGATATAACCCGACACCTTTTATACCCACTACTGTCACAGGAAATTTAAATGTAATTTAACTGTTTTAATAGCTTTTACCTCTAGTCCATCTCCAAAACAAAATGTTGTGTTGGATCTAACAGTTTCCACTAACTGCTTATCTCGGTCAAAGAATATGTTAAACCAAAGTTCTCCAGCAACAGTTCGTGAACAAGCAGAGTCCAACACTGCCATACCCAATGTCTCTTTCACAAGATTGGACATTTTTACATTAGAATAAGAATCATTTATCAATGTTCGATAACATGAATCAACATTAAACGAAGTAAAGTTCACCTGGTCTGAATCCATAACAGTTTTGCTGATATTGTTTCTAGAATTGAAACTCATAAAATCTCAGGCAAAATGCTTAGTCAAATTACATTTAAAACAACACATTATCTTACCTTGTCTGCTGTAGGATTGATTTTATATCTTCTGTAAGTTTTTTTTCTCCTTGATACTTCTGTATCGTAATTTACTGTTTCAACGTCTTCTTTGATATAAGGGACGGTTTTATATTCCATTGATGAAATATCAGAAAACCCTTTCTTCAATGTATCTTTCATCGTTGCACATGTCAAGCTTGAACATGTGGTTCTTGCTAATTTTTCGTTTTCCTTCCAATACATTTGCTGCATTCAGAAAAAAAAGACCTGAACTCTTTCTGGCAGAGTAATTCCAAATTTCTGTAATTTTTGATACAGAAATTCATATCGTACCAAAAATTCATTTATATTATTCCAGCTGACTTTTTGTAGGAATAAAACTCCTTAAATGATATATATGCCATCGTATTTTTATCCTGTAAGTAAATCTTGTCTATAATCATATTCAATCCATTTGCTCCACCAATATCCGTTATTGCCAAATACCGAATACATTCTCTTATATTTTATGGTAGTGACAAAAATACTACTGGGTCCTGTTTCTCTTTAGATAAATCTGTAAATATAGACCATATGCCGATATCTTGCTTCCATTCAGCATATGACTCTTCATTCGGCAAAATTAGTGGCTGTTTTGTAAAAGAAGCAATCTTTCTGTTAAATGCGTTTCAACTTTGCTGAACAAGATAAGTTCTCATCACGCGAAAGAAGACATCTTTTGCTATCAATGTTAGTTTGCTCGTAACCTAAATCCAATCATGGACACCCGTCCGTTTGTTCAAACGACCATCTTTGTTTTCCCAGCCAATAACCATAACAACACTAAGCAAGAGAGATCACTCTAAGAAACTTAGCCCTAAGGAATAGAACTCTTATATCTCAATACCAGGGAGATAACTTAATAATTTGTATCCCTTACACCTAGCAGCTGTGTTCCAAACTTCAAAATGATCAGTTAATTAGTTTAGGAGTGAATCCTGTACATACAAATATATAAATATATGCACATACCTAACTTTATATAAATAGAGATATAAGTAAATGAATAAAGCATTAAATTCAAGATTATATCATTCTTTTTTTTAATTACTTATATTCACCCCAAACAAGGGGGCACGTTGCCACTGAGACGTAAGGGACTACTGTGAATTAGGGGTCAGATATATAGGGGCATCTTAAGTAGGGAGTTTTGCAGCGAGATCTTTGTTCACATTACATTTAAATTCCAACATGTTAATACTGCCGCGAAAATGGGGAGCAGGGAGGGAATTCCAAAGGCTAGCTGTTCGAGGAAAGAAGCTTTTAGAGTAGAAAGCTTTCTGGCATCTGGAGACCTCTAAAATGAAGAAGTGGGATTTTGCTGCTTATCGGATTTGTCGGGGATATTTACGTTGAGGGGGCACAAGTGTAACAAGTTCGTTGGAGCACATTCCATTGAAGTATTTGCAAAACAAGCATAGGAATGCAACATTGCAGAGATGTGACAGAGGCTGGAGCTTGGTAGACAGTGTGGGATCTATTAGGTTAATGATTTAATTACAATTCTGGAACAAAATAACTTTTACATGTGCTTTTAGAGTATTGATTTACTCCTCTCCAGGAGTTAGGCACAAGGCCAGTTTTTATCTTACTCCCACAAGTAAGATGTGACCCAAGGTCGGGTCGGGAAAGTGGGGTTTAAAAATTGCCTGGGCAGCCCCATTGGCATTCCCCGGTAGGGGCGCCTCAGGCAGTAAGCAATAAACTTACTCCTCCCCAAAGAGGGGAGGCGAAGCCTGGGAAGGTGGACCTCCTACAACTGCACAGGACAGACCCATAGACCGGCGTAAATCAAGACCCGAAGGCCAAGACAACACCAGTCTATGGGGTGCAGTATCCATCGGAACAGATACTACACTTTGATCTTAGCCAAAAGGTCAAGATGTGCTTTTAGAGTAGCGGGGGAGGGGGGCACCCATAAGTAATCCACACTGCTTACTCAAAGACCTGTCCTCCTTCAGAAAATCGAAAGGGAAACAAATCCAAAGTCAATCCAGAGAAAAAATCAGAAAAATGAGAGATTCATAAAAATGATTTCATAATATCTTTGAATATATATATATATATATATATATAATTTCAATTTCCATTATATCGGAACATTTTCTCCCTTTCCTGATCATATATATATATATTTATATATATATGAGTTTTGAAACTTATAATGATCTTATTATGAAAGCACTACTGAAAAACTATAAAATAGCCAATGTAAGTGACCTCAGTGATATCAATTCTACAGCCTTAGAAATATGCTGTAAAATCAATATAGATAACAACATAGAGATATATACTCCTAAATGCCACAGATTTAAGTTAAAGGATCACAAGGAGGATTTCAATAATAACCCCATGATCAGATTAATCTCCCCTTGTATATCGGATATAGGAACAATTAGCAAAAGGATATTGGATAGAATCATACCCACAATTAAATCAAAGATAACTCACAATTTGTGGTCATCGTCAGACGAAGTCATCAATTGGTTTGCCAAACTCCCCAAGGAATTAACATAGATGCGTATTACCTATCAATTTTCCCTTTGATATGGCTGGAATAGAAACGAATATAACTAGACTAGAAATAGACATTATAAAACTAGCTAGAAGAACTCTGATTCTGTATAATAACATACTATGGACAAGAAAAAATAGGGAAAATAACTTCGACATTACTATGGGGTACCGGATTCTGCGCAGGTAACGGATTTGGTAGGCCTTTACATCCTGAAGAAGCTCCATAAAGACTTACCGCAATTAAGGGGCGGTTTATACAGAGATGACGCACTATTCTTCGTTAACTCTGGCAATAGAAGGTTAGAGAATACCAAAAAGGATATACATAACCTTTTTAAAAAGTTGGACCTTAAGGTAACAATAGACTTAAACCATAAGATAATTAATTTCCTAGAAATATGCTTAGACCTAAACAATAGAACATATGAACCATATCATAAACCCAACCAAACTCTCTATTATGTAGATTTTAATTCTAACCACCCGGGACCTATCAAGAAAGCCATAATCCCTAGTATCTCTAAGAGAATATCAAAACTATCATCTAACGATTCAATAAGAATAAAAAATATTATAATGAAGCATTAGCCAGATCTGGATAAACTGAGAAAATAAACTACATAAAGGAAAGCTCGGTGAAACACAATGAGAATTCTGGGGCACATAGGAATGCACCTCACATAATATCATACAACATGGCTATGGGAAATTCCAGAAAATCAATAGGAGAATAAATACTAATAATACATGGGATACTGCACCTAATACTACACTTAATACTAGGGGATCAACAAACCCACTATCCGTAGAAAATATCACTAAGAAGAAAAACAAACGTAGAAATTCACTCTGGTTCAACCCTCCTTATGGCTTAAACATTCTCACTAACATACCTAAACAATTTTACCAAATTATCAAGAGAAATTTTCCTAGGGATAGTAGATTAGGCAAAGTTATAAATAAAAATACAGTAAAGCTATCCCTTTCAACATCGATAAACTTAACATCAACTATAGTAAGTTCAAATAACACAAAAATCAAAAATAGTAACTTAGATACTAGTACAGTCCAGAACCAGAATAACAGCTTCCAATGTAACTGTAGAAATGTCAATGAGTGCCCTTTAGAGGGGAGATGTTTAACTTCAGATATAGTGTATAAGTGTAACGTCATAGAGGAAAACAGAATTAGAACATACATTGGGTCGACGGGCTGTAGTTTCAAGGACAGATTTAGAAACCATATACACTCTTTCAAAGAACCTAATACAAATTCAAAGAAGGTCCCTATGACTTTACCTAAACATGTAAGAGAACTAAACAGTAAAAATATACAATACAGCCTAAAATGGTCTATACTAGGTAGAGCAGGGAAATATAGACCTAACAAATCTAATCCTACAATATAGTTATGTCTAAAGAAAATTTATTAAATAAAAGACAGGAAGTGATTCAGAACTGTCTACATAGAACCGCATATATCCTATCCCGTTACAGACCCATATAAAATACCTGTGGCAGTAACCCTTTCATTAACATGAATATGAAAGTATCTAAGGTATAGAAATTATTATAAGACTATCTTGACAATACAAACCATAAACCTAATAGTAGATGACAGAGTAGTAATACCCCAATATAAAACATTTAAATATAGAACACATCACTCATAACTAAAATGACCGAAGCAATTAAGCTTATATCTAGCCTATAATGAAATGGTAAGAGGTCCAGATCATGAGAGCGTCAGCAGAAATTTTTTTCATTTTAGTTTTCATCTGTACTAATTAGTGAAGAAATGGTAACTAGTAAATAAGATATTTTTTGGAAGGGGTAAGAACTAATAATGCAATAATCATTTAAAATATAATGCCAAATAAATGTTCAATAGGAAAAAATAAAAAATAAATAAATAAATAAATAAAAATGAATAAATAAAATGTCTATATATGTATTGTGTGTTCATATGTATGTGTGTGTGTATATAGATATGTATATATGTGAGTGTATGTGTGTGTGTGGGGGGGGAGGTTCGGACGCAGAGCGCGATAGATCCAATTCGTTTAAATTGAGACCGTAAACAATAAAAATACGAATATATTAAATCTGGACTTCGAATGAAAGCTGATTTTAATGGAAATCAAAAGAAACTATTTGGTATCATATTATGTAACACATGATTTTAGGGTGTCGTCGTTTGGAGGGACAGATTTTTGATTTTGAAAATGGCGTTTGTTGTGTTTTGCGTTCGAATATCTTTGTATATATATATTAATAAACATATTAATAAATAAAAGAATGCATACAACCTAATATTAAATATAGGAATATAATTAAAGTGGGACCTGATATTGACATTGGTGCTTGTCGGTATTCACCTGAAAATACGAGTTAAATATAAAACGTAATCACAATTACTTTAAGTATAAATGTCCTTAAAAAGTACTTTTGAATCCTCATAATACTTTAAAATGAGGTATTTAAACATCATTTTATAAAAAATAAAATTAAATAAATAAATATTTAATAGCTCATTTCGGTATTTTGAATCATGTCTAGGTAACTGTAAAGTATTCTCGTGAGTGACAAATTCCCCCCCTCCTTTAGTTTCGCATTTAATAGAAACTTACTACTTAAGTGAAGAATTCTGGGTAATTAAGCTTATCTTAGTATTGACTGAAACGATTTATAAATAAGTACTAAATATCTTCCACAATAACACGGAAGTATAACAATCTTAATAGTTGCTTGAATGGACGGCTGAGTCTATGAAACTAGCTCTAAACTGTTGAACTTAAAAGAGTTTCGTATCCAAATGACCTAAATAGACATCTGAAGGCTAATTGATTTTTTACTTACTAAAATTGTAAGTAAAAAAAATTACCCTCAAGTGAATTAGAATTTTTATAAATAATTTATAGAACTTATTAACTATTTTAAGAAATATTATTGAATTAAAAATTAAATAATGTCCGCACAATTTTTTAGGATGTACTAGCTTTGAACGAAAAATTCAAAATGGCGTTTTAGTGGGTCCCCCACGTGTGAGTTTGCTCTTTTTCTTTGTTTTTTGTTTGGTTTCACCCAGAAATGAACCACGGTATAATGTAGGTTTTTTTTCAAGACACTTTAATCCAAGAACTTTTTACTCTTTGTGAAATTTTTCTGATGATTTTGTAATGTTGCAGAGACGATATTGACATATAAACGTTGTTTGGCACAAGACAAATGAAACGGACCGTAAAAAATATATCTCACAGAAATGTTATTTTTTATGGAAATGTGAAAAAATAAAAATAATAAAATAAAACCATGGTTATTGGAATATAATGTGAACCTGACTTATATTTGCTCTGATATCACTAATTGACAATCATCGAGGTGAATCTTTTAAGGAGACTGCAAAGTAAAAGGGCACTGATAGTATATGCATATACATATATTGTCATTAATATATATATATATATATATATATATATATATATATGATCAGGAAAGGTCGAAAATGTTCCGACATAATTGAAATTGAAAAAGGAAAACCAAAGAATATTATTTATGTATTCATCAACATTTCGTCTTTATTGTAAGACTTCCTCAGGGTGATTATTTTGAAGAAAACATCATAACATGTTTGGGCCGCTGGTCGTTTTGGGCAGAAGAAATCAAAATATTGATGAATACATAAATAATATTCTTTGGGTTTTCTTTTTCAGTTTCCATATGTATGTGTATATATATATATATATATATATATATATATATATATATATATATATTGTGTGTGTGTAATACATATTATTTGAAATTGGTGCATTTAAGATTTGTTTAATGTACCAATAAAAAAAACTTTTTAGTCAAACCAAATTGTCAATGAAAACAGGCGAAATGTGTTAAAATTATGGTAATTTTGTAATTTCATATATTTTTTTTAATATCGAATTTATCTATTATAGCTGGGTTTATCACATAATGAATTTTAATCAAAATTATAATAAGGATTCTAGAAGTAAGGTTTAGTATCATTATATCTTGATTTTAATCTTTGTAAGGGGACATAAATGTGGTGTCAAACTGTTCTATCCGGAGAATTAATTTTACCCGTCCTGGGATAGGTATTCTTCTAGTATGTATATGAATAAATAAATAAATACAGTGAATGCGTCGGTAAGTAAACAGTTCCCAGACCCATAGAATGTCTCATTTAATAACTGTATTATTTACATAAACATAAGTATCAACAAAAAAGAACCTATATATATAGGTATACTAATGTTGTTTTTATTTGTTGTTTTTGTTTTGTTGGTTTTCAGGCTGAAGGAGATTCCCCTGAAGGTAAAACTGAAGACGTTGAGTTTGTACAAGAGAAAACTAAAACAAAGAACTCTAAAAGTAATCCTTCTAGTGAAGAAGACGTTCAAGTTAAAAGTAAGTATTTATTTATTCCGTTCTTGTTACTTGTTGTTGGCATCTGTCTGTCTCAGGAGACAATGGAGTTCTGCACCTCAGATTTGTCCGTTGCCGAATTGCAGCGTCTACTGTGACTGTGCAAGCCTATCCTGGATCGGCAGGCTCTGTTGCAGTTGCCACAGATTTAGGTGGTGTCTGGTTGCGAGAGCTCTGGTGCAGTCCTCTGCCGTCTGTGCTCTCTCCTATCTCTCCCTTACTTATAACCATTATTTACCTCTTAATATTAATGTTACTTTTATAGCTGTAAAACATCTGTAGTATTTGAACAATTACTACTACTACTACTACTACTACTACTACTACTACTACAATAACACTGGTTTACAAAAAAAAAAAATTGAGTGAAGCATAGAAATGGTCATTCTAACCTAATTTTGAATTGCTGGTTTCAGAGCGGGTATCTATTCCACTGATCACCTCCAACGCTTTTGGATATACAGGAGTGGCGGCACAGTTATAAAGTGTGGGGGGGGGGCGCGGTTAAACACATGCATATATAACTTCATTATTGATGACCGTAAAGTGTGTGTGTGTGGGAGGGGGTCAAAAAGTGGGGGACTTGAGAAGTCTACCATGGTTTCCTAAGTACAAAAAAGAACCCTAAATTATCTAGAGCAGTGGTCCTCAACCTTTTTGTTGCCGCGGACCGGTAAGCGTTAGACAATTTTACCGCGGCCCGGGGGGTAGATTGTTTACTTGCAACTTACATGTAGCATCGTACCAACAACATAACATGAAAATAAAAGCCTCGAAATAATAATAAATATATCATTAAAAAGTTTACATTAAAAATTTACTTTAAGCATTCCTTTCAAAATAAAATACAGGTACACCAGAAAAACGAATATAAAGTGCATGAACATTTTAACATTACTAGAACACCAAGTCAATGAGAACTTTGAGCTTGTTTCTTTGCAATCAGACGGTCCCATCTGGGAGCAATAGGAGACAATGACACCCGGAGTGTGTTGCTTATGTCTAGTTTATTGCGATATTTTGTTTTTCTTACGCGGCCCGGTACCAATTGGTCTACGGACCGGCACCGGTCCGCGGCCCACCGGTTAGGGACCACTGATCTAGAGTGTGTTCAAAGCTGAATGTCATTCAAACATGACCTCTCGTAATATTTATCATAATTCAAGTGACAATCTATCCAAATTATTAACCCATATCCTCAAGTGGCTTTTAGCCTTGATAAGTAGTGGCGCATAAGTAAATAATTTTTCTTTTTGAATCCCTCATTGCTTCAAGGTTCAAAAGCAAGAAGTTGCGTTTGGAATGGAAAAAGTGAATCTTGAATGGCATTCGGCTTCCCATATCCTCATATGCCTGTAACAATTTTGGACACACTTTGGTAATTTAGAGTCTTTTTGGGGTTAAACCACAGTTTAGTGGCCTGAAAAGAATGCGCTAAAAAAATTGTGCATATGGTGATAAATATTGTTTTATGTTGTTTCTGTTAAATATTAGTAAATGAGGAACCATTTCGAGTTAAAATCTATTTAGTATTACGCATGTAATCTTACAAAGAATATGTTTGGAAATTATATCTACATTCCATGATAAATGCCAGTATACTGAAATCATATGCCCTTAATAGGGTTAAGATGAAAATTCATATACACTAAATGTACAAAAGCAAGGAAATCCTAAATTTTTACACTTTTATTGTCATTAAGGGTATGCGAGCACAACAGGGCTATGCATTTTATTTGTAGAAATTTTTCTTCAGCACACCTTACACACTTCATCCACTCATGCATAGAGATTTATACTGTAGTGATGTGATAATGAAATGGTTTGGTTGATATGTAGTCATACCCTTAATGACAATAAAAGTGTAAAAATTTGGGAATTTCCTTGCTTTTGTACATTTAGTGTATATGAATTTTAATCTTAACTCTATTAAGGGCATATGATTTCAGTATACTGGCATTTATCATGGAATGTCACTACTTTTGTAAAGGCTATGCCTCAAGACAATGGTAATTTTTAAGGTTTTTTGGAATTTTCTGGAAAACTAAGGTATATGGTAAACTGAAATTAAAATGCCATCAACTAGAGCCTAGAACCTCTATCTCTGCCAAAAATCAGCTGAATCCATCAAATAGTTGATGAGATACAGGGTGGCACACACGTACGTATGTACACACGGATAACACAAAATCACTCCTGACCTTTCTGGATCTCTGGGTTGCCTTGACTAATGATGCTGAAATTCTACACACTTATAGAACCTATCAAATGAAAATTTCGTGCAAAGTTTTAACTAATTTGATTTATTGGTTTTTGAGTTATGACTAATCAAAGAAATGAGATTTCTAGCATAGGTCGTTTTTGAAGTCTTTTAAGGGATAGAGCGCTATCACGCCTCCCTTGATTACACATGTAATCTTACGAAGAATACGCTTGGAATGTGTAAATATTCAGAAATAATGACTATAATCTTCATAAAAATGTAAGTAACAGAAGTAATGGTTTTTTTCATTGTGGTAGAAAGATGAGTTCTTGCTGTGAATGTCCTATAAGGAGGAACTAAAGATTTGAGCTCAGTCGAGCACCTTTCATGGAAATAACTATAGTATAGAAAGAGAGGTGCTTTCTTAGATTAGGACTCGTGCTAAAATCGACTTGGTGTCTGTACTTTCCGGAGGTTTACGTAAACCGGCAGAAAGTACCAACACCAAGTCAGTTGACCTACCTGCGTCCAAAAAATCAAAAACGAAGCTGGATTTACAAGTGGGGAAAAAACAAATATTAACCAACATTTAAAGCAAAAAAAAAAATCAAATAAAACATTTAGTCAAATTGTATGAAAGAAATATTTATTTTTTTAACAAAGAAATAAACAAGTGATAAATTATATTTTTGAAGTGTTTTTTTTTTTTATCGAAAATTATTTTTGGTTTGTAATCAGGTAAAAATGGCGTCATTAGAGTTTAGGATTAGGGTTGGGTTTTTTTACTGCAAATTATTTTTTGGTTTCGTTAGGGTTAAGGATTAAGATTAGGTATTAAAGTTTTTTTTTGTTTTTTTTTGCCTGAACATTTTTTTTTCTTTTGTGATCAGTTTTTCTTCCTAACAAAAGTTAATCACTCCTTCGGGAGACACAACAGCCAGTGATAGCTTGTGAAAATTCTTTGCAGTAGTTTCACGTTTCAATCAGTTGAAATGTTAACATGTCGTCTGCTTATTCGTTTCAATCAGTTGAAATGTTGACGTGTCTGCTTATTTTCTCGCAATTTGATTGGCTAACCGCTTTCATATTTTCCGGCAGTTTACATAAACATCCGGAAGGTACCAACACCAAGTCGATGTTAGCGTGGGTTCTAATCTAAGAAAGTACTGAAAGAGAGACTAGTAAATAATGTACTAGCAACTGTTATCCCGTCTTTGCCTGTAACTTTGTCGGTTACATGCATAAATATGTATAAAAAATGACAGTTAAAATAGACACACTGCAAAATATAGGAGACAGATTGAAATCAGAAACATAATTGACTAATGTGTTTCTTTATTAACATAAACTTTGTCAAAGTGAATAGAAATAATATTTTTTATCACTCTTGAACAATATAAATATCAATTTTAGTCACTTTGATAAAGTTTCTGCTATTAAAGAAACTATAGAATCAAACTAACACTTACCGGCATAAAGGCCTCAACTGGCATCCATCTCATAGAAGAATACTTATTCGAATGAATGAACATTTATACACTAGAATGGCCACTTATGAATCTCAGCCAATCAGAACACAGAGAATGGACTTTCCCTTCTGAGTATAATGGAACATTCTAGCCTTATTATAAACCGGCATTTTGATGTGCTTGGCAGTTGACTTATCTTGCTGCTCAACTGGTCATACAGTTGAGCCCTAAGCATCGACTCTATATGGCGCTACGAACATGATATATGGATCCTGAAGATTGGGAGCAGTACCTCCTCAAAGCAAGGATCTCTGCTAGCTCAGCTCGAACTTATGCTGCCACATTTGCAAGTGAAAAGCTGACAAAGAAGAACCTGCAAATGATGGATCGGGCCATGTTGAAAGAGCTAGGGATTGCGACAATGGGAGAAGCCCTTTCAATCCTTAAAGAAGCTAAGGAACTGTCTGCTGAGGTAACATACGTTAAAGCACCAGCCGCTAAACTGCCCCAGCTCCACCTTGAAATGACCCCCCAACAATTCAGAAAATTCAGAATTGATTGGGAAGTATTCACCAAGATGACGGGTATGCCAACATCTCAGGTCAACATACAGCTATACAGTTCTGCTGATGAGTCCGTCCAGAATGCTATAGTCAACACTCACCCTAAATTCTTCACCACTGACCCAGACAAGCTACTAGGAATGATAGAGGCATTGGTCACTCGAAGGTCGAATCCCATCGTTCATCGCCTTACTTTTGCCTCCATGTCACAGGGTGAGACTGAGACAATACAGAACTATCTTGTCCGCCTCCGGACCACAGCCCTGGACTGCAACTTTTTATGTCCCCTTTGTGATCATGACCTGTCTAACATGTACATCAAGGACCAGCTCATCAGGGGAATAGCAAACAATACCCTCCAAGCAGACCTGCTGGCCAAAGCTGGAACACTTACAACTCTCGAACAAAATGTTTGCCATTCTGAGGCGTTCAGATCGGCATTGAAAGACCAAACTTCAATGACTGACACCTCTGATATGGCTATTGCATGGGTATCTACGTACTGCAAGCAAACAACCAGTGCTCAAGCTAATAAAGGTCATGTTAGTATCAGCAACTCCGTCAAACGTGATAACTTTCAAGCTTGCATGGGTTGTGGTAGCCATTATCATATTATCCCAGGAACAAGCTCCCGCCAGTTAAAATGGCCAGCGTGGGGTCAAACATGCAACACTTGTGGGAAACTTAACCACCTTTAAAGAGTGTGCCGAGCAAAGAAACCCTGTATTGGAATTGACGAGGCTCCCATGGATTCTCTTATCGCTCACATCACATTTAACAAGACAAGGGATACATACACGACCACAAGTGAAAATCAAATAGCAGAAATAGATGTGTATGTTATCCCATTCTCACCAAATCCAGATCCCAGACAAGCGAAGAACATCGCTGGTGACTACCGAACAAAGCTGAAGATTTTCCCTGATAGTGGGGCCACTATATGTCTAGGGGGATCAAAGCATCTGTTTAACATGGGGCTCACAATGAATAACTTAGTACCATCAAGAAAAATCGTTCGGACTGTGGGAGATTTCACACTTGTGTGTCAGGGATGGTTACCTGTGAAATTCGAAGTTCATGGAAGAACAACCAAGCAAGCCCTTTACATATGTGATGGGATCCAGCGACTTTATTTCAGCAAGGCAGCATGCATTGATGTGGGAATGCTGCCTGAAGATTTCCCAAACCCTGCGGCAACATTTTCAACCCAGGCAAATATCGTAATACAACACATTGAGTACGTGAATCAATTGGTAAGTCGCCCCAAAAGCCTTCCCTTCACCCCGACGGAAGAAAACATTAGTAGACTTAAGGATTGGCTCCTAGAGCATTTTGCCAAGACAACATTAAAAAACGATGGGGTATTCCCATCTATGTCCGGCCCCACCGCCCATATTCACCTTAAAGAGGGAGCGGTTCCAAAAGCCAGACACAACCCAATTCCTGTGCCTTATCATTTCAAGGAGCAAGTACGACTCGCACTTTGGGATGATGTTAAAAGAGGCATTCTTACTCCAGTGCCCGTTGGTACCCCTACCGATTGGTGCAGCACTATGGTAATCACTGCAAAAAAAGATGGAAAACCAAGAAGAACGGTGGACTATCAGCATTTAAACTCGCAGTGCAAACGAGAAACACACCACACTAGCTCGCCATTTCAATTGGCATTACAGGTGCCACCCAACAAAAAAAAACGTCTTAGATGCAATGGATGGTTATCATTCAATCCCTCTAGATGAGGAATCTCAGCCACTTACAACTTTCATCATGGAGTGGGGTCGTTTCATGTATCTCCGCATGCCTCAGGGATACTTAGCCTCCGGGGATGCCTATACACGTAGATATGATGAGATCATTAAGGACATTCCTCGCAAAGTGAAGGTCGTTGATGATACGCTACTTTTTGACAACAGTATAGAAGATGCCTTCTATCATACATTTGACTACCTATCGCTTCGCGCAAAAAAACGGAATTGGCCTTAACAAAAATAAATTCCAATTTTGCAAAGATGTGGTTCAGTTTGGAGGCCTTCAAATAACATCATCAGGAGTAGCCTCTTCCGAGAATTTACTTAATGCAATTGCCAACTTTCCTATCCCAAAGAATATAAATGATGCAAGATCTTGGTTTGGATTAGTTAACCAAGTAGCATGGGCACATTCCCTAAGCCCCATAATGTCTCCCTTTCGAGACCTTGTCAAACAAAATTCATGCTTCATTTGGAATCAGGATCTCGAGAATGCATTTTTCACATCCAGGCAAATCATTGTGAATTTGATAAAAAAAAAGGGTGTAACGACCTTTGATATTAACAGAGCAACCTGCCTTGCTCCAGACTGGAGTAAAGAAGGTATGGGTTTCCTGCTATTACAAAAACACTGTATATGTTCCACTGAGAAAGCACCGGTATGTTGTCCTGAGGGCTGGCACATCGTATTTGCAGGCAGCAGATTTTGCACAGATGCGGAGCGCCGATATGCATCCATTGAAGGCGAAGCAGCAGCAATCGCCTGGGCATTAGACAAATGCCGTATATTCATTATGGGCTGCCCTAACGTAATAGTAGTAACAGACCACCATCCCTTACAAGGAGTATTTGGCGACAGGGACCTGAGCAAGATACATAACCCACGCCTCTTTAAGCTTAAAGAGAAATCACTCAGGTATATTTTTTACCATCCAACACTGCCCAGGAAAGTTGCATCAGGGTTCTGATGCCATCTCTCGCAACCCAGTCCCTACAATGAGTGCCCTTACATCCCTATCTTCCACACACCCTTCCTCTGAAGACATCCATCTCTTGGATAAAATAGATGCTATGGTGGAGGTAGCAACCCAGCAGGCCATGAACGATTTTAAAGACAACGATACAATCCTGTCAGCTGATCACGTACGTGCATCAGGCCGAAATGATCCATCTTACACTACTCTGATCAACACAATACAACTAGGTTTTCCATCCAAACGTTCACTTACTGAACCGGAAATCCGTAACTTCTGGGATGTATGCCATCGACTAAGTACCGACAGGAGCTTAGCACTGATGGATGCAAGAATCGTGGTACCCAAATCTCTCAGAGGAAAAGTACTACGTTATCTACACTCAGCCCACCAGGGCGTTGTTGGCATGAAAGCCCGTGCCAATGAATCGGTGTATTGGCCCGGTATGAATGCATCAATATGCAACTTTAGAGCCAATTGCCTCATCTGCACAAGCATTGCCCCAAGTCAGCCACCTGAACCACTCGTATTAACCCAAGCTCCAGATTGACCCTTCCAGCAGATAGTGATGGACCTTTTTTACATCGGACACATTGCATACCTTGTCTGTGCAGACAGACTCACTGACTGGATTATTTTGTATCATCTTAAACCAGGTCATGCCATCACCTCAAAACTAATATCTATTTGTCGGAAACTATTCCACACATATGGCACCTCAGAAGAACTTAGTAGCGATGGTGGCCCACCTTTTAATTCCACCATGTTTCAGCAGTTCCTCAAAACATGGTGTGTGAAGGACAGACAGTCCTCAGTGGCATATCCTCAATCTAATGGCCGAGCAGAGTTAGCTGTAAAAACAGCGAAGAGGATAATTCATGGAAATACAGGTCCCCAGGGCTCACTGAAT
>OY744550.1:23126365-23133865 GCA_963556195.1 Sepiola atlantica
AGGGTTACCCATAGGGAGTCTGAAATTTTGCTTGTAGAAATTATTGTTACATTGAAAATAAGTCATGTCAGTGATAAATCTGATTATCTCTATTAGAGTGTTTGGAGGAAACGGTGATTAATGTTGATCTGTTTTAGGTGTATATGGAGTAAATTTAAACATTTTTTAACGGGAACATTATTATATAAAGATATTACGTCTAAGCTACGTATAGTTTTGTTTTGTACATTAATGTTTTTTATTTTGTTTAATAAGTCTCCAGAGTGTTTTATGTGGGAAGTGCTGATGGTGCTCATTAATGGGGTTAAAATATTGGATATGGCTCTTGTGATCCTATGTGGCGCTACCGATGACAGATATTATGGGGCTTGCTTAAATCCATACTGCCAGTTTGTGAGGTTTGAGAAGGGCATATAATTTAGGCATATTAGTGTGGTATTCAATATATAATGTTCATTTTTTATCATTTTTAATAAGGTTTTTGCAAGATTTGTTAAAATTTTCAATGCTTCTGTTTATAGTTTTGAAGTCTGTGTATGTATTTTCATCTCCTAGTAGTGTAGCTATTTTCTTTAAATATGTGCTTTTCTACATAATTACTATATCACCATCTTTATCTGCTTGTGATAAGATGATGTTTTTGTTATTTGCTAATTGTTTTAACCTATCTAGATATCTTTTCAGTAGGACTGAACTATTGGGTTGAGTGGCTGCGGTTGAAATAATTCCTTGTATGAAACCCTTTTTAAAATCGGTGTTTTCATGTCTGTAATTATTCTAAATTGTTTTGATGGTGATATTTGAATGTATACCAGTTGCGAATTTTAATCCCAAACTGAGAGCTTCAATTTCTATATCTAAGATTCCTTTAGTGGTGAGATTTTGTATTAGCTCCGGACGTCCTATGGTTCTTTTATTTGCTGTTTGGAATTAATTAATTTAGTGAATGCGTTTTCCAGTCTTAATATGTGGCGAGTGTTGAATTTTTTAACTGATTTGGTGATATTTGTGATTGAATTGGGTATCATTGTGTGGTTCTGTTGTAGGTTGATAGCTAATGTTCTGGCTTAATGAAATGGATAAGAACTTTGGTCTTTCAAAAGATTCGCTTAAAATGATTAAAAATTTGTTAATGTAGTCCGGGAAAATATGGTGCGAAACGAAAAACAACAAAAAAAAATTATTCGATTTCATAAACGCATCATACATTTTGAGTTCTAACGGTTATGGTTCATTCACAAAAAAAAAATTTTTTTTTCACATTCAAGCACACCAAATATTTTTAAGTGTTGTATTTGTGTGTTATTTCTTCAAATCAATCATCTTGAGAAAGTCTTGAAATAAAGACGAAACGTTGATTTTATTTAGGTAAAAGAAACGGTTACAGCAAATATTTAATATGGAAAATAAAAAACAATGCGTGCAAATATTCCTGTTTGCCTTAGGCACAAGGCCCGAATTTCCTTTTTTCATTTTCCATCACGTTGGAATATTATCTCCATAATTTTTTATTATATATAAGCAAACATTGTAAAAATAACAGAATTCTTCTGCTTGATTATGCCTTTTTTTTATTTTTTCAATTTTTCTAATGATCTTTTTTGTATTAAAATCAGAAAAATTAATGTATGTTTCATATGTATCACGAACATTTTCGATTCTTCGTCGAATCATCTTCAGGTGACAAAAAAAATGAACAAAAAAGCTGAAGAAAAGAAGAGAATTTCAAAAAGCAGCCGAGAATGTACACGTGAAATCAGTTAGCAGCCAAAAGAACAAACCACCACAGTTCCAGGAGAAATGTCAACAATTTAAATTCTGGGATGTTAGAATTCGCGTCACAGGATAAATAGTATTACGTTAAGCATTAAAAAATGATGTTACTGGTTTCATACGTAATGTTATTTATTGTACGTTAAAAAAAATTGGTTACATAATGTATTATTTTCGTGTTATTAACTAAAATTTGTCTTCAATCACAGGGAAGGGGGGCAGTTATGTTTTTGTAGATGCTGATAAATTAAGCTAGACTTTACATGGTGAGGTGGTAGGATAAGGTAGTGGTTGTAAAACCAATGAACCTATAATCTTTATTATTATTATGGGAGTTACATTTTCCTAAAGGGCATTTAAAATTATAAATAACATTGGGTCTTTCTGATGTTTTATGGATTGTGGAGGAGTTGGTTTTTTTTACTTCCAGATTTTGGGTTTTAAATGTCTTATAGTAAATAATGAGTCTAATGTTATTATTATTGTCAATTGGGGATATGTATCGGTGTACAATATTTTCTTATGGCTTTTTCTTCTCATCTAGAATTTGGTTGCATTTGATTACAATAGTAGAGGTTTATATAGTTTGAGTTATGCTGTTGGATATTATTATTATTTGTAGTAGTATTTTTTTAAAGTTTCGCATCATGAATTTTATTTTTTCATCAAGAATATAATTAGGGAATTCGTTATTAATAAAGACTTGTTTTATGTTTTTTAATTCAATGAATAGTATTTTTTTTTTAGGAGATTAATTTTGCACAGTTTAGTAGGTGTGTTTTGTAACGAGAGGGACATTCACTGTAAGAAACTAGAATTTAAGATGGTTGTTTTTTTATAAGTAGAAGTGTTAAACCATAAAACATTAGAAAGAACCACAGTTATTTATAATTTTAAATAATAATAATAACGGTAATAGCTACATTGGTTTTACAACGACTACCCTATCACACAGACTCACCATGCACCTTTTAAACTCTAACTCAATTTAACAGCATCTACAAAAACATAATTGCCCTCCCTCCTCTGATATAAGACAAATTTTAGTTAATAACACGAAAATAATATATTCTGAAACCAATTTTTTTTTAATTAAAAATACTCAAAGCTAACTTTATTAAAATCCAGCAACCTTCAATAAATAACATTACGTATGAAACCAGTAACATCATTTTTAAATGCTTAACGTAATACTATTTATCCTGTGATGCTAATTCTGGCGTCCCAGAATTTAAATTGTTAACGTTTCTCCTGGATTTTCGCTGGTTCATTTTTTAATGTCTAACCAACTTCATGCGCATGTTGTCGGCTACTTTTTGAAATTCTCTTCTTTTTTTCAGCTTTTTTGTTCATTTGTTTTTGACACCTGAAGATGATTCGACAAAGAATCGAAAACGTTCATGATACATATGGAACATACATTCATTTTTTTTAATTTTAACACCTAAAAGATCATTAGAAGAATTGAAAAAATAAAAAAGGTATGATCAAGCAGTAGAAGTCTGTTATTTTTTACAATGTTTGCTTAAATTAAAGAATGTTGCCTAAATAGACAATATATATATATATATATATATATATGTGTGTGTGTGTATTTCTTTATTATTTGTATTTACACAAATTTCTATTTAAATATGAATTTTATAACATAAAGTAATTATAATAGCTCAATAGTATAAGGCCAGAGCTATGCTATATTCGATATTTTTTATGTAGTTTTATACCATTTCAATGTTATAAAGCATAGATTCACGTTATTTCTTAAAAAATATCTTTTATTCAGCATACAACATTGAAATGGTATAAAACTACATCAAAAAGTATATATATATATATATATATATATATATATATATATATATATATATATATATGTGTATTTTTATGTAATTGTTTTAAATTGGTTATTGTAGCGTGTGTTGCTTTGCTACTTTTGCTTTTTTTGTTTTCACTTCCTAAGTGATACATATTAATGCAGAAGATTCCATTATTAGTCGCCATTAAATTTATAGGACGTATTTTTCATTAATATATATATATTTTTATTAATTTTATACGTACATAAAAGTAAAATTAGTTTTATGTACGTATAAAATTAATAAATATATATATAGAGATATATATAGATATATATATATTTATTAATTTTATACGTACATGAAAGTAATTTTACTTTTATGTATGTATAAAATTAATAAAAATATATATATATTAATGAAAAATACGTCCTATAAATTTAATAATATAATAATAATATATACGGCACAATCACGTTGACACACCGGTTCCCGTTAGATCACCAAAGTTAAGCGGCATCGAGCCTGGCCAGTACTAAATGGGTGACCATTTGGGAATACCAGGTGCTGTATGTGCTCTCTGCTTATCTCGGCATTGTTTCCAGTCGTCTTGTATTACTACTTGCCATTGGAATCAAGCAATGCCGACTCAGGAGAGCGGTTGTTGGAGATTGCGCAACCCTTGCAATTACAAATTAACGCGCGGGCAGCCCCAGGTGGGGCACTCATATGTCGAACTCGATGCGAGAGTCCATCATATAGATATATATTTGAATAATATAAAGATAATTATTTTATATTAGATCCTATGGTGATAGGGATATGCTTGATATTGGGGATAGAGCATTTTTATAAGAAATATTGAAATAATCAAACAAATGTAAAGTTACATAATTTACAAGTGATTTTTCATAGCCTTCTGACTTTTGAATCAATCCTGACTTTTGAATTCATTACCCTCCACTATATTAATACAATATTTTAATCGGATTTTTTCAATAACTGATACATTCACAACTACAATAACTTTCTGCTCATTATTGAAACATTTTTGGACTATTTTTGTTTTAAGCATAACTTAAAATTGTGTTATTTTTCCTTCTGAGGATAAGAGTAATTCTTTGAAAATCCATGGATTAAAGGTCATTCACATATTTATATTCCTTGTTTAAACACCTGATGATTATAATAAACTTTTAAGGTATGTAACTTTACATGTGTTTCATTATTTCAACATTTCCACTATATATATATATATATATATATATATATATATATATACTTAATTAACAGGAGATAAATAACACTAAGGCCCAAAAGATTTTTTTCTGTCTACATAAAGAAGGTTGGTGAGTCTCAATATATATTGCCTCAAATATACTTCAAGTGGTAAGTCGAGTAGGACCTGCTTAAAACAAAGAAAGAATCTACATTAAACTTTGAGGGACATTTTAACCTTTTTTTTTTTTCTAACAATTAAAAAAATAAAATACATTAATGTTGGTACAGCGTGTCTGGTGGTTTTTTTCCCAAATGCCACAATGTATTATTTAAATGACTGTTCTAGTTTGGATGTTATTCTAACCACATTTTGGCCGATGTAACCTCCAACCTTCTACATGAACACGTGCAACAGATAAAGGCATTGAGTCACAATCAATGCTAAGTGACAGTCTTCTGGATGGTTGAAGAGTCAACTTTCCCTACAGATGATACTAGTAATTAAATTAAAATTAATTACTTCACATTACTACCCGGTAGTAGCTGACGGAACAAGAACAACCTACTCCCGTCCCCGCCTAATAAACCGGTATCGTCCGGGCCTTTTGGTCTGGATTTACGTCGGTCTATTGGGGGTTGCCGGTCCTGTGCAGTTCTAGGAGGTGCACCCTCCCAGGCTTTGCCTCCCCTCTTAGGGGAGGAGTAAGTTTATTGCTTACTGTCTGAGGCGCCCCTACCGGGGAATGCCGACGGGGCTGCACAGGAAATTTTTAAATGGCCAGAGTGCTCACCTCTCGAGCGCTGGCTTATCTACTCCCACTTTCCCGACCTTGTGTCACATCTTACCTTGTGGGAGGTAGATAAATAAAGTGGATTAAATAAAGACCTGGTCAGAGATAGCTTGGTTTGGAAACCAATTTATAAAACGCGTCCAACGCATGCCACCATGTAAAATGGATGTTAATCAAAAGTGATCATCATCATCATCATCATAATCATCATCATCATCTTCTTCTTCTTCTTTCCTGTCACACAAATATCTACCCGACAAATAGGGGAAGGAAGAACACAAACCTATTTCCATAATGAGCCGTTAAACTGATGAGAACAACGACGACGACGACGACAGTAGTCTGACTAATACACATGTACCAGATTAGTGTCGTTATTATGGACCTGCCCCATGAGAGATATATTGACTAGTAGACGCTTTCAATTAAAATAGAAATAAGTTTAAGGATCAATATTTTATTGATAAGAAAGAAATCAGGGCAACATACTTTTTACATGAGTGATTATCCCACAGCTGTTTTGTTTAAAAAAAACACACACCAAAAAAACAACTACAAATTGTTTTAAAACAAGGAATTCCTGTGGCAGACATCTTGCAATGTTAAAATTGTATACCAGTCAAAATACGGTAGACCACGTCAGTTGTTTTTTCGTTTTTATCCTGTTGAAAGAAGGCTTTTCCTTATCTTGCTTTTTTTTAAAATCGGGAATCGATCTGTGATCGCCAGCAAGTGTCTGGTTCGCACAGATCACAACGTACATCACAGAACTATTCGTCGTATTTGCAGATTGGTAACTGGCCCCTGGCTTGCAAAGCTATTATGACCATGTTTTGCATACAGGACCTGATATTCCCAAATGGTCAACCATCTAAATACTGACCTGGCTCAACGTTGCTTAACCTCGGTGATCTTTCAGAAACTGGTGTCTCAACATGATTATAGCTATATATGATTTTTAATCTATAATATTAATCATTATATAAATATATTATATTTTTAAATATATATATATATATATATATATATATATATATATATATTACTACTTCATCTATATACACATAATATTATAACGTGATATAATATAGTGTGTATACTTGCCATGGATATATTTTCATACTACTATTTAGTCAATTATTTCTGAGTAGAACATTTTTTTAAATCCCTAAAATTTGTTAACAGTTTAGATTTTTTTTTTATCGTTTACTTTTGATTTTCGGCTGGTTTAGTTTATTGAGATACGTTTTTTTTTTTTCTTACTTATATATATATTCCATATAGATTATTATTTCATTGTTACCTTTGTGTTTAAGGAGACAACTCGGACACCAATATCAGAATCTACAGTTCAGAGTTCCGGTAAAACATCTACTGACATGGATTATAGACAACATTCAGGTAAGAGTTTGTTTGTCCTTTCTAATGAGTATTACTTTAAATGTCTTGTCTCAAAATTAACATTTTTTGTTGTTTTCACTTGTAACATAAGCAAGGTATCACATTCAATAAGCCTTTCTTGGGCACCTCTTATGTTTTAACCATAATCCTATTGCAACTTTTAATGAAATTAAATGTGTGTGTGTGTGTGTGTATGTATGTATGTATGTATCTATGTGTATGTATCTATGTGTGTGTGTGTGTGTGTGTATATATATATATATATATATATATATATATCAATATGGGGTGGGACGTAATGGGTGAAAATTTCAGATTCATGCGAGTAGTATTTTTTTGTGTTCATTTATACATAAATAACACTAAACAATCAAACATTTTGAAAATTTTGCAAAATTCAGAAGGTGCAGGCCAAAAATAGCCGCTAGGGCTCCACAGGACTCAAAATCTATCATTTTTCGGTGAAAAGTGGTTTCATGCGACATTGCAGGTCCTAAAAATCCTCAAAAGCTATGAAT
>OY744550.1:23138865-23153865 GCA_963556195.1 Sepiola atlantica
GCTCACAAAAGTGTTGATGATCCGTCACAAACGCTTTCTAATAGCCGAATGGTCCGATCTGCATCTTTGGAATTATCTAAGTATAAGAACTCAGATGTTCCTACAGACAAATCTTCATCCAAATCCTACAAAGATGTATCCAATCTTGGAGAAGATTCTACAAAGTATGGCTTTGTTCCCTACTGTGGGTATAAAATTTACCAAAGTGGCCTTCAGCCTGAACAAAGTAACATTGATTCTGGTGAGGAAGAAAGAATGCAACTTCCAAAATCTATACAGGTATTTTAATGGTGTTTTAATGGCATTTTAATGGTATTTTATCTAAAGTTACTTCTTTCTTTTTAATGGATTTTTCTTTATTTTTTTTTAGTTTTGCTTTTTAATGATATCTTTTATTAATAACCATAACATTAATTTCAGATATTGGATTTGAATTTATAAGTGTAAGGGTCCAAAAAATAAGGGAGGTGGCAGTTAAATTTAATATAAACTTTTTATATTCTTCTGACATAAGGTTGATATCAAAGCCATTATAAATGTATTCCTTAATGACCTTCATAAAAGGTCTGTATTTCATACCTTTTTGCTAGAAGACCTGTTTGAACTAAATAACAACAGAATTAACAGATTCTTTATTTTTAACTGATAACTTCATACAATGTATGTATGTATGTATGTGCGTGTGTATATATATATATATATATATATATATATATATATATGAGGATAAAATGAAAAATAATAAAATGAAATGTCACAAGGACAGAATGTATGAAGGACGGTATGGAAAAATAAAAAACACAAACGAGAGATTGATCAGTTTCGTTTGGATCAAAGTCCAAGAGTTGTCTCTAAATCACATTTTTCTGAAGACGTTCATTGATCTGAATGAAACCGGTCTTGTTTGCTTGTGTTTTTTTATTTTTCCTGTGTTTAATTGTTTTCATTCTATTTTCCATATATATAATATATATATAATTTTTTTTTTTAGTTATTATTACCCTTATTGTAAATATTTATTTAATTTTTTTTTTTTTTAAATATATATATAATTTTTTTTCTTCTTCAACAATAAAACTTCTATAAACGTTTTCAGAAATTAATCTTTTGGAGAAAAAAAATCGAAAATTAAATTATGGCTTACAATTTTTTGACACAAATGATTTTAGACATGATACATCTCAGCTCGAGAGCAATCTCATTTTCGTTAAACACTAAGCTCAATAGCATTGTCATTAACTAAGGCAAAGCCATGATAAGATCATTTTAGTTTTCTCATTTTCTGTTTCAACAAAGAATTAAGTGAAGCCGACCATTTATTTATTCATTCATAAGGCCTCTTTGGACATTTTTTATTTTGATCAATAATTTCAGTTTAACTTTTAATGAAAATAATAAAAAAATAAATATTAAAAACAAAAACACATATTTCATAATATATGGTAATATTTTGACTAGCCATTGATACCTGCGGTTTCAGGAGGTATGGGAAATCCTACGTGTTGGGCTAAAGAATACGACATGGTCTGCATTCTTCAGTCAGTGGTTTAATGTTGAAAATTTGCGATCTTGCCACTTTTCGCATACTTGAACTCAAAAATGGTCAAAATTCGAAAAGTAAAACAGATATAACAAAATAAATAAAATAAAGTAAAAATAATAATAGAGAGAATGAAATAAGTAATTAAATAAAATTGATTAAATGACTAAATGTGATTAACATCTATAAATTAAGGTATCCAGATTTAGAGTATATAAATAAATCGATTATGGTATCTACATGGCAAGTTGAGATAATTAAGTAAATAAAACCTAGTCATATAAGATATAGACCATATATAATATAATATAATATAATATGATATAATATATAAATACAAAATAAATAGAATAAACTAATAATATATGAGAAAAAAACGTTTACATTTCAAAAACAGACAATCTGGAAACATGCCATTTTCTCAAATTATCTCCTTTGCAGACAGTGATAAAATAAAGATATACATATATATATATATATATATATATATATATATATATATATATATATGAAGTTAATCCAACAACAGATATAAGAGGCAACCAATATCTTTTAATTAGCGAAACATACTGGATAGAGCATTAATAGCATAATATAAAATGAAATAATAAAATAAGGTGCGAATCAAATTTTATTAGAATTCAAAATTCAGGACAAGTATCTTAACGTTTGCCTGAATTTTGAATTCTAATAAAATTTGACTCGCACCTTATTTTATTATTTCATTTTATATTATGCTATATATAATATATATATATATATATATATATATATATATATATATATATATATATATATATATATATAAGAGATGAAAAATGAGAATAAAAAATTGCAGACACAATATTTATAAAACATCAGAAGTTCAAAGCAAGGAGTCACATATCCTTAATCCATGGATTTTCAAAGACAAACTCTTTTCATCAGAGGATAAATAAAAATTTCTTAACAACAACATTTGGACTCCTAAATATTTTGAGTATTCTTTTTCAAACATTTATTTCCAACATAACAGCTGGTTTTATTTTTGACGATAACTACATTAACTCTACTTTTTCTTTTCAATAATAAGTTAAATGTTGCCGATAATATTTACAATTACATTATCAGTGTTTTTATCCTTTAATGAAAAGAGTGTGTCTTTAAAAATCCATGGATTAAAGATATGGGACTCCTTGCTTTGAACTTCTGATGTTTTAATAAATATTTTATCTATACAATTTTTTATTCTCATCTTTCATCTCTTGAATTGATTGCTCTATTCAATATATTGAGCTTCATATTATCACGATAGATTATTATTAAACGATAAATCGCTTATCTTTAATTTAATTTAATATTCTAATAATATTCTAATATTATGTATATATATATATATATAATAGAAATTGGTAGTTTGCTGTAAGCATTGCTGGGAGTAATAATAAGAGTTTTTAAAAAGGTTTAAGGCAATGCGAAGATCCGGGTTGCTGGAAGCTGTGAAGAACAAAAACAGAACAAAACCGAAATAAGTCGGATATAGATCGAAAGGTTTGTTTATTTTTCTAGACAGCAAGGGTGTTAGTTTGTAATGTCCGGATTGTCAAGAATCAATTTGATATTTCGAGAGATTTTTTTTTTTTTTTTTTTTTCTTCTTCCTCTCCTTGTCAAAAATAAATAAAAGAAAAAAGAAAAAAAAGAAAAATCCCGGGTACCGAGAAAATGCCAGGAGCGCTGGGGGGTTAAACCGGAAGTGTTCAGAGTAAAGTATTCAGAGGAAAACTAAATAGATTCATTTTATTTATTTATTTATTTATTTTTTTTTTTTAAATATATATATATATATATACACCCATATATATATGTAATTGTCTGTTGTTTCTATTTATTTAATTTTTATTTTTATTTATATGTTTAATATTATTGTTATTTGTTTTTTTTTTTTTTTTTGTTTTTTTTTTTTTGTTTTTTTTTTTTTTCCGTATATAAAACGTAGTTATTACTTATAGTATATATGTTTGTCAACAGGCTGATTCCGGCATTAGATTTTAAATGTGTGTTGATAGCTAATTATTTGTTGTCGGTGCAGTATATTAAAATTTAGTTATGTCTGGTTAAGTTTAATCCTTATTTATTGGTTTTAATTTATCTCTTAAATGCCTATTGTTTTAGTTATGGAAAGTTTGCTGGTTAAGGGGAGACAAATCTCTTATTTTTGGTATTCTGTTATTCTGTTAATTGGCTTTGTATGTTGAATTTATTTAACTAAAGTAATGGTCAATTCTTAGTATAACGGATATGATTTGTGCAAATAGTGTTTATTATGGGGGGGGGGTTATTATCTGGGGATGGGTTCGGGGGGGGGGGGGGGGTAGGTTATATGATGAAGGTAGAATTTAATTCATGTCTTTGATTCAAAAATGGGCTAAGTTTGGAAATGAGAATAGCTTCCATCAGTCTTAGGTCGCCTAGGTTCCTGGTCGAGGCTAAAATGGAAACTTTTATGTCTTGTTGTGTAGTATTGCATGAGGAAGTATGTTTGAAGAAGGAAGATATATTTGTATTCATGTGTTCTTTTATACGTTGGTGTAATTGTCTTGTAGTATATCCAATATAGGAGTGGTTACAAATAGTGCATGATATATTGTATACACAGTTAGTGCGGTGGCATAGTCCAGTGGTAGGAATGGGACAATTGGCTAGTGAGCATGGTTCTTGGGTGCGTGTAGTGCGTTTTTTGGAAAGGTGTTGGCGTAAGGTGGTGCCGGTGTGGGTGAGTTGAATGTCTAGTTTCTCTTTATGTATTGCACTGCGGATGGCATTAGTGATTCTGTCGTTAAAGAAAGGTAGTTTTAGGAAGCATGTGTTGGAGAGTGTGTTGTGTCTGCGTAGTCTGGTCTTGCTGAGGTGGGTTATTGTGGAAGTGGGGTAGCCGTTGGACACATCAATACCCGCACACCCAGCCATTGACCTCATCTCCGACCACATCTCTTCCTCCGATAACTTAGAACTCTTCGGGTTAACACCTGAAGACATACACCAACTCCTAGACATTATCATTAACAATACATATTTTACCTTCCAACACCACATATTTAAACAGATTACTGGTCTTCCCATGGGTTCTAGCCTGTCTGGCCTCTTAGCCATATCCTACATGGACAGACTCGAGCAACAAGCCCTCAACACCTGCCACTCACATATCTTCTTCACTAGATACATAGATGACATTCTTGTCCTCACCTCATCTCGTGAAGAAGCTATCAGCATTTTCGACACTTTCAACAACACCGACCCCCATATAAAATTTACTATTGAACACCCTAGCGACTCCGGCTCACTATCTCTCCTCGATTTCAACCTCAAAATCACAGAAGACGGTTCTATACAGACCAACTTCTACAGAAAACCTGCCTGTAAAAACCTATTTGTTCATTTTAAATCTGCCCTGCCCCTTAAAGCCAAACTAGACTATGCCCGTAATGAAATTACCCGCATACAAAATAAATGCTCATCTACTGCCAATAAAATTAAACACACCAAAGACTTCCATCAAACCCTAATCACCAACGGCTACCCCACTTCCACAATAACCCACCTCAGCAAGACCAGACCACGCAGACACAACACACTCTCCAACACATGCTTCCTAAAACTACCTTTCTTTAACGACAGAATCACTAATGCCATCCGCAGTGCAATACATAAAGAGAAACTAGACATTCAACTCACCCACACCGGCACCACCTTACGCCAACACCTTTCCAAAAAACGCACTACACGCACCCAAGAACCATGCTCACTAGCCAATTGTCCCATTCCTACCACTGGACTATGCCACCGCACTAACTGTGTATACAATATATCATGCACTATTTGTAACCACTCCTATATTGGATATACTACAAGACAATTACACCAACGTATAAAAGAACACATGAATACAAATATATCTTCCTTCTTCAAACATACTTCCTCATGCAATACTACACAACAAGACATAAAAGTTTCCATTTTAGCCTCGACCAGGAACCTAGGCGACCTAAGACTGATGGAAGCTATTCTCATTTCCAAACTTAGCCCATTTTTGAATCAAAGACATGAATTAAATTCTACCTTCATCATATAACCTACCCCCCCCCCCCCCGAACCCATCCCCAGATAATAACCCCCCCCCCCCATAATAAACACTATTTGCACAAATCATATCCGTTATACTAAGAATTGACCATTACTTTAGTTAAATAAATTCAACATACAAAGCCAATTAACAGAATAACAGAATACCAAAAATAAGAGATTTGTCTCCCCTTAACCAGCAAACTTTCCATAACTAAAACAATAGGCATTTAAGAGATAAATTAAAACCAATAAATAAGGATTAAACTTAACCAGACATAACTAAATTTTAATATACTGCACCGACAACAAATAATTAGCTATCAACACACATTTAAAATCTAATGCCGGAATCAGCCTGTTGACAAACATATATACTATAAGTAATAACTACGTTTTATATACGGAAAAAAAAAAAAAACAAAAAAAAAAAAACAAAAAAAAAAAAAAAAAAACAAATAACAATAATATTAAACATATAAATAAAAATAAAAATTAAATAAATAGAAACAACAGACAATTACATATATATATGGGTGTATATATATATATATATATTTAAAAAAAATAAATAAATAAATAAATAAATAAAATGAATCTATTTAGTTTTCCTCTGAATACTTTACTCTGAACACTTCCGGTTTAACCCCCCAGCGCTCCTGGCATTTTCTCGGTACCCGGGATTTTTCTTTTATTTATTTTTGACAAGGAGAGGAAGAAGAAAAAAAAAAAAAAAAAAAAAATCTCTCGAAATATCAAATTGATTCTTGACAATCCGGACATTACAAACTAACACCCTTGCTGTCTAGAAAAATAAACAAACCTTTCGATCTATATCCGACTTATTTCGGTTTTGTTCTGTTTTTGTTCTTCACAGCTTCCAGCAACCCGGATCTTCGCATTGCCTTAAACCTTTTTAAAAACTCTTATTATATATATATATATATGATTATTTTTATTTATACAGACATGTACAAAATCTGCGACACTGGCATAGAATCCGATCTTTACCTCAGATTTGAGGTTAAGATCGTATTCTAACTCTGAAATGCGTTATATAAAATTATGAAAAAACAAACTAAATAAATGTTGAAAAAACTTTTTACAAATGTCGGTAACCTTACTCCTTTAAATATATATATATATATATATATATAAATATTTTTTTAAATATTAAAGTGTTTTATACCTACAGACGATGTCGTTTTGGGTTTTCTACCCTCATCAGTGCAGGAGTGGTAGTTGCAAACGGTCGCATGGGCCCGAACGCAGTTCGTAAATTCAACCTAGTGTAGTGTTTTTTTTTGTTGTCCTCAGTCATAGTAGAAAATTAACATACACTTACTTGAGAGATAAGGGCAAGCGTCATGTTGTCGATAGTGTTCAACGTTCGAGCAGAACTTTGCGTGTATGTATGTGTGTATATATATATATATATATATATATATATATATATATATAATAAATATATTTCAATATCTACATGCATATATCTTTCATCTGAACCAAGAATCATCAGTGTGACCAGGTATAACTGTACCACCCGTCACAGGATGGGAACTATGGACTGAAGTCACTTTTAAGTTCTGTCCGACATCTTTGGTCTCACCGCCACTGAGACAGCTATACTACGAAGAAATATTAAATAAACACAGTTAACTTTCGTAGAGAGCTCAACCGGGGGGGGGGGTACTTTGCAATATTCTTTAGTTATAAGCTTTTCATATTTCCATTACAGAGTCCTTTTTCTTTGAAGGTAGCTTAAAATAATTATTTATAATAAATATGTTTTTCAATATCCACATACATACGAGGCTTGTCTGAAACGTATCCGATCTTAGGCCAGAAAAAATATTTCAAATACGTGACGGGGTTGGGACCCTAATCCCCTAAAAAGTAGGCCTCTTGTGCTTGCACACACTTAGCCCACCGATCCATCCATTACCAGAAACACCTCTGGAAGTGGTCTACTTTGAAGGGGACTAAGGTCCCAGCCCCGTCACGTATTTGAAATATTTTTTTCTGGCCTAAGGTCGGATACTTTTTGGACAGGCCTTGTATGTTTCATCTTAACCAAGAATCATCAGTGTGGCTAAATAGAACTGTATCACAAGTCACAGGATGATTCTAACCACAAATTATATATATATATATATATATATATATATATATAGAGAGAGAGAGAGAGAGAGAGAGAGAGAGATAGTAAAGTATGAAAATATATTATGGCAATTAAGCTACGCAGAGGTGTCTGTGTTTTATCCCTGCAGGGAATCGTCTGTTAGCCTGATGTTCCTTGCAGAATTAAACGCCTCTGTGTAGCTTAATTGCCATGAATAAATTTTCATTCTTTACTACTTAGCTCTACTCACATATTGAGCACTGTTAAAGTAAATACTGAAAATCTATACACAATATGCTATATCACTTTATAATATTATACGTGTATACATATATATATATATATATATACACTTGTATTTGTTTTGAGAGTGCTCAATAGTAGTGATAGAGCTGATGAAGATTTAATATATATTTATGTATGTATATATAATTATTATTTCATATATACATATATTCATTATAGCTGATATTATACAGTGAAAATGTGATACCAGTGGTTTCAGGTGTGGGTAATCCAGACCATTAGTCTAGGAAATACTTCATAGTACCATCATCAGTCAGCTTACCTATAATTAATATTAATTGTTATAACATAAAATCAACTGAAGTTGTCGAGATAAGTCATATCAATTATATATTATTGTTATCTATATTACAAGTGGTGAAGCGAAAATTATTTATCCTATAAAATATTTGAACCTGTTAATTCGAATAATGGTAAAAGGACTTGTGACTGACAGGGGGCATCTCCCCCGACTATGATATTACTATTTAAAAGAAAAAGTATTAGTCAGATTAAGTTTATAAAAAAAAAAAATCAATTGGAAATTGAAAAAAAATTGTTCAGGACACGAAACAATATTATTACATATTAAAGTATTTTTATGCAACTTTTGTTTATGAAGCTATTCCGGTCAATAAAATAGGGAAAACTCTCACTTTACTGTATATATAATATTACCTTAGATATTTCAATATAAAATATTAAATCATAATATGGCTTTATTCTGCCGTATTTATTTAAAAATTCTCAAAACAAAGTAGACCTTTATAATACCGAGATCCAATATGATTGAATTTCTGTTTTCACTCGGAATTTTATCTTGATTAATATCTTCTAACATATAAAGTTATCTTGTGAGATTTTTAAATGACCTAAATAGCATTTAAGCTGACACATCAAACTTTGATTCTGACTAGCCAATTTTCATTTGTTATTGTTGTACCATGTTATTGGCACTATAATAACATACTTTGCTGTATAATATATTAAAAATCCTATGTAGTCCCGTCAGGACAGCTGGTAAAATGGAAACCTTCTTGACTTAAAAATAAAAATCAGCAAACGGAATAACTCATGTTTTTAATTGAAGAAAATAAAAAGAGTTTTCTCCCTTGCAACTAAAATTTTATTTCTTTTTCTGTACAAGTTTAGAAAATGTCCGAACAAATAAAAATAAGTAAATAAAACGACCTTACTGTGTCCCGTACATGTAAGTACAGCTAGTTACATATATATATATATATATATATATATATATATATATATATATATATATATATATATATATATATATATATATATATATATATATAATTATGAAGTTATATAAAATATATATTATAAAGCTCTGTGTTGTAATATATATAAATATTTTAAGATATACTCACAAATATATTTTAAGATATTTTTAATTATGTCATTCACCGACAACTGTTTTACTATGTCACATCCCTTCAGCGTGGCTAGACATAGTGTTTCAAGCTGATATTCGTGGTTTGACAATTTGGTCAGCGGTCAGGACATCTTACCTTTATGCTATTATGTAAATAAGGGAAATTATAATGTTTTATATTTGTTTACATTACTGACTACCTAGAGAGCTCAATTCTCTTACAATTCTTTTAGAAAGAGCAATAATTTATTGGCAAGCGTTATGAGCAGAGTTAAACAGATCAAAATACTATTTCATCAGAGATCCTATGTTCATTTTTTTAGCATTAATTCTGAATATCCAATAATTTCTAAACTTTTGTCTACAAATACGTGATGGGTTTGTTTACATTTTAAAAACATTAACTTCTTCATATGATTTTTTTCGTAAGTTTGGGTTATTGTTTGTAAATTTAATTGTTTTTAAAAATTTGCTTTTTTTTATTTGCCTTGAAAGTTAGTGAGCAGAATTAAATGATCTTAAATTATATCCTTTTCAGACAATTGTAAAAAAAAGATTATATTTCAGAATATAAATATGTCTCTTTTGTAAGTCATTATATGAATATAGAAAATAAAAATAGGAATTGGGGCAGAAATTAAGGTTTAATTAAACACACAAGATCACACTAATATATATATATATATATATATATATATATATAAAATGTAGTAACACGAAATTACATAATCATCAGTGCAATAATTTATGTGGTATTTTCAAGCATCCAATTTAGACGATTACATTTTTGAAACTGAAAAAAAAAGGAAAATTCACACTCGACAATTCAAATATAATTGGAGAGAGAGGGAGTAACAACCTATTTAATACATATTTAGAGAGAGGGGGAAATTTTAAGCATATTTAATCTATAATTATGTATTGAGAGAGGAATACCTAATTTATTACAGAGAGGGAAGAGGAGGCCATATATATAAATAGAAATTGTAAAAGTGGGCATGAAGGAGGGGAGGGGAGGGTTTCAATGTTTCTCAAGCTGTTAATTAGATTGAGCTCTCATACCCGGAATTTCCTCCTGGAATTATTTCATTATAACACACACATATATATATATATATATATATATATATATATATATATATATATATATATATATATATAACATAGATCTATATAAACATCTTTACATGATCAATTTGTGTTCCAATAAGGTTAGTGGAAGAGAACCCAAGCAGAGTGCTCAATTATTAAAAAAAAAATAAGAGCGTTATATTTATTTATATATGTATTACAGAAGATCAGAACAACATCGGTACTGTCTATTTCAAATAGTTCCCCTTTGTTTGGATTTGAAACCGACGGTACCGATGTTGTTCTGATCTTCTGTAGTACATATATAGGTACATATGTGTATATATACATATATATGATCCCACACGTATGCCAGACATCTTCTGGTTTGCAGAAAGTTACTAATTGTTCATATTGAGAGTAATATATAATATCCCTCAGTCTCAATACACTTCTACTATGACTGAGGACGAAACAAAAAAAAAAACACTACACTTTGATCCCAGCCTATAGGCCTCACATCTTGCACTTTGCAGAATGTTGTTAATTGTTCTTCAAAACCAAAACAGCTACTTCATTTCACAGTTAAGCTGCGATTACACTAACTTTATCTCAACCAGAAATAATTCATTTGGTTACATTAACAATTTAATAACAAAACTATACTGTAATAATTCCATGTAACTTTCAAATTTGTTTTAAAAATAAAATAAAATTAAGTTCTTAATAATATTAGATTTCTAAAAGAAAGATGAAAAGGAAAAATAAGAACAATGATTGAAGAAATATATTAATATCAATATAAAAAAGAGGAACAAATAAATAAGGTCTATGTTGATAACATTAACAGAGATCAGAAACACAATTTAGCAAAGTTCATTGTGAGGCCCCCGCTGATGAGCTGTTTGCTGTAGAATATTTTGTTTTTAAAACAAAGACAACATTCTAAATAGGTTTTTGAAAGCAAATTATTGTACCACCTATTATGATATACAAGAAATAATAATAAATAGTTCAATATTTAATCTAAGCAAATGTAATAATTTATGTGAAAGATGGGAGTAATGTAGATTTTGTTTTTTATTAATGAGCTAAGCAGCAACAGCTGTTTCGGCCATCAATGAAAAAAGTCTCCATTTTAACAATCTACCCAGCCAGAATAAGTTATTTTTTAAAGGAACTGAATCAAAATGCATAAATTTGTTGTAAAGAACTTGATAGAAGGAAGAAAATAAGAATTGGCTAGTCAGAATCAAATATCAAATTGTCAGATGCAAAGCTATCGTTGTATAACTTCGATAAATCGACCAACTTAATTTATATATTAAATTATATCTATGTGTGTGTGTCATCCATGAACAGTTTTGCTGTATCACAGCTCTTCAGTATGGCTAAACTTTTAATGTTTCAAGCTTAGATTGAAACGATTGTTTATGGAACACAAACAGCTTCATTATACTTCTTCTTATCAAATAAATAAAAACATTGATAAATATGAATTTAGATTGATTTAAATTTAAGAAACAACTATTTTATTTATTTTATGCAAATCTTTTCTTTAAAATAAATCCTTATAAATTGTGTATGTTTTATTTTAAAGTAATACATTTATTACTTTAAAATAAAACAATAAGCAGAAGAAAAAAATTCTTCTCGTCTACCACTTTTCTCCCCAAATCTTTTGAAAAATGGTAAAAAAAAAAAAACTTTCTTTGCATGGATTGTTGTATTTTTGTTAGCATTATTGCTGTTTTATTTCTTTCTTTATTATTATTGTTATTGTTATTATTATTATTATTATTATTATTATTATTATTATTATTATTATTATTATTATTATTATTCATTTATGATTGAGTTATTATTTCTTTATTTTTTATTATATCAACAAATCCCCTTAAATCAAAAATAAACTCACAATATAACTGGTAAATTGTTATTCATTTGAAAATTAAAAAAATTATAAATTTTCTCATTTGAATATTATCAATATTTTTTTAATCAATCTAGCAAAAGCCTGTAGAAATTCAACTTTTGATTTCTTTATAGAAATAAAAAAAAAATTTTGAAAGGTCAAAATTCTATGAAATGTAAGACTATTTTTATGATAGTTTCATTCTATAGTAAAATTACAAGTAAAATATTCATATTTACTTATATTCTTTCACACATTTTTTTTCTACAAATTTTGCTTAGTAACTTTCTTAGTTAAAACTGTATTAAATTAACTTGGAAAAAAATCAGTTGTCATCTGCTTGTTTACATATACAATGCGAAGTTGTATTACTACTACTACTATATAGAGTTTGAATGAATTACATTCCTTTGTGTGCATCGGCATAGTTATGGATGGGCCAACTAAGTGAGGGGCAAAGAATTATTATCTTGATGATGGTCATCATCATAATCATCATCATGCACTAAATTATTTTTTTCAAATAATTTCCTGCCAGTTCAAAAAATAAATTTTATTACATCTATTATATAAAGGAAAGTCATAATTCTGTCTGTGTGTCCAGCTAAAACACAGAAACTACATAAGATACACATACAAACCATACATCATCGGATTCAGCATGCGCACAAGCTAGTTATGGTAAAAAAACAAAAAAAAACACTGCAATATTCATTCTCCTAGAGTCACCAAGAACCAAATTAACATGTGCGTGTGTGGAGGGGGAGTAGTACTTATATTCCTACTGATAGTTGTTTGAAAAAACACACTGAAACTAGGCCAAACAGTTAGTCAGTTAAATTTTTTCTTATTTTCTTACTTTTTTTGTTATTTCTTTTGATGACATTGAACCAGTTGAGAGAGAGAGAGAGGGAGAGAGAGGGAGAGAGTGAGTGAGAGTGAGTTTTAAAATAAAGATATTACACTTTTTAAATCTTCTATTTTGTTATCAAATTGGGAATCCAAGATATTTATTGCCGGGGCTTCTTTACAATAACACCAAGAAAACACTTTATTATCTTTAAAAAGTTCAGTTTTTAGGACAGTTCTTGTCTCATTGATCATACATTTTCAGAATATTGGTGCATTTTGATAATTTTATTTTTACTTGAACTTTACTCATAATAAAGAGTGAGTCTCCCTCTAAAAATTTAATCTATGGAATCGTTCATAAAATTCACAATTCTTTCCGCAATCCAAGCAGATTTGGTGTAAATAAACTTTCGTCTAGACCTGACTTGTCCACCAAGTTTAACTCATTAATATCCAACAGTCTTTGTTTTATCACCGTTTAATGATAAACACATTTGGGTACGACATGCAAAATTGTCAATAATTCTGACACAATCCTCTCCTGTCACTTCCCTGATTTTGGATGCGATGTCCCTCTTCAATTCAGGGATAGTCTTGCGGATTGTTTTGATAGATATTATCTTTGAAATAACCCGACAGATAAAGATCGGTTATGGTCCGGTGGGTGTGAAGCCTATTTAGGATCATACTTCATACATGTTATTGAATGTTGATAAAACTAAGACTGTTGGGTATTCCTGAGTTAAACTTTATGGACAAGTCAGGCATTTCTATCAAATATGGTTGGATTGCAGAATGGATTGTGAATTCAATAGCAATTCCATGGATACTACTATTGGGAGGAAAGGTTAGGGTTAGGAAGGGTACTCTGTAAAAAAATATCGAAATAAACCAAGGGTACTCTGTGTAAAAAAAATACTTGTTTTTTATTGAAATACACCAAGTATCATCCTTCAAACGTTCAGCCGAATAAATAAAAATGTTCAATTTTACCTCTTTTGAATGTATTCTTCTGACAAGGGAAAAATTGAACTTTTTTTTGTTGATTCAGTTGAACGTTTAAAGAATGATGATTTTGATCTTCTGGCGACTCATTCAATAAATTTTTTCTCTTGAAACGTACGTAAATTATGGTTACTGAGATTTTTTTCATTTTTTAAACTTGGTTTAAATGTTATTTTAAATCTATGAATACGCATCATTCAAACTCTACTTCACGTAGAGGAATATTGAGCTTCTTTTCACATTGAATGGATTCTAAATAATCGATTCGTTTAGATAGCTCAAGACAAGATTTTCTTATACAAATTTGACTTTAATTATACATAAAATTAGTTTTATTTTATTTTTCTCCCCCCCCCCTCTTCTCTCTCTCTCTCTCTCTCTCTCTCTCTCTCTCTCTCATGTATATGTATAAATAACCATTCCTTTGCGTTTAGCACTAAGGGATGTAATTCAGTATATATTAAAATGAACACGAGCATCAGCATCAACTAACTGAAGTATTAGTATTGCTTGTAAACAAGATGACAGTTACTTTTTCCAACTGACTTTAATTATAGGAATATTAGGTAAGTAGAGAAGCAATGAAAAAGCATCCTATAATTTTTTTTATGGCATGGGCACGCTAGTATATAAATAATGATGTTGCATATAACCTGTGCTCATTAAATAAAAGATTTTGCCTTTTTTTTTAAACTTCTTGATACAGAATTTAAGTGGT
>OY744550.1:23156365-23268865 GCA_963556195.1 Sepiola atlantica
TATTAAACTTTCAAGGTTTAAGCTCAATAGATATTCATTTTTAATATCAGAGCATATATAAATAAACAATAGAAAGCAGATCCCACCGACTATATCTTTATCAGTGAAGAGTTCGTCTTTTATTGCCATTTCCTCTTCATCCAGGCAAACAAGGTTTACAAACTTATGTGTTATGTTATAAGCTGATCTACCTATTTCAGGAATGAATAGACTTACCCAGACACAATAAATACAGTAACATCTAAGCATCATGGGCAGTGAAGTGTGGCAGTTATGGCCTCAAGCGCATGACACATACTTCTGTAACATACTTCTGTTGATACACTTTTGTTAATTATACCCCTGTATTTGTCTTGATTATTACCGGCCTGCAAGGCCACAACACAAACATATCCTGAATTTTCCAGGATGATGAAACGACCGTAAAGAATGAACTTTTTCACTGATAAAGATATAGCCGCTGGAATCTACATTCTATTGTTTATGTATATATAATATTTTAATGATATGTAATATCCATTTTGTTTATTTCTATATATTTATGTTTTGTCAGTAAGATCTATTAATATAAAAATAGGAAGAAAATCCTCATATTACGTTTTGTTACTTAAAAGTAAATGATTATTTATTTAATTTTAATTTTATTTATAAGTACATAGAAAAAAAATCATATTCTTTACTAACCGTGGAAGTATTAAATTAGTTTGTTTTCGAAATTTTGAGGGATGAGGAATAATTATTGTTTCCATTGTTTCTCTTCGGTCTATTGTCCTCATTAACATTGGTATTCACATTTTGGATGATTTAGCTTCACACTAGCTTCAGGTGTACTGTTGTTCATTTACAAACTTTTATTTTATCTAAACGCAACAGTTTATAAGAACGTTCATCTCGAGTCATGAATTTAGAAATAAGCGTCAACAGGAGAGTAGAAAGTAGACCTTACATCCATCCTTTGCTAACACCATCCTTCAGCTTTGAATCAAAAAATTCTTGACTGACTCAAGCTAGCGACCCTTCATAAAATGCAGCATTGAGCGGAATAGATCATAGTCAGATGAAGCCACGTTTGGTGTGAAGGGTGGATGAGGCAGAATGTGCACACTGACCAATTCTTCAATCTTGTGACTGGTCTTTCTGGCAGTATATATATATATATATTTTAGGAAAGTAGAAAATGGACCTTTGGGTTTACTTTCGGCAGCCTCGTAACTCTCGCGTCCCTTTTGATCTTTAGTCCTCACATTCCATGAGCGATATTTCTGACAAAGGGGGAAGAATTACTGTTTTCTTTGTCAAAATCTATCCATCTAACACTTATCGTTGGATAGTTTTTGACCTTGAAGTAGTATTTTTTTAGCTCTTTGCATCAAGTGGCTTCATGCATTGTCTGAAGCGATTTCCATAAAAAAAGTCATCTTCTCATCGGTTTAAAGTGCGTAAGAAATACCGGTGTACGCAGTCTACACCTGAAGAAAACCAGTGGGTATACCAAACAAAACGTAGTCGAAATATAAATATCAACATTGAAATGAACAATAGTCCAAAGAGAAACAATGCTGATATTAAACTAATATTTCGACTTTCTGTTCATATGGAGAACAAGATAAATATAGTCTGAAATTTTCTCTTCTAGTATTTCGGTACTAAATCTAATAAAGAGCCACTAGACATTACATTTTTTATTGTTGTATGTGTTTTTTAATTGAATGCTTTTTTTTCTTTTTCTGTAGATTTTAGTTGATATGCTTTTGTTTTTGTTTTTTTAATTTTTAGTTTACCATTTAAAAAAAAAATGTTTTCGTTATTTGTGTTTGTGCATAGTGCAACAATGTTTTGATTTCTCCTCCCTTCTTTTTTTTTTCTTGTGGCTGATCTCCAGCACTTGTGGACTTAATAAAAAAAAAAATTTTTTTTAATTTAAATAATTTTATGATGCGTCTATTATTCAATCTGCACACATGACTATGGAAATGCTATTTCAAACTTGAACGTGAATAGCTGATAACAATTTTATTTCAAACTTGAGCATGACAAGCTGACAAAAATGTTATTTTAAACTTGACTGACTGACAAAAAATGTTATTTTGACCTTGAGCGTGACTGGCTCACGAAAATTTTATTTTGAACTTGTGCTTGACTTGCTGACAAAAATGTTATTTTGAACTTTAGCTTTACTGGCTGACAAAAATGTTATTTTTGAACTTTAGCTTTACTGGCTGACAAAAATGTTATTTTAGATTTGAGCTTGACTGGCTGACAAAAATGTTATTTTAGATTTGAGCTTGACTGGCTGACAAAAATGTTATTTTAGATTTGAGCTTGACTGGCTGACAAAAATGTTATTTTAGATTTGAGCTTGACTGGCTGACAAAAATGCTGTTTTGAATTTTAGCTTGATTAGCTGACAAAAATTTTATTTTGAATTTGATCTTGACTGGCTGACAAAAATGTTATTTTGAACTTGAGTTGGGTTTGACTGGCTGATGAAAATGCTATTTTAAACCTGAGTTTGACTGGCTGACCTATAGCCAGTATCTCTTATAAAGCCATGTATACACATCTAAATATGTAATCAATATATAGTAGATCTATCTTTATGTATATAGATAATTGAAGCCAATTGAAGCTTTTGATGCAATTATAAAATTATTACCTTTTAGTTTACAGTCAAGGGTTTTGACTGCAGCTTTTGTGAAAAATGATTTTTTTTTTTTAAATGTTGATAATCTCTCAAAATAAGAATAGAATAATTAAACACACTAAAGTCTATTGTTTTCCGTGAAATTTGAGCGGCAAAAAACCTCCCCAAAATTCCAATACTCTCCATACTCTTGCAGTGGAGTTCTAGATTCTTCCATCCTTCTTCCTCACTCTTCACAACCATTTTGTGTGCTACCAGCCGAAGAAGAAGAAGGGGCAATATCAAAGTGCTTTAATTTCCATCCAACACATGTCAGCACATGAAATAGATGTTAAACTGAATATGATGTTGATGAACATTTTGGAAAAGAGGGAATGGGTTCATACCAAATTACTAATATAGAAACGGTTTGCAACATTGTGGTAGACTTATGATGAGGGAAAAAAAAATCATAATCATCATTGTTTACTCACTAGGAGTTTTCACATGAGTCATTATAGGTGGTATTCCCTGGAGTCTGAGTGACAACAAGGCTCCTCAGATTTCCGGAACCTTCCACCTCTTTTGATAATTGCAAATCACTTTGTGTTATTGCAACAGCCGTTTACCATTGATTTCTCATTGGCACTGACCATTGGCCTCCTCTGGAATCTGCGTGGCAATAAGTCTCTCCAACTGGAGGTCTGGATGGTGCTCTCCCATCTCATGCTTTTCATACTCCTTGATCCTACGTGACCATTTTGTGTGATACCAGCCGAGGCTGGTGTCACCACTTTTTTGTTGGGAAGGAGAAGGGGCGGGGGGAGTCAGACTGTTTTAATTATTTTCAAATATTGAGGCTTCTATTTCAATATAAAAAATATTATGACTGTTTTATTTACACAAATATCTAGCCCACTGTTTTTACTACACGTAAAAAGAAGAAAAAAAATTTGAATACTAACCCAACATTGTGAAAAGCAGTAGAAATTTATTAAACAGATAAATTTCTACCACTTTTCGCATTTCATAGCGAACAGATTGAAAGACGAATGTTGTTCGAAAATTATCACTCCCAAAGGGAAAAAAGAAGAGAGAAAAAACAATATATTAATACGTGCTTCTAATTGTCCTACTACATGCTAAATGGAGATTAATCAACAAAGCTGTTTTCTGTTTTTAATTGTTTTATTTTCTCAAACGCTGATATCACATGTTTGTTGTTGCGGGGATGAAACGTGGGAGCCTCTGTGTAGCTTGATTGCCATATATATTTTCATTGCTTACTACCTAGCTATACTTACGTATCGAGCACTGTTAAAGTAAATACTGAAAACTGATACATAAAAAATTATATATATATATATATGTTATATATATATATATATATATATATATATATATGTTATATATATATATATATATATATATATATATATATATATATATATATATATATATACTAGCTGTACCTACCCAGCATTGTCCAGATGGATTCATAATGAAGGGCGACTTACAAAAAATAATAATGTGTACAGTTTCTTTTAAATCAGAATCTGAGAAATGCATTTAAGTTTTCCCGTGTGGATTTGTTGATATCAACAAATGTTTGAGTAAGTAATGAAAAAAAAATATATATATGTTTTTTAATTTACGTAAAAATGAGAACGCACATGCATATAAATGTGCAATAATAGTTGTATTAATGCAGAATTGAGTTAATTTGACCAGTCAAACGGAAGTAATTATAAACATCATATTAAAGGGAAGTAACTCCAAATTACTTATTCTTAATCATATCTTGTGGTTCTAATTTGGAAACCTCAGAAATATTTTTTTTTGATTAGCATTTTATTTTACTGTGTTTTTTTTTTGTGTAATTAAATATTCTCCACTCTATAATTAAGAGCTATATATATATATATATATATATATATATATATATATATATATATATATATATAAACATTAAATTGTATTTTTTTTTTTTAATTACGTATGACGTCGTTTCGAGCTTACACCTCTCATCAGCGCAGAAAATAACAATCTCAGACAGTCACACACACACATTTATATTCCGTGATATTACAATAACATATGTCTAAATTATATATATATAAATAATTTAGACATATGTTATTGTAATATCACGGAATGTTTTTGTTAATTCAATCTATTTTTGATCTTCTAAATTTTTTGGATAATTCTTCTGGTGTTCCTGTCTAATTGTCAGATGTAGGCTCCGTACGTGTGTGAGTACTTTCGACTGACTCTCTCAATCGTCTTCAGGCGGAGGGTTAAACTTGCATACTCATAACTGTTGAGTTTGAGCTGTATGGTAAATTTATAACATTTAAAAGTATGTACGCGTGATGAGATTCTGTATTTGGAACATGATCAGGTGTTAGCTGCATGGCTAATTAAAATTTACAAAATTTTAATTTTACAATATTTAAAAAGGTTAGACCTAGTTATTGTTCAGATTATAATTGATATTTCTCATAAAACAAACCATGTAAGCTATTGTTCAGATTATAATTGATATTTCTCATAAAACAAACCATGTAAGCTATTGTTCAGATTATACTTGATATTTCTCATAAAACAAACCATGTAAGCTATTGTTAAGATTATAATTGATATTTCTCATAAAACAAACCATGTAAGCTATTGTTCAGATTATAATTGATATTTCTCATAAAACAAACCATGTAAGCTATTGTTCAGATTATACTTGATATTTCTCATAAAACAAACCATGTAAGCTATTGTTCAGATTATAATTGATATTTCTCATAAAACAAACCATGTAAGCTATTGTTCAGATTATAATTGATATTTCTCATAAAACAAACCATGTAAGCTATTGTTCAGATTATAATTGATATTTCTCATAAAACAAACCATGTAAGCTATTGTTCAGATTATAATTGATATTTCTCATAAAACAAACCATGTAAGCTATTGTTCAGATTATAATTGATATTTCTCATAAAACAAACCATGTAAGCTATTGTTCAGATTATAATTGATATTTCTCATAAAACAAACCATGTAAGCTATTGTTCAGATTATACTTGATATTTCTCATAAAACAAACCATGTAAGCTATTGTTCAGCTTATAATTGATATTTCTCATAAAACAAACCATGTAAGCTATTGTTCAGATTATAATTGATATTTCTCATAAAACAAACCATGTAAGCTATTGTTCAGATTATAATTGATATTTCTCATAAAACAAGCCATGTAAGCTATTGTTCAGATTATAATTGATATTTCTCATAAAACAAACCATGTAAGCTATTGTTCAGATTATAATTGATATTTCTCATAAAACAAACCATGTAAGCTATTGTTCAGATTATAATTGATATTTCTCATAAAACAAACCATGTAAGCTATTGTTCAGATTATACTTGATATTTCTCATAAAACAAACCATGTAAGCTATTGTTCAGCTTATAATTGATATTTCTCATAAAACAAACCATGTAAGCTATTGTTCAGATTATAATTGATATTTCTCATAAAACAAACCATGTAAGCTATTGTTCAGCTTATAATTGATATTTCTCATAAAACAAACCATGTAAGCTATTGTTCAGATTATAATTGATATTTCTCATAAAACAAACCATGTAAGCTATTGTTCAGATTATAATTGATATTTCTCATAAAACAAACCATGTAAGCTATTGTTCAGATTATAATTGATATTTCTCATAAAACAAACCATGTAAGCTATTGTTCAGATTATACTTGATATTTCTCATAAAACAAACCATGTAAGCTATTGTTCAGATTATAATTGATATTTCTCATAAAACAAACCATGTAAGCTATTGTTCAGATTATACTTGATATTTCTCATAAAAAAACCATGTAAGCTATTGTTCAGATTATAATTGATATTTCTCATAAAACAAACCATGTAAGCTATTGTTCAGATTATAATTGATATTTCTCATAAAACAAACCATGTAAGCTATTGTTCAGATTATAATTGATATTTCTCATAAAACAAACCATGTAAGCTATTGTTCAGATTATAATTGATATTTCTCATAAAACAAACCATGTAAGCTATTGTTCAGATTATAATTGATATTTCTCATAAAACAAACCATGTAAGCTATTGTTCAGATTATAATTGATATTTCTCATAAAACAAACCATGTAAGCTATTGTTCAGATTATAATTGATATTTCTCATAAAACAAACCATGTAAGCTATTGTTCAGATTATAATTGATATTTCTCATAAAACAAACCATGTAAGCTATTGTTCAGATTATAATTGATATTTCTCATAAAACAAACCATGTAAGCTATTGTTCAGATTATACTTGATATTTCTCATAAAACAAACCATGTAAGCTATTGTTCAGATTATAATTGATATTTCTCATAAAACAAACCATGTAAGCTATTGTTCAGATTATAATTGATATTTCTCATAAAACAAACCATGTAAGCTATTGTTCAGATTATAATTGATATTTCTCATAAAACAAACCATGTAAGCTATTGTTCAGATTATAATTGATATTTCTCATAAAACAAACCATGTAAGCTATTGTTCAGATTATAATTGATATTTCTCATAAAACAAACCATGTAAGCTATTGTTCAGATTATAATTGATATTTCTCATAAAACAAACCATGTAAGCTATTGTTCAGATTATACTTGATATTTCTCATAAAACAAACCATGTAAGCTATTGTTCAGCTTATAATTGATATTTCTCATAAAACAAACCATGTAAGCTATTGTTCAGATTATAATTGATATTTCTCATAAAACAAACCATGTAAGCTATTGTTCAGATTATAATTGATATTTCTCATAAAACAAGCCATGTAAGCTATTGTTCAGATTATAATTGATATTTCTCATAAAACAAACCATGTAAGCTATTGTTCAGATTATAATTGATATTTCTCATAAAACAAACCATGTAAGCTATTGTTCAGATTATAATTGATATTTCTCATAAAACAAACCATGTAAGCTATTGTTCAGATTATACTTGATATTTCTCATAAAACAAACCATGTAAGCTATTGTTCAGCTTATAATTGATATTTCTCATAAAACAAACCATGTAAGCTATTGTTCAGATTATAATTGATATTTCTCATAAAACAAACCATGTAAGCTATTGTTCAGATTATAATTGATATTTCTCATAAAACAAACCATGTAAGCTATTGTTCAGATTATGATTGATATTTCTCATAAAACAAACCATGTAAGCTATTGTTCAGATTATAATTGATATTTCTCATAAAACAAACCATGTAAGCTATTGTTCAGATTATACTTGATATTTCTCATAAAACAAACCATGTAAGCTATTGTTCAGATTATACTTGATATTTCTCATAAAACAAACCATGTAAGCTATTGTTCAGATTATAATTGATATTTCTCATAAAACAAACCATGTAAGCTATTGTTCAGATTATACTTGATATTTCTCATAAAACAAACCATGTAAGCTATTGTTCAGATTATAATTGATATTTCTCATAAAACAAACCATGTAAGCTATTGTTCAGCTTATAATTGATATTTCTCATAAAACAAACAATGTAAGCTATTGTTCAGATTATACTTGATATTTCTCATAAAACAAACCATGTAAGCTATTGTTCAGATTATAATTGATATTTCTCATAAAACAAACCATGTAAGCTATTGTTCAGATTATACTTGATATTTCTCATAAAACAAACCATGTAAGCTATTCTTCAGATTATAATTGATATTTCTCATAAAAAAACCATGTAAGCTATTGTTCAGATTATAATTGATATTTCTCATAAAACAAACCATGTAAGCTATTGTTCAGATTATAATTGATATTTCTCATAAAACAAACCATGTAAGCTATTGTTCAGATTATAATTGATATTTCTCATAAAACAAACCATGTAAGCTATTGTTCAGATTATAATTGATATTTCTCATAAAACAAACCATGTAAGCTATTGTTCAGATTATAATTGATATTTCTCATAAAACAAACCATGTAAGCTATTGTTCAGATTATAATTGATATTTCTCATAAAACAAACCATGTAAGCTATTGTTCAGATTATACTTGATATTTCTCATAAAACAAACCATGTAAGCTATTGTTCAGATTATAATTGATATTTCTCATAAAACAAACCATGTAAGCTATTGTTCAGATTATACTTGATATTTCTCATAAAACAAACCATGTAAGCTATTGTTCAGATTATAATTGATATTTCTCATAAAACAAACCATGTAAGCTATTGTTCAGATTATAATTGATATTTCTCATAAAACAAACCATGTAAGCTATTGTTCAGATTATACTTGATGATTCTCATAAAACAAACCATGTAAGCTATTGTTCAGATTATAATTGATATTTCTCATAAAAAAACCATGTAAGCTATTGTTCAGATTATAATTGATATTTCTCATAAAACAAACCATGTAAGCTATTGTTCAGATTATAATTGATATTTCTCATAAAACAAACCATGTAAGCTATTGTTCAGATTATAATTGATATTTCTCATAAAACAAACCATGTAAGCTATTGTTCAGATTATAATTGATATTTCTCATAAAACAAACCATGTAAGCTATTGTTCAGATTATAATTGATATTTCTCATAAAACAAACCATGTAAGCTATTGTTCAGATTATAATTGATATTTCTCATAAAACAAACCATGTAAGCTATTGTTCAGATTATAATTGATATTTCTCATAAAACAAACCATGTAAGCTATTGTTCAGATTATAATTGATATTTCTCATAAAACAAACCATGTAAGCTATTGTTCAGATTATACTTGATATTTCTCATAAAACAAACCATGTAAGCTATTGTTCAGATTATAATTGATATTTCTCATAAAACAAACCATGTAAGCTATTGTTCAGATTATAATTGATATTTCTCATAAAACAAACCATGTAAGCTATTGTTCAGATTATAATTGATATTTCTCATAAAACAAACCATGTAAGCTATTGTTCAGATTATAATTGATATTTCTCATAAAACAAACCATGTAAGCTATTGTTCAGATTATAATTGATATTTCTCATAAAACAAACCATGTAAGCTATTGTTCAGATTATAATTGATATTTCTCATAAAACAAACCATGTAAGCTATTGTTCAGATTATACTTGATATTTCTCATAAAACAAACCATGTAAGCTATTGTTCAGCTTATAATTGATATTTCTCATAAAACAAACCATGTAAGCTATTGTTCAGATTATAATTGATATTTCTCATAAAACAAACCATGTAAGCTATTGTTCAGATTATAATTGATATTTCTCATAAAACAAGCCATGTAAGCTATTGTTCAGATTATAATTGATATTTCTCATAAAACAAACCATGTAAGCTATTGTTCAGATTATAATTGATATTTCTCATAAAACAAACCATGTAAGCTATTGTTCAGATTATAATTGATATTTCTCATAAAACAAACCATGTAAGCTATTGTTCAGATTATACTTGATATTTCTCATAAAACAAACCATGTAAGCTATTGTTCAGCTTATAATTGATATTTCTCATAAAACAAACCATGTAAGCTATTGTTCAGATTATAATTGATATTTCTCATAAAACAAACCATGTAAGCTATTGTTCAGCTTATAATTGATATTTCTCATAAAACAAACCATGTAAGCTATTGTTCAGATTATAATTGATATTTCTCATAAAACAAACCATGTAAGCTATTGTTCAGATTATAATTGATATTTCCTATAAAACAAACCATGTAAGCTATTGTTCAGATTATAATTGATATTTCTCATAAAACAAACCATGTAAGCTATTGTTCAGATTATAATTGATATTTCTCATAAAACAAACCATGTAAGCTATTGTTCAGATTATAATTGATATTTCTCATAAAACAAACCATGTAAGCTATTGTTCAGATTATAATTGATATTTCTCATAAAACAAACCATGTAAGCTATTGTTCAGATTATACTTGATATTTCTCATAAAACAAACCATGTAAGCTATTGTTCAGATTATAATTGATATTTCTCATAAAACAAACCATGTAAGCTATTGTTCAGATTATACTTGATATTTCTCATAAAACAAACCATGTAAGCTATTGTTCAGATTATAATTGATATTTCTCATAAAACAAACCATGTAAGCTATTGTTCAGATTATAATTGATATTTCTCATAAAACAAACCATGTAAGCTATTGTTCAGATTATAATTGATAGGTCTCATAAAACAAACCATGTAAGCTATTGTTCAGATTATAATTGATATTTCTCATAAAACAAACCATGTAAGCTATTGTTCAGATAATAATTGATATTTCTCATAAAACAAACCATGTAAGCTATTGTTCAGATTATACTTGATATTTCTCATAAAACAAACCATGTAAGCTATTGTTCAGATTATAATTGATATTTCTCATAAAACAAACCATGTAAGCTATTGTTCAGATTATAATTGATAGGTCTCATAAAACAAACCATGTAAGCTATTGTTTAGATTATACTTGATATTTCTCATAAAACAAACCATGTAAGCTATTGTTCAGATAATAATTGATATTTCTCATAAAACAAACCATGTAAGCTATTGTTCAGATTATACTTGATATTTCTCATAAAACAAACCATGTAAGCTATTGTTTAGATTATACTTGATATTTCTCATAAAACAAACCATGTAAGCTATTGTTCAGATTATAATTGATAGGTCTCATAAAACAAACCATGTAAGCTATTGTTCAGATTATACTTGATATTTCTCATAAAAGAAACCATGTAAGCTATTGTTCAGATTATAATTTATAGGTCTCATGAAACAAACCATGTAAGCTATTGTTCAGATTATACTTGATATTTCTCATAAAACAAACCATGTAAGCTATTGTTCAGATAATAATTGATATTTCTCATAAAACAAACCATGTAAGCTATTGTTCAGATTATAATTGATATTTCTCATAAAACAAACCATGTAAGCTATTGTTTAGATTATACTTGATATTTCTCATAAAACAAACCATGTAAGCTATTGTTCAGATTATAATTGATAGGTCTCATAAAACAAACCATGTAAGCTATTGTTCAGATTATACTTGATATTTCTCATAAAACAAACCATGTAAGCTATTGTTCAGATTATAATTGATAGGTCTCATGAAACAAACCATGTAAGCTATTGTTCAGATTATACTTGATATTTCTCATAAAACAAACCATGTAAGCTATTGTTCAGATAATAATTGATATTTCTCATAAAACAAACCATGTAAGCTATTGTTCAGATTATACTTGATATTTCTCATAAAACAAACCATGTAAGCTATTGTTCAGATTATAATTGATAGGTCTCATAAAACAAACCATGTAAGCTATTGTTCAGATTATACTTGATATTTCTCATAAAACAAACCATGTAAGCTATTGTTCAGATTATAATTGATAGGTCTCATGAAACAAACCATGTAAGCTATTGTTCAGATTATACTTGATATTTCTCATAAAACAAACCATGTAAGCTATTGTTCAGATAATAATTGATATTTCTCATAAAACAAACCATGTAAGCTATTGTTCAGATTATACTTGATATTTCTCATAAAACAAACCACGTAAGCTATTGTTTAGATTATACTTGATATTTCTCATAAAACAAACCATGTAAGCTATTGTTCAGATTATACTTGATATTTCTCATAAAACAAACCATGTAAGCTATTGTTTAGATTATACTTGATATTTCTCATAAAACAAACCATGTAAGCTATTGTTCAGATAATAATTGATATTTCTCATAAAACAAACTATGTAAGCTATTGTTCAGATTATACTTGATATTTCTCATAAAACAAACCATGTAAGCTATTGTTCAGATTATAATTGATATTTCTCATAAAACAAACCATGTAAGCTATTGTTCAGCTTATAATTGATATTTCTCATAAAACAAACCATGTAAGCTATTGTTCAGATTATACTTGATATTTCTCATAAAACAAACCATGTAAGCTATTGTTCAGATTATAATTGATATTTCTCATAAAACAAACCATGTAAGCTATTGTTCAGATTATAATTGATATTTCTCATAAAACAAACCATGTAAGCTATTGTTCAGATTATAATTGATATTTCTCATAAAACAAACCATGTAAGCTATTGTTCAGATTATACTTGATAGGTCTCATAAAACAAACCATGTAAGCTATTGTTCAGATTATACTTGATATTTCTCATAAAACAAACCATGTAAGCTATTGTTCAGCTTATAATTGATATTTCTCATAAAACAAACCATGTAAGCTATTGTTCAGATTATACTTGATATTTCTCATAAAACAAACCATGTAAGCTATTGTTCAGATTATAATTGATATTTCTCATAAAACAAACTATGTAAGCTATTGTTCAGATTATAATTGATATTTCTCATAAAACAAACCATGTAAGCTATTGTTCAGATTATACTTGATATTTCTCATAAAACAAACCATGTAAGCTATTGTTCAGATTATAATTGATAGGTCTCATAAAACAAACCATGTAAGCTATTGTTCAGATTATAATTGATATTTCTCATAAAACAAACCATGTAAGCTATTGTTCAGATTATAATTGATATTTCTCATAAAACAAACCATGTAAGCTATTGTTCAGATTATAATTGATATTTCTCATAAAACAAACCATGTAAGCTATTGTTCAGATAATAATTGATATTTCTCATAAAACAAACCATGTAAGCTATTGTTTAGATTATACTTGATATTTCTCATAAAACAAACCATGTAAGCTATTGTTCAGATTATAATTGATAGGTCTCATAAAACAAACCATGTAAGCTATTGTTCAGATTATACTTGATATTTCTCATAAAACAAACCATGTAAGCTATTGTTCAGATTATAATTGATAGGTCTCATGAAACAAACCATGTAAGCTATTGTTCAGATTATACTTGATATTTCTCATAAAACAAACCATGTAAGCTATTGTTCAGATAATAATTGATATTTCTCATAAAACAAACCATGTAAGCTATTGTTCAGATTATACTTGATATTTCTCATAAAACAAACCATGTAAGCTATTGTTCAGATTATACTTGATATTTCTCATAAAACAAACCATGTAAGCTATTGTTCAGATTATACTTGATATTTCTCATAAAACAAACCATGTAAGCTATTGTTCAGATTATAATTGATATTTCTCATAAAACAAACTATGTAAGCTATTGTTCAGATTATAATTGATATTTCTCATAAAACAAACCATGTAAGCTATTGTTCAGATTATACTTGATATTTCTCATAAAACAAACCATGTAAGCTATTGTTCAGATTATAATTGATAGGTCTCATAAAACAAACCATGTAAGCTATTGTTCAGATTATAATTGATAGGTCTCATAAAACAAACCATGTAAGCTATTGTTCAGATTATAATTGATAGGTCTCATAAAACAAACCATGTAAGCTATTGTTCAGATTATACTTGATATTTCTCATAAAACAAACCATGTAAGCTATTGTTCAGATTATAATGGATAGGTCTCATAAAACAAACCATGTAAGCTATTGTTCAGATTATACTTGATAGGTCTCATAAAACAAACCATGTAAGCTATTGTTCAGATTATGCTGGATATTTCTCATGAAACAAACCATGTAAGCTATTGTTCAGATTATAATTGATATTTCTAATAAAACAAACCATGTAAGCTATTGTTCAGATTATACTTGATATTTCTCATAAAACAAACCATGTAAGCTATTGTTCAGATTATAATTGATATTTCTCATAAAACAAACCATGTAAGCTATTGTTCAGATTATACTTGATATTTATCATAAAACAAACCATGTAAGCTATTGTTCAGATTATAATTGATATTTCTCATAAAACAAACCATGTAAGCTATTGTTCAGATTATAATTGATATTTCTCATAAAACAAACCATGTAACCTATTGTCTAGATTATACTTGATATTTCTCATAAAACAACCCATGTAAGCTATTGTTCAGATTATAATTGATATTTCTCATAAAACAAACCATGTAAGCTATTGTTCAGATTATAATTGATAGGTCTCATAAAACAAACCATGTAAGCTATTGTTCAGATTATACTTGATATTTCTCATAAAACAAACCATGTAAGCTATTGTTCAGATTATAATTGATATTTCTCATAAAACAAACCATGTAAGCTATTGTTCAGATTACACTTGATATTTCTCATAAAACAAACCATGTAAGCTATTGTTCAGATTATACTTGATATTTCTCATAAAACAAACCATGTAAGCTATTGTTCAGATTATACTTGATATTTCTCATAAAACAAACCATGTAAGCTATTGTTCAGATTATAATTGATATTTCTCATAAAACAAACCATGTAACCTATTGTCTAGATTATACTTGATATTTCTCATAAAACAAACCATGTAAGCTATTGTTCAGATTATAATTGATATTTCTCATAAACCAAACCATGTAAGCTATTGTTCAGATTATACTTGATATTTCTCATAAAAAAAACCATGTAAGCTATTGTTCAGATTATAATTGATATTTCTCATAAAACAAACCATGTAAGCTATTGTTCAGATTATACTTGATATTTCTCATAAAACAAACCATGTAAGCTATTGTTCAGATTATAATTGATATTTCTCATAAAACAAACCATGTAAGCTATTGTTCAGATTATAAATGATATTTCTCATAAAAGAAACTATGTAAGCTATTGTTCAGATAATAATTGATATTTCTCATAAAACAAACTATGTAAGCTATTGTTCAGATTATACTTGATATTTCTCATAAAACAAACCATGTAAGCTATTGTTCAGATTATACTTGATATTTCTCATAAAACAAACCATGTAAGCTATTGTTCAGATTATAATTGATAGGTCTCATAAAACAAACCATGTAAGCTATTGTTCAGATTATACTTGATAGGTCTCATAAAACAAACCATGTAAGCTATTGTTCAGATTATACTGGATATTTCTCATGAAACAAACCATGTAAGCTATTGTTCAGATTATAATTGATATTTCTAATAAAACAAACCATGTAAGCTATTGTTCAGATTATACTTGATATTTCTCATAAAACAAACCATGTAAGCTATTGTTCAGATTATAATTGATATTTCTCATAAAACAAACCATGTAAGCTATTGTTCAGATTATACTTGATATTTCTCATAAAACAAACCATGTAAGCTATTGTTCAGATTATAATTGATATTTCTCATAAAACAAACCATGTAAGCTATTGTTCAGATTATAATTGATATTTCTCATAAAACAAACCATGTAACCTATTGTCTAGATTATACTTGATATTTCTCATAAAACAAACCATGTAAGCTATTGTTCAGATTATAATTGATATTTCTCATAAAACAAACCATGTAAGCTATTGTTCAGATTATAATTGATAGGTCTCATAAAACAAACCATGTAGGCTATTGTTCAGATTATACTTGATATTTCTCATAAAACAAACCATGTAAGCTATTGTTCAGATTATAATTGATATTTCTCATAAAACAAACCATGTAAGCTATTGTTCAGATTACACTTGATATTTCTCATAAAACAAACCATGTAAGCTATTGTTCAGATTATACTTGATATTTCTCATAAAACAAACCATGTAAGCTATTGTTCAGATTATACTTGATATTTCTCATAAAACAAACCATGTAAGCTATTGTTCAGATTATAATTGATATTTCTCATAAAACAAACCATGTAACCTATTGTCTAGATTATACTTGATATTTCTCATAAAACAAACCATGTAAGCTATTGTTCAGATTATAATTGATATTTCTCATAAACCAAACCATGTAAGCTATTGTTCAGATTATACTTGATATTTCTCATAAAAAAAAACCATGTAAGCTATTGTTCAGATTATAATTGATATTTCTCATAAAACAAACCATGTAAGCTATTGTTCAGATTATACTTGATATTTCTCATAAAACAAACCATGTAAGCTATTGTTCAGCTTATAATTGATATTTCTCATAAAACAAACCATGTAAGCTATTGTTCAGATTATAAATGATATTTCTCATAAAAGAAACTATGTAAGCTATTGTTCAGATTATACTTGATATTTCTCATAAAACAAACCATGTAAGCTATTGTTCAGATTATACTTGATATTTCTCATAAAACAAACCATGTAAGCTATTGTTCAGATTATAATTGATAGGTCTCATAAAACAAACCATGTAAGCTATTGTTCAGATTATAATTGATAGGTCTCATAAAACAAACCATGTAAGCTATTGTTTAGATTATAATTGATATTTCTCATAAAACAAACCATGTAAGCTATTGTTCAGATTATAATTGATATTTCTCATAAAAAAAAACCATGTAAGCTATTGTTCAGATTATAATTGATATTTCTCATAAAACAAACCATGTAAGCTATTGTTCAGATTATACTTGATATTTCTCATAAAACAAAGCATGTAAGCTATTGTTCAGATTATACTTGATATTTCTCATAAAACAAACCATGTAAGCTATTGTTCAGATTATAATTGATAGGTCTCATAAAACAAACCATGTAAGCTATTGTTCAGATTATAATTGATAGGTCTCATAAAACAAACCATGTAAGCTATTGTTCAGATTATAATTGATAGGTCTCATAAAACAAACCATGTAAGCTATTGTTCAGATTATACTTTATATTTCTCATAAAACAAACCATGTAAGCTATTGTTCAGATTATAATTGATAGGTCTCATAAAACAAACCATGTAAGCTATTGTTCAGATTATAATTGATATTTCTCATAAAACAAACCATGTAAGCTATTGTTCAGATTATAATTGATATTTCTCATAAAACAAACCATGTAAGCTATTGTTCAGATTATAATTGATAGGTCTCATAAAACAAACCATGTAAGCTATTGTTCAGATTATAATTGATAGGTCTCATAAAACAAACCATGTAAGCTATTGTTCAGATTATAATTGATATTTCTCATAAAACAAACCATGTAAGCTATTGTTCAGATTATAATTGATAGGTCTCATAAAACAAACCATGTAAGCTATTGTTCAGATTATAATTGATAGGTCTCATAAAACAAACCATGTAAGCTATTGTTCAGATTATTATTGATATTTCTCATAAAACAAACCATGTAAGCTATTGTTCAGATTATAATTGATATTTCTCATAAAACAAACCATGTAAGCTATTGTTCAGATTATAATTGATAGGTCTCATGAAACAAACCATGTAAGCTATTGTTCAGATTATAATTGATAGGTCTCATAAAACAAACCATGTAAGCTATTGTTCAGATTATAATTGATAGGTCTCATAAAACAAACCATGTAAGCTATTGTTCAGATTATAATTGATATTTCTCATAAAACAAACCATGTAAGCTATTGTTCAGATTATAATTGATAGGTCTCATAAAACAAACCATGTAAGCTATTGTTCAGATTATAATTGATAGGTCTCATAAAACAAACCATGTAAGCTATTGTTCAGATTATAATTGATATTTCTCATAAAACAAACCATGTAAGCTATTGTTCAGATTATACTTGATATTTCTCATAAAACAAACCATGTAAGCTATTGTTCAGATTATAATTGATAGGTCTCATAAAACAAACCATGTAAGCTATTGTTCAGATTATAATTGATAGGTCTCATAAAACAAACCATGTAAGCTATTGTTCAGATTATAATTGATAGGTCTCATAAAACAAACCATGTAAGCTATTGTTCAGATTATAATTGATAGGTCTCATGAAACAAACCATGTAAGCTATTGTTCAGATTATAATTGATAGGTCTCATAAAACAAACCATGTAAGCTATTTCTCAGATTATAATTGATAGGTCTCATAAAACAAACGATGTAAGCTATTGTTCAGATTATAATTGATAGGTCTCATAAAACAAACCATGTAAGCTATTGTTCAGATTATACTTGAAATTTCTCATAAAACAAACCATGTAAGCTATTGTTCAGATTATAATTGATAGGTCTCATAAAACAAACCATGTAAGCTATTGTTCAGATTATAATTGATAGGTCTCATAAAACAAACCATGTAAGCTATTGTTCAGATTATAATTGATATTTCTCATAAAACAAACCATGTAAGCTATTGTTCAGATTATAATTGATAGGTCTCATAAAACAAACCATGTAAGCTATTGTTCAGATTATAATTGATAGGTTTCATAAAACAAACCATGTAAGCTATTGTTCAGATTATACTTGATATTTCTCATAAAACAAACCATGTAAGCTATTGTTCAGATTATAATTGATATTTCTCATAAAACAAACCATGTAAGCTATTGTTCAGCTTATAATTGATATTTCTCATAAAACAAACCAATGTAAGCTATTGTTCAGATTATACTTGATATTTCTCATAAAACAAACCATGTAAGCTATTGTTCAGCTTATAATTGATATTTCTCATAAAACAAACCATGTAAGCTATTGTTCAGATTATAATTGATATTTCTCATAAAACCAACCATGTAAGCTATTGTTCAGATTATAATTGATATTTCTCATAAAACAAACCATGTAAGCTATTGTTCAGATTATACTTGATAGGTCTCATAAAACAAACCATGTAAGCTATTGTTCAGATTATACTTGATATTTCTCATAAAACAAACCATGTAAGCTATTGTTCAGATTATACTTGATATTTCTCATAAAACAAACCATGTAAGCTATTGTTCAGCTTATAATTGATATTTCTCATAAAACAAACCATGTAAGCTATTGTTCAGATTATACTTGATATTTCTCATAAAACAAACCATGTAAGCTATTGTTCAGATTATACTTGATATTTCTCATAAAACAAACCATGTAAGCTATTGTTCAGATTATAATTGATATTTCTCATAAAACAAACCATGTAACCTATTGTCTAGATTATACTTGATATTTCTCATAAAACAAACCATGTAAGCTATTGTTCAGATTATAATTGATATTTCTCATAAACCAAACCATGTAAGCTATTGTTCAGATTATACTTGATATTTCTCATAAAAAAAAACCATGTAAGCTATTGTTCAGATTATAATTGATATTTCTCATAAAACAAACCATGTAAGCTATTGTTCAGATTATACTTGATATTTCTCATAAAACAAACCATGTAAGCTATTGTTCAGCTTATAATTGATATTTCTCATAAAACAAACCATGTAAGCTATTGTTCAGATTATAAATGATATTTCTCATAAAAGAAACTATGTAAGCTATTGTTCAGATTATACTTGATATTTCTCATAAAACAAACCATGTAAGCTATTGTTCAGATTATACTTGATATTTCTCATAAAACAAACCATGTAAGCTATTGTTCAGATTATAATTGATAGGTCTCATAAAACAAACCATGTAAGCTATTGTTCAGATTATAATTGATAGGTCTCATAAAACAAACCATGTAAGCTATTGTTCAGATTATAATTGATATTTCTCATAAAACAAACCATGTAAGCTATTGTTCAGATTATAATTGATATTTCTCATAAAAAAAAACCATGTAAGCTATTGTTCAGATTATAATTGATATTTCTCATAAAACAAACCATGTAAGCTATTGTTCAGATTATACTTGATATTTCTCATAAAACAAAGCATGTAAGCTATTGTTCAGATTATACTTGATATTTCTCATAAAACAAACCATGTAAGCTATTGTTCAGATTATAATTGATAGGTCTCATAAAACAAACCATGTAAGCTATTGTTCAGATTATAATTGATAGGTCTCATAAAACAAACCATGTAAGCTATTGTTCAGATTATAATTGATAGGTCTCATAAAACAAACCATGTAAGCTATTGTTCAGATTATACTTGATATTTCTCATAAAACAAACCATGTAAGCTATTGTTCAGATTATAATTGATAGGTCTCATAAAACAAACCATGTAAGCTATTGTTCAGATTATAATTAATATTTCTCATAAAACAAACCATGTAAGCTATTGTTCAGATTATAATTGATATTTCTCATAAAACAAACCATGTAAGCTATTGTTCAGATTATAATTGATAGGTCTCATAAAACAAACCATGTAAGCTATTGTTCAGATTATAATTGATAGGTCTCATAAAACAAACCATGTAAGCTATTGTTCAAATTATAATTGATATTTCTCATAAAACAAACCATGTAAGCTATTGTTCAGATTATAATTGATAGGTCTCATGAAACAAACCATGTAAGCTATTGTTCAGATTATAATTGATAGGTCTCATAAAACAAACCATGTAAGCGATTGTTCAGATTATTATTGATATTTCTCATAAAACAAACCATGTAAGCTATTGTTCAGATTATAATTGATATTTCTCATAAAACAAACCATGTAAGCTATTGTTCAGATTATAATTGATAGGTCTCATAAAACAAACCATGTAAGCTATTGTTCAGATTATAATTGATAGGTCTCATAAAACAAACCATGTAAGCTATTGTTCAGATTATAATTGATAGGTCTCATAAAACAAACCATGTAAGCTATTGTTCAGATTATAATTGATATTTCTCATAAAACAAACCATGTAAGCTATTGTTCAGATTATAATTGATAGGTCTCATAAAACAAACCATGTAAGCTATTGTTCAGATTATAATTGATAGGTCTCATAAAACAAACCATGTAAGCTATTGTTCAGATTATAATTGATATTTCTCATAAAACAAACCATGTAAGCTATTGTTCAGATTATACTTGATATTTCTCATAAAACAAACCATGTAAGCTATTGTTCAGATTATAATTGATAGGTCTCATAAAACAAACCATGTAAGCTATTGTTCAGATTATAATTGATAGGTCTCATAAAACAAACCATGTAAGCTATTGTTCAGATTATAATTGATAGGTCTCATAAAACAAACCATGTAAGCTATTGTTCAGATTATAATTGATAGGTCTCATAAAACAAACCATGTAAGCTATTGTTCAGATTATAATTGATAGGTCTCATAAAACAAACCATGTAAGCTATTTCTCAGATTATAATTGATAGGTCTCATAAAACAAACGATGTAAGCTATTGTTCAGATTATAATTGATAGGTCTCATAAAACAAACCATGTAAGCTATTGTTCAGATTATACTTGAAATTTCTCATAAAACAAACCATGTAAGCTATTGTTCAGATTATAATTGATAGGTCTCATAAAACAAACCATGTAAGCTATTGTTCAGATTATAATTGATAGGTCTCATAAAACAAACCATGTAAGCTATTGTTCAGATTATAATTGATATTTCTCATAAAACAAACCATGTAAGCTATTGTTCAGATTATAATTGATAGGTCTCATAAAACAAACCATGTAAGCTATTGTTCAGATTATAATTGATAGGTTTCATAAAACAAACCATGTAAGCTATTGTTCAGATTATACTTGATATTTCTCATAAAACAAACCATGTAAGCTATTGTTCAGATTATAATTGATATTTCTCATAAAACAAACCATGTAAGCTATTGTTCAGCTTATAATTGATATTTCTCATAAAACAAACCAATGTAAGCTATTGTTCAGATTATACTTGATATTTCTCATAAAACAAACCATGTAAGCTATTGTTCAGATTATAATTGATATTTCTCATAAAACAAACCATGTAAGCTATTGTTCAGATTATAATTGATATTTCTCATAAAACCAACCATGTAAGCTATTGTTCAGATTATAATTGATATTTCTCATAAAACAAACCATGTAAGCTATTGTTCAGATTATACTTGATAGGTCTCATAAAACAAACCATGTAAGCTATTGTTCAGATTATACTTGATATTTCTCATAAAACAAACCATGTAAGCTATTGTTCAGATTATACTTGATATTTCTCATAAAACAAACCATGTAAGCTATTGTTCAGCTTGTAATTGATATTTCTCATAAAACAAACCATGTAAGCTATTGTTCAGATTATAATTGATATTTCTCATAAAACAAACCATGTAAGCTATTGTTCAGATTATAATTGATAGGTCTCATAAAACAAACCATGTAAGCTATTGTTCAGATTATAATTGATAGGTTTCATAAAACAAACCATGTAAGCTATTGTTCAGATTATACTTGATATTTCTCATAAAACAAACCATGTAAGCTATTGTTCAGATTATAATTGATATTTCTCATAAAACAAACCATGTAAGCTATTGTTCAGCTTATAATTGATATTTCTCATAAAACAAACCAATGTAAGCTATTGTTCAGATTATACTTGATATTTCTCATAAAACAAACCATGTAAGCTATTGTTCAGATTATAATTGATATTTCTCATAAAACAAACCATGTAAGCTATTGTTCAGATTATAATTGATATTTCTCATAAAACCAACCATGTAAGCTATTGTTCAGATTATAATTGATATTTCTCATAAAACAAACCATGTAAGCTATTGTTCAGATTATACTTGATAGGTCTCATAAAACAAACCATGTAAGCTATTGTTCAGATTATACTTGATATTTCTCATAAAACAAACCATGTAAGCTATTGTTCAGATTATACTTGATATTTCTCATAAAACAAACCATGTAAGCTATTGTTCAGCTTATAATTGATATTTCTCATAAAACAAACCATGTAAGCTATTGTTCAGATTATACTTGATATTTCTCATAAAACAAACCATGTAAGCTATTGTTCAGATTATAATTGATATTTCTCATAAAACAAACTATGTAAGCTATTGTTCAGATTATAATTGATATTTCTCATAAAACAAACCATGTAAGCTATTGTTCAGATTATACTTGATATTTCTCATAAAACAAACCATGTAAGCTATTGTTCAGATTATAATTGATAGGTCTCATAAAACAAACCATGTAAGCTATTGTTCAGATTATAATTGATAGGTCTCATAAAACAAACCATGTAAGCTATTGTTCAGATTATAATTGATAGGTCTCATAAAACAAACCATGTAAGCTATTGTTCAGATTATACTTGATATTTCTCATAAAACAAACCATGTAAGCTATTGTTCAGATTATAATTGATAGGTCTCATAAAACAAACCATGTAAGCTATTGTTCAGATTATACTTGATAGGTCTCATAAAACAAACCATGTAAGCTATTGTTCAGATTAAACTTGATATTTCTCATGAAACAAACCATGTAAGCTATTGTTCAGATTATAATTGATATTTCTAATAAAACAAACCATGTAAGCTATTGTTCAGATTATACTTGATATTTCTCATAAAACAAACCATGTAAGCTATTGTTCAGATTATACTTGATATTTCTCATGAAACAAACCATGTAAGCTATTGTTCAGATTATAATTGATATTTCTCATAAAACAAACCATGTAAGCTATTGTTCAGATTACACTTGATATTTCTCATAAAACAAACCATGTAAGCTATTGTTCAGATTATACTTGATATTTCTCATAAAACAAACCATGTAAGCTATTGTTCAGCTTATAATTGATATTTCTCATAAAAAAAAACCATGTAAGCTATTGTTCAGATTATAATTGATATTTCTCATAAAACAAACCATGTAAGCTATTGTTCAGATTATACTTGATATTTCTCATAAAACAAAGCATGTAAGCTATTGTTCAGATTATACTTGATATTTCTCATAAAACAAACCATGTAAGCTATTGTTCAGATTATAATTGATAGGTCTCATAAAACAAACCATGTAAGCTATTGTTCAGATTATAATTGATAGGTCTCATAAAACAAACCATGTAAGCTATTGTTCAGATTATAATTGATAGGTCTCATAAAACAAACCATGTAAGCTATTGTTCAGATTATACTTGATATTTCTCATAAAACAAACCATGTAAGCTATTGTTCAGATTATAATTGATAGGTCTCATAAAACAAACCATGTAAGCTATTGTTCAGATTATAATTGATATTTCTCATAAAACAAACCATGTAAGCTATTGTTCAGATTATAATTGATATTTCTCATAAAACAAACCATGTAAGCTATTGTTCAGATTATAATTGATAGGTCTCATAAAACAAACCATGTAAGCTATTGTTCAGATTATAATTGATAGGTTTCATAAAACAAACCATGTAAGCTATTGTTCAGATTATACTTGATATTTCTCATAAAACAAACCATGTAAGCTATTGTTCAGATTATAATTGATATTTCTCATAAAACAAACCATGTAAGCTATTGTTCAGCTTATAATTGATATTTCTCATAAAACAAACCAATGTAAGCTATTGTTCAGATTATACTTGATATTTCTCATAAAACAAACCATGTAAGCTATTGTTCAGATTATAATTGATATTTCTCATAAAACAAACCATGTAAGCTATTGTTCAGATTATAATTGATATTTCTCATAAAACCAACCATGTAAGCTATTGTTCAGATTATAATTGATATTTCTCATAAAACAAACCATGTAAGCTATTGTTCAGATTATACTTGATAGGTCTCATAAAACAAACCATGTAAGCTATTGTTCAGATTATACTTGATATTTCTCATAAAACAAACCATGTAAGCTATTGTTCAGATTATACTTGATATTTCTCATAAAACAAACCATGTAAGCTATTGTTCAGCTTATAATTGATATTTCTCATAAAACAAACCATGTAAGCTATTGTTCAGATTATACTTGATATTTCTCATAAAACAAACCATGTAAGCTATTGTTCAGATTATAATTGATATTTCTCATAAAACAAACTATGTAAGCTATTGTTCAGATTATAATTGATATTTCTCATAAAACAAACCATGTAAGCTATTGTTCAGATTATACTTGATATTTCTCATAAAACAAACCATGTAAGCTATTGTTCAGATTATAATTGATAGGTCTCATAAAACAAACCATGTAAGCTATTGTTCAGATTATAATTGATAGGTCTCATAAAACAAACCATGTAAGCTATTGTTCAGATTATAATTGATAGGTCTCATAAAACAAACCATGTAAGCTATTGTTCAGATTATACTTGATATTTCTCATAAAACAAACCATGTAAGCTATTGTTCAGATTATAATTGATAGGTCTCATAAAACAAACCATGTAAGCTATTGTTCAGATTATACTTGATAGGTCTCATAAAACAAACCATGTAAGCTATTGTTCAGATTAAACTTGATATTTCTCATGAAACAAACCATGTAAGCTATTGTTCAGATTATAATTGATATTTCTAATAAAACAAACCATGTAAGCTATTGTTCAGATTATACTTGATATTTCTCATAAAACAAACCATGTAAGCTATTGTTCAGATTATACTTGATATTTCTCATGAAACAAACCATGTAAGCTATTGTTCAGATTATAATTGATATTTCTCATAAAACAAACCATGTAAGCTATTGTTCAGATTACACTTGATATTTCTCATAAAACAAACCATGTAAGCTATTGTTCAGATTATACTTGATATTTCTCATAAAACAAACCATGTAAGCTATTGTTCAGCTTATAATTGATATTTCTCATAAAAAAAAACCATGTAAGCTATTGTTCAGATTATAATTGATATTTCTCATAAAACAAACCATGTAAGCTATTGTTCAGATTATACTTGATATTTCTCATAAAACAAAGCATGTAAGCTATTGTTCAGATTATACTTGATATTTCTCATAAAACAAACCATGTAAGCTATTGTTCAGATTATAATTGATAGGTCTCATAAAACAAACCATGTAAGCTATTGTTCAGATTATAATTGATAGGTCTCATAAAACAAACCATGTAAGCTATTGTTCAGATTATAATTGATAGGTCTCATAAAACAAACCATATAAGCTATTGTTCAGATTATACTTGATATTTCTCATAAAACAAACCATGTAAGCTATTGTTCAGATTATAATTGATAGGTCTCATAAAACAAACCATGTAAGCTATTGTTCAGATTATAATTGATATTTCTCATAAAACAAACCATGTAAGCTATTGTTCAGATTATAATTGATATTTCTCATAAAACAAACCATGTAAGCTATTGTTCAGATTATAATTGATAGGTCTCATAAAACAAACCATGTAAGCTATTGTTCAGATTATAATTGATAGGTCTCATAAAACAAACCATGTAAGCTATTGTTCAGATTATAATTGATATTTCTCATAAAACAAACCATGTAAGCTATTGTTCAGATTATAATTGATAGGTCTCATAAAACAAACCATGTAAGCTATTGTTCAGATTATAATTGATAGGTCTCATAAAACAAACCATGTAAGCTATTGTTCAGATTATTATTGATATTTCTCATAAAACAAACCATGTAAGCTATTGTTCAGATTATAATTGATATTTCTCATAAAACAAACCATGTAAGCTATTGTTCAGATTATAATTGATAGGTCTCATAAAACAAACCATGTAAGCTATTGTTCAGATTATAATTGATAGGTCTCATAAAACAAACCATGTAAGCTATTGTTCAGATTATAATTGATAGGTCTCATAAAACAAACCATGTAAGCTATTGTTCAGATTATAATTGATATTTCTCATAAAACAAACCATGTAAGCTATTGTTCACATTATAATTGATAGGTCTCATAAAACAAACCATGTAAGCTATTTTTCAGATTATAATTGATAGGTCTCATAAAACAAACCATGTAAGCTATTGTTCAGATTATAATTGATATTTCTCATAAAACAAACCATGTAAGCTATTGTTCAGATTATACTTGATATTTCTCATAAAACAAACCATGTAAGCTATTGTTCAGATTATAATTGATAGGTCTCATAAAACAAACCATGTAAGCTATTGTTCAGATTATAATTGATAGGTCTCATAAAACAAACCATGTAAGCTATTGTTCAGATTATAATTGATAGGTCTCATAAAACAAACCATGTAAGCTATTGTTCAGATTATAATTGATAGGTCTCATAAAACAAACCATGTAAGCTATTGTTCAGATTATAATTGATAGGTCTCATAAAACAAACCATGTAAGCTATTTCTCAGATTATAATTGATAGGTCTCATAAAACAAACGATGTAAGCTATTGTTCAGATTATAATTGATAGGTCTCATAAAACAAACCATGTAAGCTATTGTTCAGATTATACTTGAAATTTCTCATAAAACAAACCATGTAAGCTATTGTTCAGATTATAATTGATAGGTCTCATAAAACAAACCATGTAAGCTATTGTTCAGATTATAATTGATAGGTCTCATAAAACAAACCATGTAAGCTATTGTTCAGATTATAATTGATATTTCTCATAAAACAAACCATGTAAGCTATTGTTCAGATTATAATTGATAGGTCTCATAAAACAAACCATGTAAGCTATTGTTCAGATTATAATTGATAGGTCTCATAAAACAAACCATGTAAGCTATTGTTCAGATTATACTTGATATTTCTCATAAAACAAACCATGTAAGCTATTGTTCAGATTATAATTGATATTTCTCATAAAACAAACCATGTAACCTATTGTTCAGCTTATAATTGATATTTCTCATAAAACAAACCAATGTAAGCTATTGTTCAGATTATACTTGATATTTCTCATAAAACAAACCATGTAAGCTATTGTTCAGATTATAATTGATATTTCTCATAAAACAAACCATGTAAGCTATTGTTCAGATTATAATTGATATTTCTCATAAAACAAACCATGTAAGCTATTGTTCAGATTATAATTGATATTTCTCATAAAACAAACCATGTAAGCTATTGTTCAGATTATACTTGATAGGTCTCATAAAACAAACCATGTAAGCTATTGTTCAGATTATACTTGATATTTCTCATAAAACAAACCATGTAAGCTATTGTTCAGATTATACTTGATATTTCTCATAAAACAAACCATGTAAGCTATTGTTCAGATTATACTTGATATTTCTCATAAAACAAACCATGTAAGCTATTGTTCAGATTATAATTGATATTTCTCATAAAACAAACCATGTAAGCTATTGTTCAGATTATACTTGATATTTCTCATAAAACAAACCATGTAAGCTATTGTTCAGATTATAATTGATATTTCTCATAAAACAAACTATGTAAGCTATTGTTCAGATTATAATTGATATTTCTCATAAAACAAACCATGTAAGCTATTGTTCAGATTATACTTGATATTTCTCATAAAACAAACCATGTAAGCTATTGTTCAGATTATAATTGATAGGTCTCATAAAACAAACCATGTAAGCTATTGTTCAGATTATAATTGATAGGTCTCATAAAACAAACCATGTAAGCTATTGTTCAGATTATAATTGATAGGTCTCATAAAACAAACCATGTAAGCTATTGTTCAGATTATACTTGATATTTCTCATAAAACAAACCATGTAAGCTATTGTTCAGATTATAATTGATAGGTCTCATAAAACAAACCATGTAAGCTATTGTTCAGATTATACTTGATAGGTCTCATAAAACAAACCATGTAAGCTATTGTTCAGATTATACTTGATATTTCTCAGTAAACAAACCATGTAAGCTATTGTTCAGATTATAATTGATATTTCTAATAAAACAAACCATGTAAGCTATTGTTCAGATTATACTTGATATTTCTCATAAAACAAACCATGTAAGCTATTGTTCAGATTATACTTGATATTTCTCATAAAACAAACCATGTAAGCTATTGTTCAGATTATAATTGATATTTCTCATAAAACAAACCATGTAAGCTATTGTTCAGATTACACTTGATATTTCTCATAAAACAAACCATGTAAGCTATTGTTCAGATTATACTTGATATTTCTCATAAAACAAACCATGTAAGCTATTGTTCAGATTATACTTGATATTTCTCATAAAACAAACCATGTAAGCTATTGTTCAGATTATAATTGATATTTCTCATAAAACAAACCATGTAACCTATTGTCTAGATTATACTTGATATTTCTCATAAAACAAACCATGTAAGCTATTGTTCAGATTATAATTGATATTTCTCATAAACCAAACCATGTAAGCTATTGTTCAGATTATACTTGATATTTCTCATAAAAAAAAACCATGTAAGCTATTGTTCAGATTATAATTGATATTTCTCATAAAACAAACCATGTAAGCTATTGTTCAGATTATACTTGATATTTCTCATAAAACAAACCATGTAAGCTATTGTTCAGATTATAATTGATATTTCTCATAAAACAAACCATGTAAGCTATTGTTCAGATTATAATTGATATTTCTCATAAAAAAAAACCATGTAAGCTATTGTTCAGATTATAATTGATATTTCTCATAAAACAAACCATGTAAGCTATTGTTCAGATTATACTTGATATTTCTCATAAAACAAAGCATGTAAGCTATTGTTCAGATAATAATTGATAGGTCTCATAAAACAAACCATGTAAGCTATTGTTCAGATTATACTTGATATTTCTCATAAAACAAACCATGTAAGCTATTGTTCAGATTATAATTGATATTTCTCATAAAAAAAAACCATGTAAGCTATTGTTCAGATTATAATTGATAGGTCTCATAAAACAAACCATGTAAGCTATTGTTCAGATTATAATTGATAGGTCTCATAAAACAAACCATGTAAGCTATTGTTCAGATTATACTTGATATTTCTCATAAAACAAACCATGTAAGCTATTGTTCAGATTATAATTGATAGGTCTCATAAAACAAACCATGTAAGCTATTGTTCAGATTATACTTGATATTTCTCATAAAACAAACCATGTAAGCTATTGTTCAGATTATACTTGATATTTCTCATAAAACAAACCATGTAAGCTATTGTTCAGATTATAATTGATAGGTCTCATAAAACAAACCATGTAAGCTATTGTTCAGATTATAATTGATAGGTCTCATAAAACAAACCATGTAAGCTATTGTTCAGATTATAATTGATATTTCTCATAAAACAAACCATGTAAGCTATTGTTCAGATTATAATTGATATTTCTCATAAAAAAAAACCATGTAAGCTATTGTTCAGATTATACTTGATATTTCTCATAAAACAAAGCATGTAAGCTATTGTTCAGATTATACTTGATATTTCTCATAAAACAAACCATGTAAGCTATTGTTCAGATTATAATTGATAGGTCTCATAAAACAAACCATGTAAGCTATTGTTCAGATTATAATTGATAGGTCTCATAAAACAAACCATGTAAGCTATTGTTCAGATTATAATTGATAGGTCTCATAAAACAAACCATGTAAGCTATTGTTCAGATTATACTTGATATTTCTCATAAAACAAACCATGTAAGCTATTGTTCAGATTATAATTGATAGGTCTCATAAAACAAACCATGTAAGCTATTGTTCAGATTATAATTGATATTTCTCATAAAACAAACCATGTAAGCTATTGTTCAGATTATAATTGATATTTCTCATAAAACAAACCATGTAAGCTATTGTTCAGATTATAATTGATAGGTCTCATAAAACAAACCATGTAAGCTATTGTTCAGATTATAATTGATAGGTCTCATAAAACAAACCATGTAAGCTATTGTTCAGATTATAATTGATATTTCTCATAAAACAAACCATGTAAGCTATTTTTCAGATTATAATTGATAGGTCTCATAAAACAAACCATGTAAGCTATTGTTCAGATTATAATTGATAGGTCTCATAAAACAAACCATGTAAGCTATTGTTCAGATTATTATTGATATTTCTCATAAAACAAACCATGTAAGCTATTGTTCAGATTATACTTGATATTTCTCATAAAACAAACCATGTAAGCTATTGTTCAGATTATAATTGATAGGTCTCATAAAACAAACCATGTAAGCTATTGTTCAGATTATAATTGATAGGTCTCATAAAACAAACCATGTAAGCTATTGTTCAGATTATAATTGATAGGTCTCATAAAACAAACCATGTAAGCTATTGTTCAGATTATAATTGATATTTCTCATAAAACAAACCATGTAAGCTATTGTTCAGATTATAATTGATAGGTCTCATAAAACAAACCATGTAAGCTATTGTTCAGATTATAATTGATAGGTCTCATAAAACAAACCATGTAAGCTATTGTTCAGATTATAATTGATATTTCTCATAAAACAAACCATGTAAGCTATTGTTCAGATTATACTTGATATTTCTCATAAAACAAACCATGTAAGCTATTGTTCAGATTATAATTGATAGGTCTCATAAAACAAACCATGTAAGCTATTGTTCAGATTATAATTGATAGGTCTCATAAAACAAACCATGTAAGCTATTGTTCAGATTATAATAGATAGGTCTCATAAAACAAACCATGTAAGCTATTGTTCAGATTATAATTGATAGGTCTCATAAAACAAACCATGTAAGCTATTGTTCAGATTATAATTGATAGGTCTCATAAAACAAACCATGTAAGCTATTGTTCAGATTATAATTGATAGGTCTCATAAAACAAACCATGTAAGCTATTTTTCAGATTATAATTGATAGGTCTCATAAAACAAACGATGTAAGCTATTGTTCAGATTATAATTGATAGGTCTCATAAAACAAACCATGTAAGCTATTGTTCAGATTATACTTGATATTTCTCATAAAACAAACCATGTAAGCTATTGTTCAGATTATAATTGATAGGTCTCATAAAACAAACCATGTAAGCTATTGTTCAGATTATAATTGATAGGTCTCATAAAACAAACCATGTACGCTATTGTTCAGATTATAATTGATATTTCTCATAAAACAAACCATGTAAGCTATTGTTCAGATTATAATTGATAGGTCTCATAAAACAAACCATGTAAGCTATTGTACAGATTATAATTGATAGGTCTCATAAAACAAACCATGTAAGCTATTGTTCAGATTATAATTGATAGGTTTCATAAAACAAACCATGTAAGCTATTGTTCAGATTATACTTGATATTTCTCATAAAACAAACCATGTAAGCTATTGTTCAGATTATAATTGATAGGTCTCATAAAACAAACCATGTAAGCTATTGTTCAGATTATAATTGATATTTCTCATAAAACAAACCATGTAAGCTATTGTTCAGATTATAATTGATAGGTCTCATAAAACAAACCATGTAAGCTATTGTTCAGATTATAATTGATAGGTCTCATAAAACAAACCATGTAAGCTATTGTTCAGATTATAATTGATAGGTCTCATAAAACAAACCATGTAAGCTATTGTTCAGATTATAATTGATATTTCTCATAAAACAAACCATGTAAGCTATTGTTCAGATTATAATTAATACTTCTCATAAAACAAACCATGTAAGCTATTGTTCAGATTATAATTGATAGGTCTCATAAAACAAACCATGTAAGCTATTGTTCAGATTATAATTGATAGGTCTCATAAAACAAACCATGTAAGCTATTGTTCAGATTATAATTGATAGGTCTCATAAAACAAACCATGTAAGCTATTGTTCAGATTATAATCGATAGGTCTCATAAAACAAACCATGTAAGCTATTGTTCAGATTATAATTGATAGGTCTCATAAAACAAACCATGTAAGCTATTGTTCAGATTATAATTGATAGGTCTCATAAAACAAACCATTTAAGCTACTGTTCAGATTATAATCGATATGTCTCATAAAACAAACCATGTAAGGGAACTTTTCAGATTATACTTGATAGGTCTCATAAAACGAACCATGTAAGCTATTGTTCAGATTATAATTGATAGGTCTCATAAAACAAACCATGTAAGCTATTGTTCAGATTATAATTGATAGGTCTCATAAAACAAACCATGTAAGCTATTGTTCAGATTATAATTGATAAGTCTCATAAAACAAACCATGTAAGCTATTGTTCAGATTATAATTGATAGGTCTCATAAAACAAACCATGTAAGGGAACTTTTCAGATTATACTTGATAGGTCTCATAAAACAAACCATGTAAGCTATTGTTCAGATTATAATTGATAGGTCTCATAAAACAAACCATGTAAGCTATTGTTCAGATTATAATCGATAGGTCTCATAAAACAAACCATGTAAGCTATTGTTCAGATTATAATTGATAGGTCTCATAAAACAAACCATGTAAGCTATTGTTCAGATTATAATTAATAGGTCTCATAAAACAAACCATTTAAGCTACTGTTCAGATTATGTTTGATAGGTCTCATAAAACAAACTATTTAAGCTAATGTTCAGATTATAATTGATATGTCTCATAAAACAAACCATGTAAGGGAACTTTTCAGATTATACTTGATAGGTCTCATAAAACGAACCATGTAAGCTATTGTTCAGATTATAATCGATATGTCTCATAAAGCAAACCATTTAAGCTACTGTTCAAATTATGCTTGATATGTATCATAAAACAAACTATTAAAACTACTGTTAAGATTATGCTTGATAGGTCTCGTAAAAACAAACTATTTAAGTCACTGTTCAGATTATAATTGATATGTCTCATAAAACAAACCATGTAAGCTACTGTTCCTATGAATTATTTACTAAATGTATTCTTAGAATTAGTGGTGTGATGTTTCATATTGTTGATTGCTTTCTAAGTGTAACTGCCTTCACTAATGCTTTCGTTTTAAAGTGTGATTGAATATGAATATTGAAAATTAAACCATTTTAGTTTTTATTACTTATTTTTGTTTAATTCATTGCTAATTGTATCTTGTGTTCAGTGTTAACAACATGCGAAATACATATGCCTTATGAAAATAATGTCAGAAAGTCTTTTATTATATAAAAAAGGTCACTCTGATTCTAAACTTTAAACCTAAGTCGCATTGTATCTGACAAATCCATATTTGATTCTGGCTAGCAAATTCTTCTTTTTCTATCCTTGCACCGTGTTCTTTAGACTAAAAAGATGTAATTTGCTTTAGCTTCGTTCAGAAAATGTTTTATCAGACAAGGAATATTTTAGATAATTGTCATCTCTGTCATCAGTAGAAAAAATTATTTATTACTAGTGAATTTATAAACTCATCAATTCTTTCATTTATTGTTGCTAAATAACACTTAGTTAATATTAATTTTTTCTTCATATGGAAATAATTAGGAAATCTCTTGATTCATTAAAATGTTGATGCCTCATCACGTGGCATCAAAAATCTTCATTAAACAATGCATAAAAGATATGTTTTCATATACCAGTGTCTTCAGAGTTATAAGAAAAATTGAAACCCAAGGAGGGTTCACTTTAAGCCAGTGTCGATATAACCACTTGTCCATTGGGTCTGAGGTCCAAGTAATGTTTAAATATATATTGATCAGTAACATTCCAGCTTTATCTGGTCTTGAATTCATTTAACTTACTGCTTTCCCCATTAAATGTCCGTTATAAGAATTTAAATGAAAAGTATTTTTTTATTTCTTTAAAAATTTTGTGCTTTTTTAGAGACGTGGCCGAGACGAAATATGAAAAAGGGGGATAATTCAGACTTTTTTTTTGGGGGGGGGGGGTCAAATTTGATTTCTCACAAAATGAAGGCAAACGATTTGAACTTAGAAGACCTGTTGTTTTTACTCAGATAATTGCAAAATAATCGATTTTTTTGCAAGGACACAGACTTATTTCAGGTGCCGAAACCTGCATCTGTGGCACTGAGATAAGACTTATCCCATACGCAACTAGAAGCGATGGATTTGTGTGGCGATGCCCAAATTTGGCATGTTGGAAGAAGGTGTCCGTTAGACGAGGAAGTAATCCTAACACTAAACTTTTTTATTCATTTATTCATTTGATATTTAATTTATTTCAATAAATCTATTTAATTTTAACATATCCTCAGAAGTTTTATTTTTTTGCATTTTAAATTCGTTAAAAAAAAAAAATCCCCCTCCCCCCTCCAAAAAAATGTTTGAATTATCTCTCCCTTTCATATTTCCGCCGGCCTCGGCCATGTCTCTAAAGAAGCATAGAAAATTCTTGTCCGTGAAAAAAATCGGTGTTTTGCTACATTAGGACCCAGGCTAAATTTGACCCCTCGTTAGGGTCATTGTCAAAGTTAGCATGGGTCTTAACGTAACAAAGTGCCAAAAAATCCAGTAAAGAGAAAATGTGAGTTACAGAGAAGTATCTATAAAATATAATGCTGAAAGAAATGTATTTATATCTTTTATGACGCTAATTGATTGGGTGTGAAATATCTTCAATCACCGTCATAACAATTATCAAATGTCGGCGGTCGATATTTATTAGATATACTCCTGATCGAATATCTGTATGTATCATGTGATAATATTGTCTAAACTGGAATAAGAATTGCAGACAAAATAAATCGAAATTATCGATGTTGAACATGTGATGTATAAGAAATAATTTATTTACTTGCATTTACAAAAGGTGATTAGAATAATTTACATGAGTTTAATAGGTGTTTTTTTTTTTTTTTTTTTGTTAATGTGGTCAGATCGTTATTCTCAAAAGTCATCCTCAATTACCTTGAAGAGTTATTGCCCTTTGCTTATTTGTTTGAGTATTAAAAGCCTGTAGGAATTGTTTAGTATTTCAATTTATTTTCTCAAAAGTAGAAATAACCAGTTTTTACCCGACATTTTTTTTTTTTTTTTTTTTTTGTAAAAAGAAAAAAATTAGTTGCTTTCTTATAAGAAAGCAACTAATTTTTTAATTTTATTTTTATTTTTAATACTTATATAAAAAGATGAATTTTTCTTTGTAATTTTTTCAAAGAAATATTTATCTATTTTTTTTTTTTTTTGTTAATACGTCTCTGGTCAGATCGCCATCCTGAAAAGTGTCCCTCGAGCAGTGATGAGCTTAAAAGGGGCAAAATAATACAAACCTTCAATGTTGAACATATGACAAATGAGAAGAATTTATTTACAAGAAGTAATTTGAATGCTTCACATGGATTTTTAATGAGTGTCTCTATGGTCAGATCACCATCTTGAGATCTCCCAGTTATCCAGAGGCGATAAACAGAAAAGGGCACAGAGAATAAAGAATTACTTCCCTTAAAATATTTTTTAATCATTAATAATATCAATGCTTTGTTTGCTGATGGACTCACCTAGGCATATTGTATGAGCAGATTCTTGCAACACTTATTTTCCAATGTCTAAAATAATATGGACAAATAATATGGACAAATAGTATGGACAGAAACCAATTGAAATTGAATCTGCAATATCAGCTGTTTGTTTATATTATAACATGGGCTAAACTCAATTTTAAGTTTGAAAATATTGCTAAACTACAAGGTTGTTATTATTTGCATTATTTGAATTGTTATTTATTGAATTTAGTAGTCAGTGCTAAGTTGAGCTCAAACTAAATAAATTGAGATCAGAAGCCAAATAGTTGGTATATAAGCAGGCTGGGATGCTCCATTACGCTTAGATGGGCAAGTCTATTCTCTGGGTTCTGATTGGTTGCTGGTCCATTAGTGAATAAATTATTAGATTTAGTAGTCAGTGTCTAGTTGAGCTAGAACTAATGAAATTGAGATCAAAAGCTAGAGAGTCAGTATTTTTGTTAATAAGGAGTCAACACATATCAAGGCAAAAATACACTTGAGGATAAGGATTAATATGATAAAATTATTGTCAGCTGAATGATGAAGAATATTATGAGAGGATTGAAAATAATTAATGGAATGACTGAATTTTACTTATGTAGAGTATTTATGACAATATACAGCATAATCACGTTGACACACCGATTCTTGTTAGATTAAGCAATGTTAAGCCTGGTCAGTACCAGATGGGTGACCATTTGGGAATACCAGATGCTGTATCTAGGAGGACGTCGACACCTTCCTACAAGAATTTAAAAAAACCTAACGTCGTCGTCTCCCCTAACCGGGATATACATGCGACTGGGGACAGCTTGTGAATTTGATATTCCCTAGAAACTTCCTCTTTCGTAGGAAGCCGGTTCAACCCACCCAGGGTGAATGCCGTACCAGGTACAGGTACGGGTGTACGACAAGTACTTGTTGACATTGGATTTGAATATGGTGATATTGTAATCTGTAGAGAAGCAGTCACATCAAAATAATGTGTTCCACAGTTGGGAAGCCCACGCGAGAAAGCTTTATTCAGGGAAATTCTACCTGATGCTATACACACGAAGGAAGAAAGGAATTTTTTTTTTTATATTCGTTATGGTAGCAAAAGCAGTTCTTGCTGTGAATGCCTTACGGGGAGAAACCCGGGATTTGAGCTCAGTTGAGCACCTTCCATGGAAATAACGAGAGTAGAGAGAGACTAGCAATATTTTTTATGTGAGAAAGTGGCTATCAAGAACAGAAGAGATCATCCTCCACTAGATTTCGAAGTCAATATTATATTCTGTCAAGACAAGAGAGAGTGCTCTGAGCGGTGTATCCCCAAATGTGGCAGCAATACTCAGGACATATCTGACTCTTATATAACCCTAACCCTAACCCTGACTCTTATATAGGTAGAGGTTTGAATCTAGAGTCAGGTACTTTCTGGAACAGTGGAATGATCCAACCATTTTTGCGTCAGAGTGGATATAAGTCTTCTATTTTAAATCTGGAGTGAAAGTCAGTCCTAGGAGCTTATCAAAGCAAGAGGCTTCCTCAAGGAGAGAGATGTACATTTCGATTATGACAAATGAAGGGCGTGAGCATTGGTGATGAAAAAAGAGAAGCTTGGATTTGGAGGTGTTAAAAGTAACAGGATACTTTTTCGCCCCGTTCCACCATGTGATTCAAATTCTAAGAAAGAGAATTACCGAAGTTTCTCAGAGAGATGGAAAGCATTTCTCTTTCACGCAACGATTGAATAATTTTGTAAGGATAAGAGAAAGCGCCAGGCGGCTTTGATTTCAGGGCATCTATTCTGCAAGCTGAGATGCTCCATTATGCTTAAATGAGCAGCAAGTCCATTGTCGTGGTTCTGATTGGTTGTTAGTCCATGAATGGATACTTAAACTATACTATTATAAAACTATTAGTGTTGTGGTAAATATATACCTATATATGACGTTAGCACACATGACACTCACACATGTATATACTAGCATGTGTAGGTGTTGTTCATACCATTCGGGGATACATCCTCGACAATTGATCCAACAGTTTTTGTTGCTGTTAGCCTGAGGTATGGTTTCGTTCAGTCCTAGGAGGTCCACCTTCCCAAGCTTTACCATCTCTCTGCGAAGGGGTCAGTTTATTTCTAATCACCTGAGGTGCCCCTACCGGGGAATGCCAACAGGGCTGCTCGCGCATTTTTGTAGGCCAGAGTGCACTTCTTCTAGTGCACTGGATTTTCAAAACCCTAGCTGACCTTGAGGTTTTTGAGGAGGTAAATAAATATACTCTTCACTTGTGAGAAAAGACAAACCAAGTTTAAGAATATGGTGTATGTAGGATGCTTTTACATACAACAAATTATGTAGGATGCTTTTACATACAACAAATTATGTAGGATGTTATTACATACAACAAATTATGTAGGATGCTTTTACATACAACAAATTATGTAGGATGCTTTTACATACAACAAATTGTGTAGGATGCTTTTACATACAACAAATTATGTAGGATGCTTTTACATACAACAAATTATGTGGGATGTTATTACATACAACAAATTGTGTAGGATGCTTTTACATACAACAAATTATGTAGGATGCTTTTACATACAACAAATTATGTAGGATGCTTTTACATACAACAAATTATGTAGGATGCTTTTACATACAACAAATTATGTAGGATGCTTTTACATACAACAAATTGTGTAGGATGCTTTTACATGCAACAAATTATGTAGGATGCTTTTACATACAACAAATTATGTGGGATGTTATTACATACAACAAATTGTGTAGGATGCTTTTACATACAACAAATTGTGTAGGATGCTTTTACATACAACAAATTATGTAGGATGCTTTTACATACAACAAATTATGTAGGATGCTTTTACATACAACAAATTATGTAGGATGCTTTTACATACAACAAATTATGTAGGATGCTTTTACATACAACAAATTGTGTAGGATGCTTTTACATGCAACAAATTATGTAGGATGCTTTTACATACAACAAATTATGTGGGATGTTATTACATACAACAAATTGTGTAGGATGCTTTTACATACAACAAATTGTGTAGGATGCTTTTACATACAACAAATTATGTAGGATGCTTTTACATACTCAGAATTATTAATATTACATGAAATCTTATCTCAAATGAGTACATTTTGATTAGTTATGTTTGTCTTGTATACATATACTATGAATATTTTAGGTATAATTTATTTTTATGGGTGTTTTTTTTTCATAGTTGACTTCATTTTTTTTTTTTTTTTGAAGTATGTAAACTCATACAAACATAAAATTAATATTTTTAATAGTTTTTATTTTTATATTTATCAAAATACTGGAATTATTAATTTTTATAATTCAATGAGTTTTACGTACTTTTTCAAAGAATTACGGCAACGTTGTCTTTATTGTGTTTTCAGTATTTTTTAGATGAGTATTGATAATTTGGATTATTTGGATATAAGTGCTAAGTTATAATCAGTTCTAAGTGATAGTCATCTGGAGGTTGATGGTTCAATCATCAGTACGGGCGATACTAACAATACAATTACGAGTTACTTAAGACATCTTAAGAAAAGGGAAACTGAGAGCAGCGTACAGGTGTAAAAAAAGAGAAAAACATGCATACACATGTGGTAGTTCCAACTTTGGATGGTACCATACAAAATAGTTATGAAAGGTTAAGGAGGATAGAAAGACTGAGGAGGGAGGACACCAAGCAAACCTCCACTGGAATGGTGTGGAGAGTAATGGAACCATGGAGAGGCTTATTGTCACTCAAAATTCTTGAAGACCAAAGGTCGTTGTCAACGAGAAATCAATGGTAAATAGTTGTTGTGAAGATACAAAATGATTTGCAACAGTTACCGAAAGAGGTGCGAGTGTTGCGAATCTTGGGAGACTTGTCTCTCCATACTTTTGTGTCCACTATTGTTATTGCCAGTGAGCAATCACTGATAATGACTCATGTAAGAACTCCTAGTGAGTTGTTAATAATAATGATAATAATTAATAGTTCATACCCGCTCCTTGAACGGTGTTGTTACAGTACCTGGGTATATCAATTTCCACTTTTAGCTTCTGCCACTTTTATAGCTAGTATGAAGAAAAGTATTTGAAATTTCATGGGAAAAAATGCACTGTCTAGTATATACATGAGAGAGTAAGTAACTACGATGAATGTATTTACATAGTGTTTATATTGGTAAAACATTAGCAATCATGTTTTTAAGCAAAAATAATTCACTTTGCTGAATACCCTTCGTGTCTTTTTTTGTTTTGAGGATTATCAAAACAAAAAGGTCACTTAGTTTTAAAAAAAACTAAGTGCTTCTTGAAATACATACACAAGTGAGATATGGCAGTTCAAAATAAATTAACGGGAAAACTCTTTGATATACTTACATATCAGGCAGAAAATAGATATCTACACCAAAAATTACAAAAAAATAATGGGTAGAATTTTAATTAAAAATAAAAATCAATTTTTTCGTATATATCCGATTCTAGGTTGGAGCGAACCGATTTTACGTCTTTAATTTAGAAGAGTTAAGTAAAAGAGAGAAAAGGGGAGATAAACGTAAAATGGGAATGCTCCAACCTAGAATCGAAAAAACTGATTTTTATCTTTAATTAAAATTCTACTTGATAATTTTCCGTAATTTTTGATGTAGATATCTATTTTTGTCTGATACGTAAGTATATCAAATAGTTTTCCTGTTAATTTATGTGGAACTGCCATATTTAACTTGTGTATGTTTTTCAAGAAGAACCAAAAAATATATTTATGTAGTGTTTTTATGTTATAATGTTATGCTAATTTCTTAAAATTTATAAAATATGTGTCCAGTTAAAAAAAGAAATCTTTTAGACTTACGTGAGATTCGAACTCGCATAAAACTACTGCCTTAGTAATGTGTACTCTGCCTATTCCTTTTTTTGTCAACAAATCACATGTTTGTATTTGCGTACGAACAGACAAACTCCAAAAAACACCATAACTTTTTAATAGTCTATAGATAAATTTTGAAGTAGAAATGAGATGATACTGTCACAAGTCTGAGAAAATCATGCAAAACTAAAAGACAAAGATAATATTGAATTTTAACTTGCAAATTGGTAGACTGATTGAGTATTGATTTACTCCTCTCCAGGAGTTAGGCACAAGGCCAGTTTTTATCTTACTCCCACAAGTAAGATGTGACCCAAGGTCGGGTCGGGAAAGTGGGATTTAAAAATTGCCTGGGCAGCCCCGTCAGCATTACCCGGTAGGGGCGCCTCAGGCAGTAAGCAATAAACTTACTCCTCCCCAAAGAGGGGAGGCGAAGCCTGGGAGGGTGGGCCTCCTAGAACTGCACAGGACAGACCCATAGACCGGCGTAAATCAAGCCCCGAAGGCCAAGACAATACCAGTCTATGGGGTGCAGTATCCATCGGAACAGATACTACACTTTGATCTTAGCCAAAAGGCCAAGAAGTTAATGATTGAGTAGAGACGGTGTACTTGTCGCTGACAAATAAGATAGAACGTCTAGAATGATCGATATTGCGAGTCTCGGTGATCGCAATGTGGAGAAGAAGTTTGACAAAAAAAATGAACAATTATTCTGAACTCAGAGTAGAATAAGCCAGATATGGGACAAGAAGACAAACGTGATACCAGTTGTAAATGGAACACTTGGATCAAACCCACCTCCCCCAAGAAGCTTGAGAATTACTTGAAGAATACCAGAAAAAGAAAAATTAGATCATTGCAAAAAACCTGCACAACTTGGAACAACTTATATCCTGCAGAAAGTCCTCTTGGTCTGACTTGATATAGGGTACACAAAATAACATGAAATGCTGTGTTTGCTGCTCATGATGATGATGATAATAATAATAATTGAAGTGTAGTAATTATGATTGTGACTGTAATAATAATAGTTATTTGAGTAAATAATATGGTGTAGAGGTGACTAGGTGAAATATAAATTATAGCAACAGACATACAATTAGTCTCTCTTCTTTTTTTGAGAGGGGGGGGGGCGGCAATTTACCTTATATGCTCTTAAATATGGTAAGACTAAAGTCCACACTTGCTTCTCCATCTACCTTTTATTCTTCTCTTCCTCTACTTTCTTTTTTCTTTTCCTTCTTCTTTATTCCTCTCCTTCTCTCTCTCTCTCTCTCTCTCTCTCTCTCTCTCTCTCTCTCTTTATTCCCATCTCTCTCTTTCTTTCCCCTCTTTCTCTTTCTTCCCCCATCTCTTTTTCTCTTTCCCCTTCTCTCTCTTCCTCTCTTTCTTTCCCCTCTCACTTTCGCTCTTTCTTTCCCCTCTCACTCTTTCTTTCCCCTCCCTCTCTCTTCCTTTCCCCTCCCTCTCTCTTTCTTTCCCCTCCCTCTCTCTTTCTTTCCCCTCCCTCTCTCTCTCTTTCTTCTCCCATCTCTTTTTCTCTCATTACCCTCTCTCTTTTCCACTGTTTCTCTCTCTTTCTCTCTCCTCTTTTTCTCTCTCTTTCCCCTCTTGCTCTTTCGTTCCCCCCTCTTTCTTTCTCTCCCCCTCTTTCTTTCTCTCCCCCTCTTTCTTTCTCTCCCCCTCTTTCTTTCTTTCCACCTCCCTTTCTTTCCACCTCCCTTTCTTTCCACCTCTCTTTCTTTCTTTGCCCTCTCTCTCTCTCTTTCCCTCTCTCTCTCTCTTTCCCCTCTATCTCTCTCTTTCTTACCCTATCTCTCTCTATTTTCCCTCTCACATACTTTCTCTTATTCTCTTTTTTGTTTTTCTTTTAATATTACACTCTTTCTTTCAATCACTCTTTTTTTTCTCTCACTCTCTTTCTTACATTCTCGCCCGATCTTCCTCCTCTCTCTCTCTCTCTTTCTTACTTTCTCATTCCTTCCTCCTTTCTTTACCACTTTCTCTCTCTCTCTCTCTCTCACTCTCTCACTCTCTCTCTCTCTCTCTCTCTCTCACATGAAGTCCTGCTACAAATTGAAACATTGTCAGCTGCACACTATGCAAAATTTCTCAAATAAAAAAAAACATTTTTTTTTATCAAAAATGGCTTGATTTTCTGTTTTTGTTTTTGTTTATATATTTTTTATTTCTTTTTTCTTTTTCTCTCTCTCTCTTTCCACTTTCCGAATGTTACATTCTTTGTTCACTGCTTGTCTTGTAGGCTGTCTCTAAAGGCTCCTTAGCAGGTTTCTCCTGCCAATCAGCTTTTGTGCCTGCAACTAAGCGAAACCCACACGATACGCTACCGTCTACTTTAAATCATCTGCAGTCATCTTGTATAAATTCCTCCTCACTAAAGAAAAAGAGAGAGTTGGTCAACTTGAGACAGGTTTGTTGGAATTACTGAATGTTATATATGGTATTGGTGATATATCGCTCGCTTAACTCTTAACACTCTATACCGCCCGAAACCACATTCACCAGAAATGATGTCTGTATTCCCAACCCGCCCAATAACACATGAAATGATAACCCTTTGTTTGAATCTATTTTTTAAACTACTTTAAAAATTCCTATTGGACAGGAAATAACTTTTAGCAGTCCTTATGAGATTTATATCCAGCTACTGATACTTATGTCAATGTCTCATCGTTTTCATAACGGTTAGATGACCTTTTTCCACTTGCGTTATTCTGTAAAAACAATTCTTCCAAAATATTTTCTTTTATGATAGATAACTCAAATAATTTGTTCGATGACAATATTATTTTTTATGCAAATGATGACATCATATTAAAGAACAGTGTCTTTCCAATGTTACTGTTAAGCTTTATATAAATCTGTCCAAAAGTAAAGACATTATAAACATTTAAATACATTAAAACAAATATGTGTTTCATTATAGTGCTAATGTAGAGAGTGCAAATGACATCATATTAAAGAACAGTGTCTTCCCGGTGTTACTGTTAAGCTTTATATAAATCTGTCCAAAAGTAAAGACATTATAAACATTTAAATACATTAAAACAAATATGTGTTTCATTATAGTGCTAATGTAGAGAGTGCAAATGACATATTAAAGAACAGTGTCTTTCCGGTGTTACTGTTAAGCTTTATATAAATCTGTCCAAAAGTAAAGACATTATAAACATTTAAATACATTAAAACAAATATGTGTTTCATTATAGTGCTAATGTAGAGAGTGCAAATGACATCATATTAAAGAACAGTGTCTTTCCGGTGTTACTGTTAAGCTTTATATAAATCTGTCCAAAAGTAAAGACATTATAAACATTTAAATACATTAAAACAAATATGTGTTTCATTATAGTGCTAATGTAGAGAGTGCAAATGACATCATATTAAAGAACAGTGTCTTCCCGGTGTTACTGTTAAGCTTTATATAAATCTGTCCAAAAGTAAAGACATTATAAACATTTAAATACATTAAAACAAATATGTGTTTCATTATAGTGCTAATGTAGAGAGTGCAAATGACATCATATTAAAGAACAGTGTCTTTCCGGTGTTACTGTTAAGCTTTATAAAAATCTGTCCAAAAGTAAAGACATTATAAACATTTAAATACATTAAAACAAATATGTGTTTCATTATAGTGCTAATGTAGAGAGTGCAAATGACATCATATTAAAGAACAGTGTCTTCCCAGCGTTACTGTTAAGCTTTATAAAAATCTGTCCAAAAGTAAAGACATAAACATTTAAATACATTAAAACAAATATGTGTTTCATCATAGTATTAATGTAGAGAGTGCAAATAACATCATATTAAAGAACAGTGTCTTCCCAGCGTTACTGTTAAGCTTTATAAAAATCTGCCCAAAAGTAAAGACATTATAAACATTTAAATACATTAAAACAAATATGTGTTTCATTATAGTGCTAATGTAGAGAGTGCAAATGACATCATATTAAAGAACAGTGTCTTTCCGGTGTTACTGTTAAGCTTTATAAAAATCTGTCTAAAAGTAAAGACATTATAAACATTTAAATACATTAAAACAAATATGTGTTTCATTATAGTGCTAATGTAGAGAGTGCAAATGACATATTAAAGAACAGTGTCTTTCCGGTGTTACTGTTAAGCTTTATAAAAATCTGTCCAAAAGTAAAGACATTATAAACATTTAAATACATTAAAACAAATATGTGTTTCATTATAGTGCTAATGTAGAGAGTGCAAATGACATCATATTAAAGAACAGTGTCTTTCCGGTGTTACTGTTAAGCTTTATAAAAATCTGTCCAAAAGTAAAGACATTATAAACATTTAAATACATTAAAACAAATATGTGTTTCATTATAGTGCTAATGTAGAGAGTGCAAATGACATCATATTAAAGAACAGTGTCTTTCCGGTGTTACTGTTAAGCTTTATAAAAATCTGTCCAAAAGTAAAGACATTATAAACATTTAAATACATTAAAACAAATATGTGTTTCATTATAGTGCTAATGTAGAGAGTGCAAATGACATCATATTAAAGAACAGTGTCTTCCCAGCGTTACTGTTAAGCTTTATAAAAATCTGTCCAAAAGTAAAGACATAAACATTTAAATACATTAAAACAAATATGTGTTTCATCATAGTATTAATGTAGAGAGTGCAAATAACATCATATTAAAGAACAGTGTCTTCCCAGCGTTACTGTTAAGCTTTATAAAAATCTGCCCAAAAGTAAAGACATTATAAACATTTAAATACATTAAAACAAATATGTGTTTCATTATAGTGCTAATGTAGAGAGTGCAAATAACATCATATTAAAGAACAGTGTCTTTCCGGTGTTACTGTTAAGCTTTATAAAAATCTGTCTAAAAGTAAAGACATTATAAACATTTAAATACATTAAAACAAATATGTGTTTCATTATAGTGCTAATGTAGAGAGTGCAAATGACATATTAAAGAACAGTGTCTTTCCGGTGTTACTGTTAAGCTTTATAAAAATCTGTCCAAAAGTAAAGACATTATAAACATTTAAATACATTAAAACAAATATGTGTTTCATTATAGTGCTAATGTAGAGAGTGCAAATGACATCATATTAAAAAACAGTGTCTTTCCGGTGTTACTGTTAAGCTTTATATAAATCTGTCCAAAAGTAAAGACATAAACATTTAAATACATTAAAACAAATATGTGTTTCATTATAGTATTAATGTAGAGAGTGCAAATGACATCATATTAAAGAACAGTGTCTTCCCAGCGTTACTGTTAAGCTTTATAAAAATCTGTCCAAAAGTAAAGACATTATAAACATTTAAATACATTAAAACAAATATGTGTTTCATTATAGTGCTAATGTAGAGAGTGCAAATGACATCATATTAAAGAACAGTGTCTTCCCAGCGTTACTGTTAAGCTTTATAAAAATCTGTCCAAAAGTAAAGACATAAACATTTAAATACATTAAAACAAATATGTGTTTCATCATAGTATTAATGTAGAGAGTGCAAATAACATCATATTAAAGAACAGTGTCTTCCCAGCGTTACTGTTAAGCTTTATAAAAATCTGTCCAAAAGTAAAGACATAAACATTTAAATACATTAAAACAAATATGTGTTTCATCATAGTATTAATGTAGAGAGTGCAAATAACATCATATTAAAGAACAGTGTCTTCCCAGCGTTACTGTTAAGCTTTATATAAATCTGTCCAAAAGTAAAGACATTATAAACATTTAAATACATTAAAACAAATATGTGTTTCATTATAGTATTAATGTAGAGAGTGCAAATGACATCATATTAAAGAACAGTGTCTTCCCAGCGTTACTGTTAAGCTTTATAAAAATCTGTCCAAAAATAAAGACATAAACATTTAAATACATTAAAACAAATATGTGTTTCATCATAGTATTAATGTAGAGAGTGCAAATAACATCATATTAAAGAACAGTGTCTTCCCAGCGTTACTGTTAAGCTTTATAAAAATCTGCCCAAAAGTAAAGACATTATAAACATTTAAATACATTAAAACAAATATGTGTTTCATCATAGTATTAATGTAGAGAGTACAAATGACATCATATAAAAGAAGTGTCTTTCCAGTCATACTTTCAAGTTTTACAACAACCTGTCAAAAAGTAAAGGAATTATAAACATTTAAGTGAAAAATCTTGTATTTAGGCTTTTTTTTTGTAATTATTTACAGGATTGGGTCCTTGGATTAGACTATTTTCAACAGGATGTTAAATATTTAAAAAGACCGCTTGTTGGCCACATATATTCCCTTGTAGGTCTATGTCTTTGCTGACATATGTATGTTATTTCAAAAGAATGTATATTTTGTCTTAATATCGGAGTGGATAGCGAGTATAAACCAGAAAGGAAAGGGGAAGATTTAGGGATGAGCGAAGCAAAGGGTTTATTTCATTTACACCTTGAATAAAAGATGAAAGCATGTGAATTGATTGTGTGTAAAATTATGTTAAATAATTTATACAAACATTACGAGAGATTAGTGCAGTTATTTGCCGATGAGATTAAATTACTTGTAATAGTATCACATAAAAATTAGCGGAAATATTTGTTGAAGATGTTAAATTTTTTAATAGGCTAATGTAGTTTGCTTGAAGCATTGTTTAGTGTGTATATAAAGGTAATTTAAAGGAGGCGATACAATGCAGAGGTGTAACGGATAAACACGAACTGAAACAAATTAAGACATATAACGGTGGAATGAGTTTTGGAGTTTCCTCTTTTTATTAATATATATTTTTTTTTTATATTAAAATCTTAATTGCCATCCTTTATGTTCAGTGGAGGTTCCATATAACATAATATTTTGAGGAAAAATTCACTTTCTCGGATGTGTGTTGAACCTTAATTTAAACATGCGTAGCAAAAACCGTTGTTGGTGGTGATAATTCAGCAGAACATGAGATGAACTAAATTAAGGTTTCTTTTCATTTTGTTTCAAAAGTTTTTTTGTCCTTTAACTTTAGTTTTACTGTCAGTATATTTCTTCAAATCAATCATCCTGAGGAAGTCTTGAAATAAAGACGAAACGTTGATGAATATATAAATAATTTTGTTTTTTCCTTTTTCATTTTTCATATAAGTATATATTTTTTTCCTGTTATGTATATTTTATAAATTTCTTTTTCTTATTCTTATTTTTGTTTTTATTTTTTTTTACTAAAGTATAATAATATATATAAAAAGTATTATTACATTCGAAATCTAGTGGGTGATGTCCTCTTCTCCACCCTTCATCCTCTTTCTCACAGAAGAGACGTTGCTAGTCTTTCTCTACTCTATCATTACTTTCATGGCAGGCGATCAGCGGAGCTTCAATCTATGCCCCTCCCCCTGTAAAATATTTACAATAAAAACTCGTCTAGCTACAACCATTGTCAATAATTTCCCTTTCTCCCTCTGTGTACCTAAAACTAAACAAAACTTCCATGAGAAAAGTTTCTTTCCTAGAACCACCCGTCTGTGGAACACAAACCGTGGAGCTTCTTCCCAGCTGACTACAACATTGTCATTTTCAAGTCCAATGTAAACAAATTCTTGTTAAGCCGTCCTCCTAAATAATCAAATTCTCCCAAACTTCCACCATCACTACCAATCATCTGCCGTCCACCTAACACTCATTAACCCTTGTCCTCGGGTGGCCTTTTAACCCTGATAAGTGGTGACTCCTTAGTAAAAAAAAAAAGAAAAAAGGGGGGTCATGCAGGACTATTGATTAAAATAAGAGATAGCTAAAGAAGCATAACAAATAAATTTATATGCTAAAGCATGTCATGTTCGTATGTACATTATCACCTTTCACATGCATTTAAAAAATGAGATCAATCAACAAATGTTGATTAATCTAATGTCACTAAGGTAAATAATTCCAACTTTACCCATTTTAAAATGAATTGTTCCGAAGTTAAATTATCTCATCCTGTCGACTAAAACAATACATTTTAAAATGAATACATTTCAAAAAGTGACATTTATTTTATTGATGTAAAGCATCTTTAGGCGACAATTATTTTTGCAGTAAGAAGACAAAGAATAAAGATTGTGTTAAAAATAATTAAATTGTTACGATTTTAAATAAATAAATAAAAAAGAGACGTATTCAATTTATTTGCTTAAAACTATTTTAGCTGACAATGAAAATTATTTTTATAGTAAGAAGACAAAGAATATTCAGATTGTGTTAAAAATAATTAAATTGTTACGATTTTAAATAAATAAATAAAAAAGAGACGTATTCGATCTATTTGCTTAAAACTATTTTAGCTGACAATGAAAATTATTTTTATGGAAGAAGAGTAATTTCTTTTCTTAATAGTATTAACCCTGACAGACATTATTTTAAAAGAAATATTATTATTAACAGTAAATTACACAGATTGGTATAGAAAGCACAGTGGAAAGTGAAAAATGGAAAACCTAAAAAATGATTTATGTATTTATCAACGTTTTGTCTTTATTTCAAGACTTCCTCAGGATGATTGGTCTGAAGAAAATAACATACAGTACAAATGTTTGAAACAGACTTTGTGTGTACTTTGTGTGTTATTTTCTTCAGACTAATCATCTTGAGAAAGTCTTAAAATAAAGGCGAAACGTTGATGAATAAATAAATAATATTTTTGGTTTTCCTTTTTTCATTTTCCATTACGTTGGAATATTAGTTCCCTTTTTTGATCAGAAAACACTGTGTGGAGTTATTATGTGAGACCCAGAATAGATGAATATTTTTAATGGATAATAAAATGTTGTTAAAGGTAATTCAGGGTAGCTTAAAGTGTTTTTACACTGATAGATTATTCTTGCTACGGTAAACTGTTTAAGATGGCATCAGTTTGTATATTTCTAAGTTGTCATATATATATATATATATATATATATATATATATATATATATATATATATATTAAAATAAGAGAGTTCATATTTTTTTATTTTTAAACATCTTTTTAAGAATTTAATAATAAATGAGGTTTAAAGCCTATAAAAGCATGTTTAGATGCAATATTTATTAATAATAAAATAAAAATTAGAATGGATTTTTTTTCCTTTTTACTTTGATCTTTTTGGCTAATAATTTCGCTAGATACCTAGCATCTTCAGAGTATGAGGAGAAGTAGTAATAGTTCCGTATGTTTGTAGCCGTCCATAAGGATGGAGAATAGATGTGTTGTTGTTATAACGGTTCATTTACTTTTCAAATATGCGCGTTACCTCATAATGAACCGTTATAGCAACACAACGTCCATTATCCATCTTTACGGACTGCTACAAACATACGGAACTATTACTTCTTCTTCTCATACTCTGAAGATGCTAGGTATCTAGCGAAATTATCAGTCAAAAGATCTAAGTAAAAAATGAAGAATAAAAAAAAAATTGTTCTGATTTTTATTATTAATAAATACTGCATCTAAACTTGCTTTTATAGGCTTTTAGCCTCATTTATTATTAAATATATTTATATATATATATATATATATATATAATATATATATATATATATATATATATATATAGTCTCGGAAGTTTCTCAACCATTAAAACTATATAAAAAAAACTTTAAAAAAACAAAAAAACTTATAGTCTCAAGTCTTCCAGTGGAAAATCACTCATGTAAGTCAATTTATTTTTTACAGTTATTATATTAGTTAGTTTCTAACACTATTTTAAGGGATCATCAGTTGTTTACCATGAAAAACTGTTTCGGGAATTTATATATATATATATATATATATATATATATATATATATATATATATATATATATATAGCACTAAAGGAATATTACCCTAATTAATTAAAATAAACAGACATGAATATTGCATTGAGTTCGTAAAAATTAAAGAATTAATAATATATATATATATATATATATATATATATATATATATATATATTATTGATTTCTGTATTTCTTATTGATAACGCATTTTTACTTATAAAAGTCCCAACAAAAAAAAATGCATTTATCTTGTTTTTTTTGGTTTGCTTGTTTTTTTACTAAAAAAGGTTCTCCAAGATTGGTACATTTGAACGAAACACAAGAATGGAGAACTTTACTTTTTATTTACTGATTATTTGTTCGTTTGGTTATTTTAATTTTTGTTGTTTTTTCTACCGACTTTGAAAAGCATGGTTGATTTCATTGATGTCTTGCACGATGATCAATCGGTGAGTCACCAATTAATTGATTAACTGCTATATAGATCTGATATCCTTGCTACGGTAAACTGTCTAAGATACAATTTTTAAATATGCTACATAAATTGGCCTGTGATAGTGAACAAATGCATGCATAAAATATTGAGAGAAATCCAGTGTTATATTTGGGAGCAAGAAAGTATGTTTTTAGATATTCTATATAAGCAGTAAATACAAGACTAAACAAGTTTCTTTTATCAAGAGTGTTAGCAAGGGGAGATAACCAGGTTTACCTTAGTTAAAACACAGTTCACTATGTTCAGAAATGTTTGTTAGATCTTTTCTGCGTGTTTTTGAAGCATACTAGTCAAGTTAAACTAGTTAAATAAATTCTTCTTCTTTGCGTGTCTTTGAAGTATCATGTGGTCATACAACAGTTTCTCACTTTTTTTATGCAGTCCTTTGCAAGATCTTTCAAGCTGCACCGGTTGGGAAGTAGGGGGTAGACAAGGCAGTGTTGCATCGTATAGTCCTCCTCTCCACATTCACAGATGGTTGGGTCAGTTTTGTAACCCCATCTGGTCATAGCATATTCTTCTTCTTTGAAGCATGTGGTCATACAAGTTTTCCACTTTTGTATGCAGTCCTTTGCATTTTTGTTGTACTCTGCGAGATCTTTTGAGCTGGACCGGTTGGGAAGACAGTGTTGCATCGTATAGTCCTCCTCTCCACACTCACAGATGGTTGGGTCAGTTTTGTAGCCCGTATACTCATAGCAACTTTTGATCGCTCCATTCCCGTTCGTTAGATGAAATGAATCTATAAATATGTGCCAAGAATAAGTAGCAAATATTGTTATCCTGCATTTTGATGAATTAAAGATAATGAAACTAGAAGAAATAGATCACTTGTGTCTGCTAAAAATTGTTGTAAATGCACTTACCAAACATATCAAGTTATCTTGTGAGATTTTGAAAGTTAGACCTGAATAGCATTTTAGCTGGTATATCAATCTTTGATTCTGATTAGGCAATTTTCATTTATTAATGTTGTACCATGTTATTGGGACTATAATAACATACTTAGCTATAGTTTTTATTATTATTATGTATTCCCCCCCCCCCCCCCGGACAACTAATAATATGGAAACATTTTTTCTTCCAATTTTGACTGAAAAGTCAAAATCAGCAACAGGAATAACTCATATTTTTAATTAAAGAATATGAATGTTTCTTACAACTAAAATCTAATTTAATTTTCTGTATAAGTTTAAGAATGTGTAAACAAATAAAAATTACAAACTAAAATGATTTCACCGCATTCCGGGCAACGCTGGGGAGGTTGAGCTAGTCTATACGACTACTTACATACTTATTCAAATACATTTAACTTGATACATCGTTCACATACTAATTTTCATGATTTATTTATTTAGCATAACTTTTACAATATCTATATATTAATACGATAGCGTGTGTGTTCGTGTGTCACGCTTCCGGCAAAAGCTCTGCGCATGCGTGCCGCACTTAAATTTTAAAAAACATTCAACTAGCCTGCGTTTAGGCATATTTACATGTGTTTCGTTCTGGCGCAATGGTTGGCGAGGTTGACTTTTTTTACTTCGGCCCGACTGGTTCATAGTTTGATCCCAACCAACCTCTAAGATTTTTATTCTACATTTCGAGGGGAAGGGGAAGATATAATACTTTTTTTTTATCACTTGGTTAAAAACTACTTTTTTGTGTTGCTTAAAACTTAAAACTATTTTTTGTTTTTATGTTGGCGTTTTTAATGGCATTGTCTATTTAATTACGTTGACTGCTTAAAAAGTAGGGTATCGGCCAGTATTATTTATTTATTTATTTTTTGAACGGATGGCATATCAACCTTTTTTTAGTAGATATGCGCAGTGTCTATCGTACACGAGTTACTATTTTAAACAATTATTTCACTCTTATCCAGAAGGGGGGGGGGGCTCATAATAAAGCAAGCGTAACTTCTTACTAACAAATAGAGGGTGCTTTGTTACATTAGGACCCGTATTGAAAACATCATTTCGTGTAATTTACACGGGTTCCGCTAGTCAAATAACTATTATAATAGAAAAAAATTAATCTCATAGGATGTGGTTGTGTGTGAATGACAAATGTATGCATGCTTGTGTGTGCACATGTGCATGGTTCTACATGTTTTTTGTTTTTTTTTGTTTTTTTTCATATAAAGATAGATTGCCTTAACTAAGCTAACTCATAGAACATGTCTGCGTATGTGAATCACAAATGTATGCACGCTTGTCTATGTGTCCGTGCCCACGTTTCTAGGTGTTTTGTTTTTTATTGCAAGTAAAAATCAAAAACGAATTATAAAACATCATATAAAATTATAAAACATCATAATAAAATATCAAATAATTAGAATGACACGTGCATGTCTGTGTGTGTCAGGACCGGCGGGACAGTTATAAAAGTGTGGGTGGGGGTGGGGGCTCTCCTAAAAAGGGGGGGCGGTTAAACACATGCATATATAACTTCATTATTGATGACCGTAAAGTGTGGGGTGGGGGGGGGGTAAAAAGTGGGGGGGTTAGACCCCCCCCCTGCTCCCCCCCGGTGCCGCCGTCCATGTGTGTGTGTGAGTTTATGTGCACGTGTGCAATGAAACTTGTGTGCGCACAGAATAACAAAAATAAAAATAATGGATGCGTGCTTGTGTGCAATAAATACATCTTAACAATTATTTTTAAACTTTGCAATTTATATTGGCCCCCACCCCCCAAAAAAAATAATCATTAACAAAAATGGAAATAACCGATTCTTTTAACTTATCTTCATTTTTAATATCCGTGTGCGCCTTACCGAATCGTATTATCTAGGCACGTGCAAACATGGCGGCTTCTTGTACGGACTATGCTTATTAAAAAGCGCTTATCATTAATTATTTAATTAGTTTCCGTGTAAACTTTGATTGTGTTTGAAAGATAAAAGCCTAAACTTAATCTCTAAACGAAAAAAACTGCATATTTACGTGTGAAAAATAAATTATAATAAAATATGTAATTACGACGGTCAAAAACCCCAAAAATTCAATGAATTTTGAACTTTGAAAAAATTACTTGTAAAAATCCCTTAAAAGATAAATATAAGTTTTTGGGGACTATTTCAAAGATAATTATTAAATTAAAGTCATAAGACACTGAATTAAAAAAAAAAAAATCCCACGTTTGACTAAAAATTAGCAAAATTAGCCCTTCAAATGTGATAAATGAGTAAAATCCGCCATAACTTCATCGGAAAAGGACGTTGTTTACAAATTGACATCGCTATGCAAAATATATGGAAGACAAAAAATGTCATAATTTATCATTTTTAACTTTATATATAAAAATGTAATAATAGTTTATAGAAGTTGAAAAATTATTATCCATTAATTTCTTTATTCTTTTTAAGGTTATAAACAAATTTAAGTACCCTAATTTTTTTTATAATAAAAAAGGAAATGCTTATTTAATTATTTGTGAGTGTACGCAATTATTTTTAACTGAAAATGTTCAGTTTTTAATTTAGTAATACTCTGAAATTATTGATGACGTCTGTATACCAATGTTTTTCCTTAGAATTTGAAATAAAACTATTTTTTAAATGTTAAAAATATTTTTACGTTACGAACTGCGTCAATTTTATCAATTTTTTTTTACATGATTTAAAACTTTAGTTACTCGATTTATTCTTAACGTGTCGTAACGATAAATTACATTGATTCTTTTAAAAATAAAGTGTTTTTATTTTTTTATTTTAAGTGTGAAAAAGTAAATTAAAGTCAATGACTACACTGACAATTTATTCATTGAAAAAAAAGTTAAAACAGTTATTTATTGATAAACAGAATTCAATTTTGAAAGAAAATGTCATGTTTGAATTCTCTTTATTTATTAATAAATAATTGTTTTTAACTTAAATATTTATTAATGAAAAAAAGACAAAACAAATACAAATCTTTCCAAATAATTGACGATGAATTGTGAAATGAACGAAATTGTTAAATCTCTAAAAAAAAAAAAAATTGCGCTGTAAAAGTGAGTGATTGTTGGAAGGCTAATCCCACCTGGTTATTACAGAACGGGGCTACCATACTAATGAAAGTTCATCGTTAGTAGAAATTATTCAATTTTTTTAATTCTTTTTTTCGTTAAGTTCCTGGATCTCAAATTTGTCAATTTTTGGTTTATTTTCAAGATTATAAAAAAAATTTCTTGCGCTGATGATGCCACGTTCCTCTATGAAAGAGAAATATAATTATGTCGCATTTTTTATTTTTCCAAAAACTCTAATCATTAAAATCACATGAAATATTTTTTGCAATTATATTATTTTTTTGGTGAAAATATTGATTAAACAATGCTTTATTCAATAATAATATCGCTAATTCAAAAAATTAATTTTTCTTCAAGTTATAGTGATTTTATTAATACGGTATTTACTGGCCTTTTTCGTAATATATACGAAATATTTTGAAAAAAAAATTTAATTGTTAACATCTACGATCCTTTATTTACATAAGCGACAGTTAAAAAATCATGCATTTTTTTTTATTAATATATAAAAATATAACTTTAGTAAAGGTGTATTTTCTTTTTAAAGAATAATACATTTTCACTAAGATTTTTTTTTAAAATAATGGTTTCATTATATTCCGTGATTGTTGATTAATAAATATTGAAAATTTCAGTAAAATTGGTTGATTTCCTGAATTTTAGTGTATTTTTAAGTAAAGGTGGGGGGTCAAAATGTTTTTTCATTTTGGGAATCGGCTATTGATTTTGCACGTACCTAGTATTATCGTACTTTATCAGGCATGATAGATTTTTTTTTAAATAAGAAATAAAAAAAAAAATTTTAATTAAAAAATTAGACTTAGAGTTAGTGTTGATGTTAATGAAAGGCAATTTTTTTTTAAATTTATTTTTTTTTTTTAGAAATTTATTTAAATAGCCCCAAAATGATGTCCTCTTTTCTGAATTTTATTTATTCTATAATCAATTTTCAAAGTATGATGATTTTTATTTTTATCCAGTTGTCATGCTTCTATTTCGTCATTTTCACCTTCATTAAAAGAAAACTTTATTTTAAAAAAAAATACATAAAGAAATTGAGAAGGGGAGTTTGGAATTGTTTCTTGCTGATTTACCCCCCCCCCCCACACACACACACATACACACACACACACCCAAAGAACACTATATATATATATCGGTATCTGTCATTTAAACTGGCTTTACAATTATTAGCAAGTTCTCATACAAGTTTTGGAAGATACTTAACACTCCTCCCACACTCAGCCTTGAGTCTGCCCCCACCCAATAAATTCTTAAGAATCTTATTTAAAAAAATATCATTGTTAAAGTTTTTTTTTAAGTGTGGGGAGGTCAACCAAAAGACTCCCGATCAACACCAGATAGAGACGGCTAGTATATATATATATATATATATATATATATATATATATATATATATATATATATATATTATTATTATTATTATTATTATTAATTGTTAAACTTTCCGGGTAAAAGCTTGAAGAAAGTTAATTTATTAACACCAGAGCATATATAAATAATAGGATGTAAACTTTAATATTTCTCGTGTGCCACTGTTGTATAAAAGAACACATAATTCTTTTTTTATATCAATTAGTCAATGAATAATAAAAAAAAATATTTTTTTAAATTTGAATTCAAGTGGTGGTATTCATTTTTTGTTATTATTATTAGAGAAATATTTTATAATTCAGTTATTTAACATCTGTGTTAGGGGTATTCATTAAGTTGTCATTCATTTTTATTTTTTTCTTAATTACGTGTTTTTTCATAAATTCTTAGTTCTAAAAATTAACTTTTTTCATAAATTCTTAGTTCTAAAAATTAACTTTACTTTTAATTTGTAAGATTTTCTTCATTTCTTTTCTTTTTTTTCTGTATCTCTTCATTGTTTCTTATTTCTCCCTTGCAAATGACCAATGTTCACTTAAAGAAAAATCTTGAATTGTTTCAGGGTTCAATGCCAGGGATTGTGGCTCTATGTCCAGTACATTTGTTCAATTTATTAGGCTCACAGCCTTCACAGGAAATGATACTTAATGAAACGGTCGGTCCTCAATAATTGTCGTCCTGTTGTATGCATTATTTTTTATATTTTTTTTTTTTTTGCAAATTAAAATCTGCTTTAATTCATTTTTTTTTTTTTTGCATGATTTAAATCTGATTTTCTTTAAAACAATTAGCCATTTTTTTTTTGAAAGCTCAAAGTAACGGGTACATAATAGATACTAAACACTAAAAAAAAATGAGGAAAATAAAACTTCATGAGTAGATCTTCACTAACTTTTTATTTTCATAGGTAATTGTGCTTGTCTTCCGTCAATAAATTGTTAGCACAACCATAACGCTGCCAATACGCATGTATTAAATCAGTGAAATAATTCATCCAAACTCGACTCGGTAGTAGTAGTAGTAGTATTAATACAATGTTTTCTTTGTATATGTAGACAAGAAACAGATGACAACTGATTCTTTTTTTTTTTTTTTTACAAATTAATTTAATTAGAAAAGTTTTAGCTAACAAAGTTATTAACCAAAATTTGCAGAATGAAATGTGTGAATATACAAGCTAAGAATGAATGTTTTCATTTTATTCTACTTTTTTTAGGTGATTACATGTGAACACTCTAAAAAGCTTGACTGGAAGAAGAAGAAGAAAAAAACAATTATTTTTACATTTAGAGTGACGGATCAGTTTAGTATATAAATTTAATGTAAAAGTATCCTCCATTTCCGGGTCGTTCTAACTTATTAGGGCATTAACTAATTTTTTTTACCACTAACCCTAAGACCGACTGGCAAGGTTGTAAAACCACACGTAATTGCCTAAAAAGTAGACCCCCCCCCCCCCCAAAAAAAAAAATAATGACGCACAGAAAAAAAAATGGTTAATTCCATAAAACACTAGAATGGCCTGGAAATGGAGACTCATTTAAGTTAAATTTATATGCGAAAGTAAATTCTAAAATATTTTTTGTGGCTGTTGTTTTTTCTTTCTGAAAGGTTTTTCAGAATATTCACACATAATCGCCTAAAAAATGTAGAATCTCATTGGAAGGGGAGGGGTCTGTTAATCTACAATAATACCCAAAATTTTAATATTTTTATTCACGCCTTAAAAATAAGGTATTTAATTAGCTAATTTTAAAGAAGTTATTTATTTAATGTTCACAGGAAAGGTAAACACAACTAAACAAATCAATTGCTTAAAATTAAAAAAGGGACGTATAGTTAAAAAAAATATATAACATTAAAAAAATAAAATATGGGTAAATTTGCAGATCAACAACCTCCGCTAAATCCCCCTCCTACCCCCAAGAAATAAGATTCTGCATTTTTAGATGATTACGTGTGAACAGTGAAAAACGGAAAGGAGAGGAAAAAACAATTAATTTAAAATTTAGAGTGGGGGATCAGTTTCATATATATTTAATGTAAAATGATCCCCCATTTCTAGACCATTCTAACTTTTTAGGGTATTAACCAAATCTTTTTACCACTGACCCTAAGTCTGAGCAGCAAGGTCACAAAACCATACATAATCGCCTAAAAAGGTAAACCCCACTCTTCCCCCTAAAAAAATGTATCACATTTAGCTCCTATAGCATAAAAAAGGGAATTTAGGTAACTACCCTAAAATGCTAGAATGGCCCAGAAAGTGAGGGGGATCATTTTACATTAAATTTATATACGAAACTGATCCCCTGCTCTAAATATTTTTATTTTCGTCTTTCCGGCAAGTTTTTAAGGGTGTTCACACATAATCGCCTAAAAAGAATCTATATTTTTTTGTGGGAGGTGGGGTGATTTAATGGAGGATGTTAATCTACAGTTATACTAAAATATGAATCTATATTTTTTGTAATTTCCACAGAATAGTGAAAAGTTTGTTATTAAACATTAAACAATAAGTTTGTTATTAAACATTAAACAATAAGTTTGTTATTAAACATTAAACAATAAGTTTGTTATTAAACATTAAACAATAAGTTTGTTATTAAACATTAAACAATAAGTTTGTTATTAAACATTAAACAATAAGTTTGTTATTAAACATTAAACAATAAGTTTGTTATTAAACATTAAACAATAAGTTTGTTATTAAACATTAAACAATAAGTTTGTTATTAAACTTTACAAATAAGGCATTTACTTAGCTAATTTAAACAAGTTATTTATTTATTTTTCGCAGAAAATGTAAAAACTATGAAAATTAAATGCTGAAATTTAAAAAAAAAAAAAATTTTTTAAAGCGTTTAGTTATAAAAATATGTTTTCACACATAGAAATTCTATATCCGGAATAATGAATGCTGCTTTTTTAGGAAAAACTACACTTTAAAAATGAGGTATATAAAAAATAATTAGCTAAGTTTTAAAAAATTCTTTTGCTTGTTGATTGTTGTAGAGGTGACAGAGGAGAATTACAAATAAATAATTTAAAAAAAAATGATTCGTCTTGTAAGGGGGTACCATATTTTGGTAATTCATCCTTTGTTTTTACATTATTTGAATTAATTATGATTAAGCGATAAAAATACTGCTTATATAATTAGGCATAAAGAATAAAAGCGAACTTGTTAAAAGATATAGGTAAGCAAATTAAGTTATCAAAAAATAATTTTCACGCACCTTCATTTAAAAAGTAATGAACATGGTTTAGATTTTTTGTCATTTTTTCTAATTATCACTTAAATTAATTACTGTTAATATCAACAAAACTATTCCATATATATAGGAAAATTGGACAATAAAATTACAATAAAACACCAGCAAACAAATATTTATTTTGAACTGCTTAAAAATATAATCATGCAAATTAAGTAAACAAAGGATTGTGTTTTGGACTTTGCTTGTTACTATAAATGGAGAATTTTAAAAGAACAGTGTATTATTGATTTGAATTGGAGTAACCTGTTTTGATGGTAATATAGGTGTTATAAATGAAATAATATTTAGCATTTATTCATTTAGATAACAACTAAATATTGTATATATATATGGAAAAAATAGGACAATAAAATTACGAATGAATAATGCCAGACATTAATTTATTATGAACTGTTTAAAAAAATAGTTATGCAAATGAGCCATTCAAAGTTGTCTTTGTCTCTGATATATACAGTATTTCAAAATACTACCTTGTACTATTGATATAAATAAATAGTAGTAACCTGTTTTGATGGTAATATAGGAGTGATAAATGAAAAATATTTCGCATTTAATTATTCAGATAACAAGCAAATATTGTATATATATATGGAAAAAATAGGACAATAAAATTACGAATGAATAACACCAGACATTAATTTATTATGAACTGTTTAAAAAAATAGTTATGCAAATGAGCCATTCAAAGTTGTCTTTGTCTCTGATATATACAGTATTTCAAAATACTACCTTGTACTATTGATATAAATAAATAGTAGTAACCTGTTTTGATGGTAATATAGGAGTGATAAATGAAAAATATTTCGCATTTATTCATTCAGATAACAACTAAATATTGTATATATATATATGGAAAAAATAGGACAATAAAATTACGAATGAATAACGCCAGACATTAATTTATTATGAACTGTTTAAAAAAATAGTTATGCAAATGAGCCATTCAAAGTTGTCTTTGTCTCTGATATATACAGTATTTCAAAATACTACCTTGTACTATTGATATAAATAAATAGTAGTAACTTGTTTTGATGGTAATATAGGAGTGATAAATGAAAAATATTTCGCATTTATTTATTCAGATAACAAGCAAATATTGTATATATATATGGAAAAAATAGGACAATAAAATTACGAATGAATAACACCAGACATTAATTTATTATGAACTGTTTAAAAAAATAGTTATGCAAATGAGCCATTCAAAGTTGTCTTTGTCTCTGATATATACAGTATTTCAAAATACTACCTTGTACTATTGATATAAATAAATAGTAGTAACCTGTTTTGATGGTAATATAGGAGTGATAAATGAAAAATATTTCGCATTTATTCATTCAGATAACAACTAAATATTGTATATATATATATGGAAAAAATAGGACAATAAAATTACGAATGAATAACGCCAGACATTAATTTATTATGAACTGTTTAAAAAAATAGTTATGCAAATGAGCCATTCAAAGTTGTCTTTGTCTCTGATATATACAGTATTTCAAAATACTACCTTGTACTATTGATATAAATAAATAGTAGTAACCTGTTTTGATGGTAATATAGGAGTGATAAATGAAAAATATTTCGCATTTATTTATTCAGATAACAAGCAAATATTGTATATATATATGGAAAAAATAGGACAATAAAATTACGAATGAATAACACCAGACATTAATTTATTATGAACTGTTTAAAAAAATAGTTATGCAAATGAGCCATTCAAAGTTGTCTTTGTCTCTGATATATACAGTATTTCAAAATACTACCTTGTACTATTGATATAAATAAATAGTAGTAACCTGTTTTGATGGTAATATAGGAGTGATAAATGAAAAATATTTCGCATTTAATTATTCAGATAACAAGCAAATATTGTATATATATATGGAAAAAATAGAACAATAAAATTACGAATGAATAACGCCAGACATTAATTTATTATGAACTGTTTAAAAAATAGTTATGCAAATGAGCCATTCAAAGTTGTCTTTGTCTCTATGATATATACAGTATTTCAAAATACTACCTTGTACTATTGATATAAATAAATAGTAGTAACCTGTTTTGATGGTAATATAGGAGTGATAAATGAAAAATATTTCGCATTTATTTATTCAGATAACAAGCAAATATTGTATATATATATGGAAAAAATAGGACAATAAAATTACGAATGAATAACACCAGACATTAATTTATTATGAACTGTTTAAAAAAATAGTTATGCAAATGAGCCATTCAAAGTTGTCTTTGTCTCTGATATATACAGTATTTCAAAATACTACCTTGTACTATTGATATAAATAAATAGTAGTAACCTGTTTTGATGGTAATATAGGAGTGATAAATGAAAAATATTTCGCATTTATTCATTCAGATAACAACTAAATATTGTATATATATATGGAAAAAATAGGACAATAAAATTACGAATGAATAACACCAGACATTAATTTATTATGAACTGTTTAAAAAAATAGTTATGCAAATGAGCCATTCAAAGTTGTCTTTGTCTCTGATATATACAGTATTTCAAAATACTACCTTGTACTATTGATATAAATAAATAGTAGTAACCTGCTTTGATGGTAATATAGGAGTGATAAATGAAAAATATTTCGCATTTATTCATTCAGATAACAACTAAATATTGTATATATATATGGAAAAAATAGGACAATAAAATTACGAATGAATAACACCAGACATTAATTTATTATGAACTGTTTAAAAAAATAGTTATGCAAATGAGCCATTCAAAGTTCTGTCTTTGTCTCTATGATATATACAGTATTTCAAAATACTACCTTGTACTATTGATATAAATAAATAGTAGTAACCTGTTTTGATGGTAATATAGGAGTGATAAATGAAAAATATTTCGCATTTATTCATTCAGATAACAACTAAATATTGTATATATATATGGAAAAAATAGGACAATAAAATTACGAATGAATAACACCAGACATTAATTTATTATGAACTGTTTAAAAAAATAGTTATGCAAATGAGCCATTCAAAGTTGTCTTTGTCTCTGATATATACAGTATTTCAAAATACTACCTTGTACTATTGATATAAATAAATAGTAGTAACCTGTTTTGATGGTAATATAGGAGTGATAAATGAAAAATATTTCGCATTTATTCATTCAGATAACAACTAAATATTGTATATATATATGGAAAAAATAGGACAATAAAATTACGAATGAATAACGCCAGACATTAATTTATTATGAACTGTTTAAAAAAATAGTTATGCAAATGAGCCATTCAAAGTTGTCTTTGTCTCTGATATATACAGTATTTCAAAATACTACCTTGTACTATTGATATAAATAAATAGTAGTAACCTGTTTTGATGGTAATATAGGAGTGATAAATGAAAAATATTTCGCATTTATTCATTCAGATAACAACTAAATATTGTATATATATATGGAAAAAATAGGACAATAAAATTACGAATGAATAACACCAGACATTAATTTATTATGAACTGTTTAAAAAATAGTTATGCAAATGAGCCATTCAAAGTTCTGTCTTTGTCTCTATGATATATACAGTATTTCAAAATACTACCTTGTACTATTGATATAAATAAATAGTAGTAACCTGTTTTGATGGTAATATAGGAGTGATAAATGAAAAATATTTCGCATTTATTCATTCAGATAACAACTAAATATTGTATATATATATGGAAAAAATAGGACAATAAAATTACGAATGAATAACACCAGACATTAATTTATTATGAACTGTTTAAAAAAATAGTTATGCAAATGAGCCATTCAAAGTTGTCTTTGTCTCTGATATATACAGTATTTCAAAATACTACCTTGTACTATTGATATAAATAAATAGTAGTAACCTGCTTTGATGGTAATATAGGAGTGATAAATGAAAAATATTTCGCATTTATTCATTCAGATAACAACTAAATATTGTATATATATATGGAAAAAATAGGACAATAAAATTACGAATGAATAACACCAGACATTAATTTATTATGAACTGTTTAAAAAATAGTTATGCAAATGAGCCATTCAAAGTTCTGTCTTTGTCTCTATGATATATACAGTATTTCAAAATACTACCTTGTACTATTGATATAAATAAATAGCAGTAACCTGTTTTGATGGTAATATAGGGGTGATAAATGAAAAAAACAACTTTTGCATTTATTGATTTAGATAACAACCAGCCCATTTAGCATAATGGTTAAGGTGTTCGCTAATGTGCTGGGGGGGGTCAATCTTTGGGCGAGTCATAGCAAAGACTAAAAAAATGGTACTTGATGCCCCCTTGCTAAACACTCAGCAGATGGGGATCAAGGGTAAGTTGAAAAATTCTGAGAAAGGGGTAGCACCCTCCCCTACATCACAGTGCAGTAGCTAATGAAAAGAGAGCCTTCAGGTCGGGTTACGGTTAACTACTTTGGGCTTTTTTTTAATAAAATGTTGCTATCATCTAAAATTCGTACATCACAAAATTTTAATTACGATGAAGAAAGCACAACCGTGAAATTTCCTCTGGGGTCCTGCAAGTTTTTACATAAATTAGGCTGATAACATTCAGTCTTTTATTATGTCTCTTTGGACATCTCTTATTGTGATCAATATATCCTATTCCAACTTTTAATAAAGAAAACAAAAATCTATATATAGAAGGTCTTTCAGACATGTTTCTAATGATGCATCCTAACCCAATTTTGATACAGGTCATAAGCTTTTTCAGGGAATCTTACAATGCCTACTTTTACTTTCATAATGCTGGCTTCCATTTTTTTTATGAGTATTGCCATCAGAAGGGTCATCTTTATGCTTGAGAGGAGGCATGATTAAGGGCACAAAGTTAAGCAACAGAAACAAATATAGCACAGCGTCCAAGGAACCCAAACGGCTACAAGCGGAATATAAATAACATGCCATCCCCAATGCAATGATTGATGAAACACATTATTTTGCCGCATTCAATTAATAAGTTTGCATGCAAAGTTTGTGTTTACGACCAGCCTTTGGCCTGAGATCAAAGTGTAGTATCTGTTCTGATGGATGCTACACCCCTTAGACCTGTACTGTCTTGGCCTTCAGGCCTTGATTCCGCCGGTCGTAGAGATTGTCCTGTTGTGCAGTTCTAGGAGGTCCACTCTCCCAGGCTTTGCCTTCTCACCCTTTGAGAATGGGTTAGTTTATTGCTAATCGCCTGACAAGCACTTCCCCTCAACACACAACCTGCACAAACTCTTTAACAGGAATACAATCAAGATTTGCCACTCCACCACCCCATCTGTAAGAAAAATCATCTCTGCTGAACCCAAAACAATAGAAAACACATGGTGCTCATGTCAGGATAAAAACAATTGCCCCCTAGAAAGGAATTGCAAAATTAATTCCCTAGTATATGAGGCGGCTGTCACATGCCAGCCTAGCGGCAGAGCCGAAAAATACATAGGCATGACACAGGGAAGCTTGAAGCAGACATTGTACACACACAGGTATATCTTTAAATACAAAAACAAGGCCAACACAACATTTGCGACCCAGATATAGTAACTAAAAGATGAGGGGACACCCTTTACCAATAAATGGAAAATAATAGAGAGAAGACCATCATACTCTCCAACCATAAATAGATGCCCTCTGTGCGACGCAGAAAAATATGACATATTAAGAGTCATTATTGACCCAAATATAAACTGTTTAAACATTAGGGACAAACTTTTTAAAGGATGTGTCCATAGGATACAGGCCCTTCTTATAAACTGGACTGACCGGTACACATAAAGGACTATCGATAATCACCCCCTTTCCTGCCAAAGACATAACCTCAAAATAGCCTCATACAATACTAAATCTGCTCTTATATTCGCACCTTCTACCCTGGAAAGTCCTTTTCCAATTATCACCTCCTCTTTAATATTTAATATGATCCATCTCTTTACCAAAGCTTAAACCCAGTAAATTATACCACGAAAATATGAAAATAAATTTTTCTAGTTGTAAAGAGGAAAGACCCCTCTTTCATGATACTAAAACAGTAGGTTTAAAAACCTCCTAAACAGAATTAATCCACTGCTTAAATCTTGTTCTTAACTCTAAAACAAGCTTAATAACCCACATCATTAATTATTATTTTCATAATAAATTGATACTCCATTATGAATTTATATTTCAATTAAGGATTTGTAGCGTTACTTCCCTTAGACCGGTTTATTGTTAGCGATAACTCGCTTACAGGATTTAAAATATTTTTTAATAATTATTTTTAAGTGATAAAACACTTTAAAGTCTTTAGATTTAATTTTTGAATTAAAATTTTTAATTTGATTTCTGGAATTTTAATTTTTGTAAATTTAATTCTTAACCTCACATTTCTCTCCTTAACGCATAATTTAGACGAAACTAATTTAACCCTTCAAAACAAATAACACCCCAAATAAAAATGCAGTTAACTGTGCCCTTGTGGGTGGGGGGGACAAGTAAATAGGGACATCAAACAAAGTATTTACTTACAAACTAAAGTAAATAGTTCTGGGAAACGTCGGGTGGTATTTATATATAATGTTGTGTTGTATAATTGTTTTCAAAAGAAAATAGTTCTGGGAAACGTCGGGTGGTATTTCTATATAATGTTGTGTTGTATAATTGTTTTCAAAAGAAAATAGTTCTCGGCAACGTCGGGTGGTATTTCTATATAATGTTGTGTTGTATAATTGTTTTCAAAAGAAAATAGTTCTGGGAAACGTCGGGTGGTATTTCTATATAATGTTGTGTTGTATAATTGTTTTCAAAAGAAAATAGTTCTCGGCAACGTCGGGGTGGTATTTCTATATAATGTTGTGTTGTATAATTGTTTTTAAAAAAAAATAGTTCTGGGAAAAATTTGACTTATTTATAAGTTACAGTTTAATAGGGGACAATATAAAATGCTACATTGGTGTATTCGCAGCGACGGTTCAAATAGCCAAGCAGCGACGGTTCGAATAGCATATGAAAAATCCAACAGAAGAAATTTAAAAAATTTATTTTAATTACTGAAAAAGAGTTTGTAAAGATACATGAATTATAAATTTGAGTATGTGTGTTTTCATAAAATGTGTAAGTAAATAAAGAAAGAAAGAAGCAGTTTAATTATGGTTACATTTTAATAGGGGACAATATAAAATGCTACACCGGTTGATTTGGTGCAATGCTGCAACATTACTGATTTAAAGAATTAACGAAAAAATGTATTTCTTTTTACATGACGCTACTAATGTACTTTGAAATATTTTTTTAAAAAACATTAGAAAAAATGAAAAAAGATATCGAAAACCCCCAAAGAAGCATTGTTGTTTGTTAATGTCAATGTTTTTGCTACACACACCCAGTTATAAAACAGTATTATTATAAAGTGAAGAGTATATAAAAAATAAGAAAAATAGAAATGAAATACGACTGAATAATGTATGGTTATACGTTCATATAATTCATGATTTGTTTGTAGCGACATAATAATTTGTAAATCACTAAAAGAAGATCTCAACATGGACAGTCAATTTATTTGTTATTTTAAGGAATTATTTTTTGCTTGTGTATTTCCAATGAAAGCAAACCAAAAAGATGTATTGAATGAATGAGAGAAGCAGAGGGTTATCAATTTCGTTAAGTTCCTCTGTAATATTTTATGTCAACACAAACTTTAGTTGTAGCCTGTGAAGTTTAAGTTCTAAAAATGATCTTCGAATTCCTAGCCGTCACAAATTAAAAGATTCTAAAAATTAAAAGATGTTGGAAAACTAATCACATATGTAATAAGTGTTTGAATGAAATTCTTAAAACATAGTCATAATGTAGATATAGTAAAAAAAACTGAATAAGTATGTGCTTAGTGATGGTAGACACCATTTTGAATTTACCATTTGTAAGAAACAGTAAATCTCGCACAGTGTATGCTACTGATAGAATTATCAGGCTGAATAGAATATGTAATTGATAACATTGATTGGAATTTATTTTATATAAAGAACAGACATTTATGTAATAGACTGGCTGGTCAGAATCAAACATCGATTTGTCAGATGTAATGCTATTTAGGTCTGACTTGGAAAATCCGACAGACTTAATTTTATATATATATATATATATATATATATGATTATTTTTATTTACACAGACATGTCTGTGTAAATAAAAATAATCACATATAAAAGCTCTATTTGATATTGAACACTTTTTATAAACCCGGTTGAAATTCTTTGAATTACTACCCTGTGGATGTTTAACCTGGATTATTATATATATATATATATATATAATATATATATAATATATATATATATATATATATATATATATATATATATATATATATATATATATATAAAGAATAATGAGATGGGTGTTACTACAGTTTGAAACAGCATTGAAATGATAAACTTTGAAAATTGAGAAACCAGGCAACTTGACACGAGATCTCACGTCAAGTTGTCTGGTTTCTTGAAAAGGTTTGTCTATATAAAGAATAGAAAGTATATGCAAATATATATATATATATATTCGTCAATTTAGGACCCAGAGGCTTCGGCGTTGTCCGGGAGAAAAGTGCTAAATGTCCTAGATAGAGCTACTGTAGTGTTTATCTTCGGACTATTGTGCAGAAGAAAAGGAGGGGGGATCGGTAAGAGTGATTTTAGTAGTGCTCTGGAGGCTGTCTTGATTTTCTAAATACTCGGCGTTGTCCGGGAGAAAAGTGCTTAATATCCTATTTTGCTTGTGGAGAGGAGGAGGGAGAGCCCTGGGCAACGCCGGGTACCCCTGCTAGTGTTTTTGACAATGGAAAAAATGATGTTTTCTGGGTCGGCTGCTGTTTTCAATGCTCTCATTCATCTGTCAATCTATCCATCGTGACTCATTAGTAAAAAAAAAATTTTTTTTAAAAAAGAAGAAAAAAAGTTATTTGTGAAATCAGTTGATGTGGTTTCTTAGCAGCTTTAGAAGCTGGTGGCGATTGCTGGCACCCATATCGAATATTCAATAAAACCCAATACTATACACTTTCTTATCATATTCATATTTTGTAAAAATTATATTTCAGTAATAAATTACGAGCACTTAATAATAGGGAGTTACTTTCCAATCACCCTGTATATAATTTATTTAAATATGCATTAAAATCAGCAAACTTAACATATTTTTATAAATTTTTAAAGTAGCTACTACAACTAAATAGAAACTTTTTCTTCCTCTGTGTGCCTAGCATCACGTGTAATTTCCATGAACAGAGTTTTTTTCGAAGAACTTCCCTTCTGTGAAACATTACTATGGGACTGCTTCACTGCAGACTACAGCCTGGTTATCTTCAAATCCATTGTCATCAAATATTTGTCATAAACCGATTTTTACAAGTAATCAAACTTTGTTTATTTCATTCATCATTTTCAATCCTCTCATAATATTCTTCATGATTCAACTGACAATCCATCCATTTCCTTAACCCCTATCCTTGAATGGCTTTTGGGTCTTGGTAAGCGGTCATTTATTAGTTAAAACAAAAAATTCATGGATATGAATTTGGACATTTTTTTTTACATACCTAGAAATAAAAGAAGCAATATTTCCTGTTACAAAAATTGACAACAATAATAATATGGGGAGGAGGGGAGGGTTCTAAGCTATAGTTATAGCTTCCCTTTTCTTTCTCAGATTCTCATGGATGGCTCAGCTCTTGAGGAGAAAACAACTCTGAAACTTCTTGATCTTTCTCTCTCATCAAATCTTTCTTAGAGTTCATACATTAGATCCATTGCTCTTTCTGCTTCTCGTACTCTCTTTCGCTCCAAACACTTTCTCACACCTGAGGCTATTCTCTCTCTCTACAAATCTATAATCAGACCATGTATGGAGTACTGTTGTCATATTTGGGCTGCTGAATCTCTGTCCCATTTGAGGGTTCTTGATAAGGTGCAGAAACGTGTCTGTAATTTGATTGGCCCTAACCTTTCTTCTTCTCTGCACCCCCTCTCTCACAAATGTGATGTTGGCTAGTCTCAGTCTTTTCTATAAATACTATTATAGCATGTGTTCTTCAGAATTATGTGATCTATTTCCCGTTTCTTTTGATCCAGCTCGTTGGTCTAGTGGTCTCCATCAATTCGCTATTTTGATACTTCATTGTAATACAGCTTCCTATTCCAGTAGCTTCTTTCCAAGAACTGCAGGCTTGTGAAACTCTCTTCCTGCTGACTGTTTTCCTCTTACCTATAACCTTGGTCTTTTCAGGACTAAGGCCAATAAGCATCTCCTGTTTTTGCGATAATCATATTTGTTCTTGTTAGCTCCTTACATCAAGTGGCTTCATGCCTCGTTTGGAGCAATTTTCATTAAAAATAAAATTCATAATATCTATACTCAGGTGAGTGGATTTAATTGTAGATCCATATTTTATTTCACCTTTGATTAATTCAAGACTAGATGTACCTGTGGCTTGTTGGGATACAACAACTACCACAATTTGTTCTACTTTGATTTCATTCAAAAATTGATAAACTGTGACGTTATTACTAACTAGCTAAGATATTTTAGTTTTCATTTAAATAACCTTCCTTAAAAATCAATGGAGATATTGTGAGAAAGGTTGTGGTAATTTATTATTTTTTTTATTAAATCACTTTAATTGAATACTGTTAATATCGACAAAACTATATATACTGGCATACATGTATATAGGAAAATAGGACAATACAATTACATATGAATAACATCAATTTATTATAAAAAAATAGTTATGTAAATTATGCATACAAATTGCTCTCTACAAAATATACAGTATTTCAAAAGACTATTTTGTATTATTGATTTAAATAACGGTGAGCCGTTTTGTGGTAATATAGGTGTGATAAATGAAAAAAAAATGTCATTTAAGATAACGAATGTTTTCGTTTGCACTTATTACTGGGTTTAATTGTGCTTATTTGCTGTATTATTGCTTCGTTTTAGCATATATATATATATATATATATATATATATATATATAAGGTTAGTGGGAGAGTGTAGTATCTGTTCCGATGGACACTACACCCTATAGACCGGTATCGTCTTGGCCTTCGGGTCTTGATTCCGCCGGTCTGTGGGTTTGTCCTGTGTAGTTCTAAGAGGTCCACCCTCCCAGGCTTTGCCTCTCCTCTTTGGGGTGGAGTAAGTTTATCGCTTGCTGCCTGAGGCGCCCCTATTGGGGAATACCGACGGGGCTGCCCAGACATTTTTTTGTAGGCCAGAGTGCTCACCTTCTCGGGCGCTGGCTTTTCAAATCGCACTTTCCTGACCTTGTGTCACATCTTACCTTGTGGGGGGTAGATAAATAAAAAGGTTAGTGGGAGAGAACCCCAGCAGAGTGCTCGATTATTAAGAAAAATTAAAAAATAAGAGCTTAATATTTATTTATATATGTATTACAGAAGATCAGAGCAACATCGGCACCGTCGGTTTCAAATCAAAATCAGTTCAAAATCGGATTTGTTTCCGAGGAGACAGACATAAACAGAGGCTGAAAAAGAATAAGTACACTGTTCCAAAGCCAAAATATTTTTATTAGTGTACAAAGGTCTCTGACGAGCAGTCCGTAAAAAGTGAAGGCAATATTTTCTGTTTACGGGTTGTGAAACGTTTGTAAGACAGAAAAATATATAAGCATTTGCCAGAATGAAAAATAAATAAAATATTATGATTGTGGTTTTTTTTCCTTGATTATTGAAATACAACCAATAAATATATATCCTTTAAAGCCGGAAATCTAACTTGAGCTTGTAATCTGAAACAATTTGGATGATATAAAAGGGAATATATACCTTAAAAATATATATTCTTTATATAAACCCCAATATATATATATATATATATATATATATATAGTATAAAAATATACTTATGGTAATTAAGATGCACAGAAAAATTTGTTTCATTCTTGAAGGAAATCATTAGCCTAAATTTGTAGATTTACATTCTAAGATCATTTTTATAGTTAAGCAGTGTAAACTTCCAACAAATTATAGTCTTTGATTTTATCACCTCCTATTTGTTTCTTTCAACCATTGAATTTTCCCTCCTTTTGTTTTAAAAAAAAAAAGTTTTTGCACTCTCCACTTTTAAGTGAGTCAACCAAACGAAGCACGGCCATCTCAGAATCTGTGCAGCATCACTGCAGTCACATAATTCTTTTAATAACTATAGACATGTTTGATTTTTGTATCTACTTGACACAGTAAGATTTTTGTTATTAGCTCTAACCCAACGCTTTTAGATTTTTCAGGGATGTGAGTTCTCCACCTTTTAGCGGAATTCTGCTATTTTGTTTTAATCCTGCAAAAAGCAGATTTCCGCTTAAATCACTAGAGCATTCTATTGATGTGAGTTTCTGTTTGTTTGTTTTTTTTTGGGGGGGGGGGGGTCAAATAAGAAAAAGCTGATTTCTGCCAAAGCGCTAGAGCCTTACTTCTTATTTGGCTGGATTTTATTTATCTTTCTTTCTCTTTTCCTGTTTTTTCTTTCTTTCTCTTTTTCTGTTTTTTCTCTGTTTTCCTCTCTTTTTCTTGTATTGTCTTGCTTTTTCCTTCTTATGATGGTTTCTATGAAAACTGAAGATGTTAATTTTGCTGTGAAGACTTTAAGTGATTCATGATGGGGGTAGAGAAGACTTTTGTTTCATCAAAGAATGACTTTCTGCCCTCTTGCCCCCACATGAGCACTCAGTGTCTTTCTCTTAATTTTTCTTAATTTTGACTTTCTTCTTTAACAAATTATTTTGTACATGTGTTTTTACTACTTATCACTAGCCTATCATCCAAGTTGTTTTTAGATGTTTTTTTTTTTGCACTGCCCTCCACACTCATACATACAGTTGGGAAATTTATCTCGATTTCAGCTTTTTTTGTTATTGGCTACTTGCATCTTTCTTTTTTTTACTTTATTTTATAATATACTTTTTTTAAATTTAGAAGTTTCAAGAGAAATTTTTTTAATTATTTTATTTTTAAATACTTTTTTTATTTAATTACTTATTTCAAAGTGAAGTTTATTCTATGTCTACAGTTTTTGGCGATTTAACTTCTATGGTTAAGTCAGTTTTTTATATCTTTAAACTTTAAAATGTCTAGTTTCTCGCTTAAATATAAACTACATAAATCATCTAAATATCTACAAATTGTAATTTAACTTAGATTACCCATTCGACTACCCGTGACCGTCTGCTATCCTTAAGTTTCCAAAAATGGTTTGTACCATATCTGTGGGTTTTTTTGTAATTAAATGTGCTTTTGTGCTTGTAACTTTATTTTATTTAATGCAATTTCTACTATATAATATTTTTTGTTATAGGGCTTTCAGTGGTATATATTGTGGCTTTGTAGATTATGCTTCTTGCTAAACAGTTATTTTGTAACGGGCAACTCACTCTTAATTTACAATTACATTTTTTCTCCATTTTTTTCTATCTGATTTATCACTATTTTTATCAGTCATTACTATTTCTTATGTTTTTATTTTTATTATTATTGTTGTTATGATTGTATTTGTCGTTTTTTCTTCAAATTTTACGTTTATTTTATGTTTATTTTTCTATTGTTTAATATTTTGTTTTTATGAGTTTAATGGTCATTTCTAGATTCTCATAAGATTCTCATAAGATAGTTTCCAAATAATGTTATTGAATATGGTATGCGTATGACTAGTTACAGGAATATGTTTATCAAATTTAGGAATTTCTTATCTAGTTTTGTTTTCAGCATATGATTGTATGGCAGAGTGAATCAAATGATATTTCTATTATTTTTTTTATTATAGTTTGGTATCTTGTTTCTTATATTTAATGTCAATGTTAGCATACCTACTGTTTTTTTAGAACCGTGTCATAGGTGTTACGTCAATTCTTAAATATCCTTTCATTAGTAAATTTATTACTGGGCCTATATTAAATAGAACTAGTAATCTGTTTATAATTGATGGAAGGTGGTTAGACTTTGGGTGCACATATATCGGGTTGGCATTATCTGTTAAATGCAGCTCATATTTAATTTTATCTAAGTTGAAAGTGATATCTAGGAAGTTTTTTTATTTTTTATCTTTTCTAATACTCTATTTTTTTCATTTCCATATATATATAATCTTACTGAAAGTTTTACCTTTGACCCTTTTGAGTGCCTTATAGCTGATCCATCATCTTGATACAAGCCGCTATAACTATTTTCAAATATATTTGTCATAGTGTACAGAATATATAGGCCTACAATGTCTGATACTACTATAGAGTCTAAGGCTCCCATTGCAAGATGAAAGGAACTCGTCATTCTGGTCTTTATCTATTAATAATTATTATTATTATTCATTACCGATTTTCTACACTTCTTAATTATGTGGATTTCATTGTTAGATATTTCAGTGTATATCTCTGAATTCTAAAGCCATGTTGACAAGTTCTTCAGAGATTGATAAATACAAATCTACAATGTTGAATTGTAGGAAAATATATTTATTTTTATTTGTGATTTTCAATTTTTTTAAATTATTTTATTTTAGCCAACTTTAAGATTTTCCATTCAGCTACCAGATTCACTCTTACGTCCTCAAAAATGCTTAGCGATATACTATATCTGTGTGTGTTTTAATTGAATGTATTTTTGTGATTATAGCATTTTTTTTTTTCATTCTAAGCCGTTTCTCTTATATAATATTTTTTGTTTAGTTTCAGTAGTGTATATTGTGCCGCCTTGGTAGATTATGCTTTTTTTTTTCAAACCATTATTTTGTAATGGACAATTTATCCTTATTTTACAGTTACATGTTTCCACAATTTTTACTTTTCTTTCTTTCTGAACTATTGCTATTTCTTTAGTTATTATTATTATTATTTATTTATTTATTTATTTATTTATTTACTCACTAACAGTTAACACACGAGTCATTTTTCAGTGAACGCTGACCGCCAACAACAGGGGGTGTCCTCTGGATTCTAGGGTGATAATAAGTCTCCCTAGATTTCTGTACTCTCCGCTTCTTTCAACAGTCGTTTACCATAGATTTCTTGTTGAGAATGGCAGTTGGCCTGTTCTGGACTCTGGATTCTAGTACTCTCGGTGCTCTTCCAGTGGGGGTCTGGATGGTGCTCTCCCTCCTTGATCTTTCCATCATCCTCGACCCTTCATAAATATTTTGTGTGGTACCAGCCTAGAAAATGCGACCTAAGCCCCTCATTATCCTAGTTTGTCTCAGAAGTCTTTGAAAAAAAAGTAAAAGTTTAAGAATTTTGCTTTATTTGTGTCTACTATCTATTGTTCAAGTTTCATAAAATTCGGAATATTTTGAATTTTCAAAGAAGTGTTAAAAAGATTTGTGGCTTAAGTGGAAGTTCATCTTTTTATACACCCCCACACCTCCTTACCAGACTCACATGCTCTATAAATTTTATGACCCCCTCCCCCCTCCCTATCGCCCCTAAAAACAAGCACCAAATATATGTGCAGACTATGACTAAAACATTCACAGTAACCTCCTGATTATCAATATGTCGTTCGTTTTGCCAGGAGATCAACTGTTGAAAACTGATGCTTGAACACACATTTTGTTTGCTGTATATTTATTTGTTATTCTCTAACCTTTATCTATTTTACTGTTATTCCTCAATGTCTTTTTAGCAGTTTGTGAAGAAAGTTTGGGTTAGGGTTGAACATTTCCAATAAATGTTTAATTCTCCAATCATTATCATCCCGTAAAAACAGAAAAAAAAAACTTCAAACAGATGAACAAACAAAATGTGCGTCTTATGATGACAGTCAATTGTAAATCGCGCACAATAACCTGTTTATTATCTTCCGACATGATCATAATAATCTGTAAATATTTGTATATGAGTTCATGATTAGTCATCAATAAATATGGATATAATTAATCTGGTACACAAAGACTGACACTTATATACACATGCAGGCGTATACACATGCTGATTTACACACCCATATATTACAGATACACACACACACACATTTACCCAGACAGATACACACACACACACATTTACCCAGACAGATACACACACACACACATTTACCCAAACAGATACACACACACACACACATTTACCCAGACAGATACACACACCCACATTTTTACCCAGACAGATACACACACATTTACCCAGACAGATACACACACATTTTTACCCAGACAGATACACACACACACATTTTTACCCAGACAGATACACACACACACATTTTTACCCAGACAGATACACACACACACACATTTTTACCCAGACAGATACACATATACCCAGACGGACGGACACACACACATACCCAGACGGATTACGCACACATGCATACCCATACAGATATGCACACACACTTACCCAGGTAGACACACACATACCCAGACAGATATGTACACACATACCCAAACATATATACACACACACATGCCTAGCCACACACACACACACCTAGACAGATACCCAGACAGATACGCACACTTACACATATACCCAGACACACACACACACACACATATTAAAGTATTAATTAAAACCAAATTGTCATAAAAGTAAAACTAAATTATTTATGGTGATGCATATGTATAAAATTATTTAATGTAAATAACTTCCAAAACATTCAGTCTGTTAATAAATTAAGATTGGACAGTTTAATTGCTTAAAAGTTACTGTCAAATTTGGAAGGGTCAATAATTAATTAATTAATTTTTTTTTAATTCAATTATTAACCAAACCTTTTAAAGTTTGACTAGTTTTAAAAAATAAATAAATGCATTCTGTTGGTTTTAATTGCATAATTTTTTTAAACATGATTTTTAAAATGTTATTTGATTCTATGCGCTTGCATGGTTGATTTCAATTAATATTTATATTTATTAAAATTGTTTTTATGGGTAACTGAATAAAGAAAAAAGTAAATTATTCTTGTTAGAACTTACCCCAGCAAAAATGGTTTGGACACCATTTGTATTCATCTAATAATAATTTTTTTGACACTGCTTATGGCAGAATCATGATGTCAGATGTTGCGGCAATGAATTTACAAAGTTTCCAGAGATTTCTTCTTTTTTTTTTTTTTTTTTTTTTTTTGCACATCTGTTTCTATGTGAATAATATTGTTATATTTAACTGTTATTTTTCATTAATAATGATTGGGCTGGAATTGCTCCAGTTGCTGGAGGTTTTTCCCTGTTTTTTTTTAAAATTTTGTCATATCAGACAGAAGAGAGCTACTATGTCAGGGACCACTCTGACATGGTAATTCTCGAAAAAAGAACAAGCAGTTTAACACTTTTGGTAATCAAGGTTCCTGCCATACTAGCTCCAACAATTTGATCGTTTTCAAACTCGCACATTTTTACCCTAATTCTATCAAAATCTGAAAAAGGATTACAAATATAAAGTCAAGTCAATTTTAAAAAAAAAAAAAATACCTACAATGGCTATAAACTCCCATAATGAAATTCTTGATATAATGCTTTATTGAAATATTTTTTGCGCAACTCCTGTATATATATATATATATGCAAACCTACATTTACTGGTTTATATTGTCACTGGGACTCTTTTTGCCCCATACAAAGAAAAATAAATCTTATTAAATGTTTGGTTCATCGTGCTTTAAAGATTTGCTCTGAATCCCTGATTGATTCGGAGATTGAATTTATCAAAGAGGTGCTCGTTGAAAATGGGTACCCTCTCGATATTGTTAATTCCAATATCGTTACTAAGATCGCTCATTTTAACAAGCCTAAACTTTTTGGTCCTCCAAAATGCCCGGCGTACCTCAGATTACCTTGGTTGGGTAATATTAGCATAAAATTTGCCAATCAAATTTCTGTAGCTGTACGTCGGTGTTACCAGGCATCTAATCCTAGAATTGTTTTTTCTGCTCGACCTTTGCTCAAATCTATTCATAAGGATATTCTCCCACCCCAACATATTAGTAATATTATTTATCTTTTTAAATGTCGGTGCGATGCCGTATACGTGGGAAGAACAGTGCAAAGGTTTGAATCCAGAATCAAACAACACATCCCCCCTGCCATACGCCAGGGCCGACTAAATAATTTAAATAATTTAGTTAATACATCCGGGTCTGCTATTGCTGCCCATCTCATAAATAGCGCCGAATGTGCGTCGACGTACACTAGTGACTGGTTTTCTGTCATAAGTAGATCGCATTCCCTATTCCACCTCAAAGTCCTGGAAGCCATATATATAAAGTCAATCAAACCTTCCCTTTGTAAGCAAAAGGAATGGCTTTTAGGACTTAATGTGATCAACTTATGACTCTCCTCCCCATATTTTTTTTTTTTTTTTTTTCTCCTAAACTTGTCACTAGTGTTCATTACAAATTGTTTTTAGGTTTTAGTCGTATTCAATCATTTCCACGTTTTACTCTGATGAGTGTGGACGAAAACCGGTTCAGTACATTAATTAATTTCTTTTTAATCGTTTTCTCTCGTTTTTTTATATTTGTTTAATCTCATTCGACCCTCCAAAAAATGTCCCAAACGTCCGTATTCCTCGCCGTTATATATATATATATATATATATATATATATATATATATATATATATATATATATTGGCTAATATTGTGCATACTTTTTCATGGCTTTACTTCATAAAACAAGACGGCTGCTCTTTTTGGGTAGCGATCCGTAAATCTCTCTTTTAATGGAGACGTAATCAATGTGAGTTGTTTGGGTTTTTTTTTACTTTTGATTACTGCATCGCTATGTATTTTTTTCTGAAGGAGAACTTTTTGGGGTTTCTGATGCGTCCATAGAGTAAAAATTTGGGATTAACATACAAATATTGGATGTCCTTCTGTGAACGAAACGGTGCGCAAATGTACCAAAATTATTGTTTTGAAAAGATGATCAGTAAGGTGAATAAAATCTTGGTCATTGGAATGAAGCATGATATTGTTTACTTATATATGTTAACAATGATCAAGCTTTTATCTTGAAAAAGTTGGTCTATGTAAAGAATAGAAAGTATATGCAAATATATATATATATATATATATAATTATTTCTACAATCAGACAATGCTGCAGCCCACCCAAACCATGAAAGTCACAGACCAGAAGTCCTAAACTCGAGTTTCGCCCTAAATTTTGGGATCATCAATAAAACATGTCCGAACTCAGGATTCGAAACCCAAGTCACTTGCATGCGAGGCGAGTATTCTGCCACTGAGTCACAATGCCACATACAAAAAAGTCTGGCTCAGTGGCAGAGTACTCACCTCGCATGCAAGTGACTTGGTTTTCGAATCCTGAGTTCAGACATGTTTTATTGATGATCCCAAAATTTAGGGCGAAACTCGAGTCTAGGACTTCCGGTCTGTGGCTTTCATAGTTTGGGCGGGCTGCAACTTTGTCTGATTGTGGAAATAATTATATATAATCATCTAACATTAAAAATCAATATATATATATATATATATAATAGTTAATAGATTTGAAATGCATAATGTAATCTTTTCTTTTCTTTTCCAGTCATGTGACCGTATTATTGTTTCCTCTATTTACCGATTGTCTGTCAAGTTGAAAACAGCAACTGACCGGACAGTTCAAAGATTAAGGTAAGCCTTTTATTAAGTAAATAAGCAAATGTAAAAAAATAGAATAGACTAATTAAAACTGGGTTAAATAAATCAAAAATAAATTTAAAGATGAAGTAAATAAATTAAAATAAAATGATAAAATTGAGTAAATAAAATTTTAAAATAGAATAATTGAAAAGTAGAAGAAAAAAATGAAATAAATAAAAAAATAGAATAAATTAAAACTCAATTAAAAAATATAATAAATAAATATAAAAATCAAAATAATAGAATTAAGAATCAAAAAATAAAATAATTAATAAAAAAGAATAAAAATATAATAACGTTACTAATAAGCTCTACTCACAGTATTGAGCACTTTTTAAGTAAATACTGAAAATCGATACACAATATATTATGTCATCTTATAATATATGTGTATACATAAAATAATGATAGTATTTAACTATTAATTTTTATTAATTTCTTAATCTGTAGTTATTAATATAAAGTTCTTTACATAAAAAGGCTATTTTATATAAGTACTGAAACAAATTTATTGAATAACATAATTTATTGATTTTCTTATGAGAGCAAAAAAATGTCACAAAACATTTTAAAGTGAAATTTAGACTTGGTGTTTCTTCCCCAGTATCTTAATGCTTGGTGAAATGCTTATCGAACGGAATCAGAGATGCTGATAGGTACGTGTCCTGCGTCGGGGATGCATAAAAAATGTAGGTGCTTGTGAACTGTAAGTCCGAAAGAAAAAAAAATTTACCTTTAAGTTGAAAAGAGTGAAATAAGGAGGAGAGAACTCTAGTTTCAACCACAATTTATCTGAAAATGGAGTTTACTATTGTAATTATTCTAAAATAAAGTTTTAAAAAACGCATTCAGCATCAATGAAAAATAAAATGATTTATTAAAATAAATTATCACAGAAGAAGGAAAAATAGAAAAGATACGTAAATGGAAGGGAAAAAAACATGAAACACGGGAAATAAAGTTTTTGAAATAAATGATTTAATTATTTCTCTGATGGGCAATCTGGATTTTGCAAATATACTATTATTCCTAATGGAAATTTTCCTTGCACAATAGCCACATGGGCAATGCTACCCATCAGTTGTTTTTAATGTTGGTGCAAGTCGCATGTCATGGCCACAGATGCCGGTTTCCTCACCTGAAATTAATCTGTGCGATTTCAAGAAGTCTGTTAGTTTGGCATTATCTCTGGTTAAATATAAAATATCTTGCAAGTTCAGAGCATTAAAATCCATTTTCAAATAAATCGCGTTTGAAATTTGAAACTAGAGTTCTCTCCCCCTTATTTGACTCTCCTCAACTTAAAGATAATTTTTTTTGGGGGGGGGGGGGGGCTACAGTCCACAAGCACCAAAATCTAAAAGGGTGCAGTAATATCCAGGGATGCATGTCGATTTTTTTCTCCAAAAAATGATACATTGAATGTATCAAAAGTAACTTTGTATTTATTTGTTATTTAGTAATAATAAAATTTCCCAGGGATTTATTAAAATCAGATTTGTGCATTTAAGGACTCGTTAAATTAAAAAGCTATCACGATCATTGGGCAACGAAAGGTCCAAAAGGATTTCTGTAAATACAGTGGTTCTAGTCTCGCTCAAGGCCAGACTTAAAGTTCCTGTGGTATATGAGCTGTGTTACACATAATCCCTTAGGATTTTTTTAATACTTTTCTAAAAAGATCATCCTTATGAAAGGTCTCGGCTGGCCACCGGAAAAGCCTTGGCTTTAGGTTGCCCATGCACAGCCTAGACAAAGGATTAATGATAAAAGTAAAAATTAATAAACTAAAGAAATTAACTCACTAGTAGTAGCAGTTTAATGATATTGCTTCTCACAAGTGGATATTGATTTACTCCCCTCCAGGAGTTAGGCACAAGGCCAGTTTTTATCTTACTCCCACAAGTAAGATGTGACCCAAGGTCGGGTCGGGAAAGTGGGATTTAAAAATTGCCTGGGCAGCCCCGTCGGCATTCCCCGGTAGGGGCGCCTCAGGCAGTAAGCAATAAACTTACTCCTCCCCAAAGAGAGGAGGCAAAGCCTGGGAAGGTGGACTTCCCAGAACTGCACAGGACAGGCCCATTGACCGGCGAAAATCAAGACCCGAAGGCCAAGACAACACCAGTATGGGGTGCAGTATCCATCGGAACAGATACTACACTTTGATCTTAGCCAAAAGGCCAAGAACAAGGATTAGCCACAAGTGGATAGAGAGGATAGAAGTTTGGAATCCATTTTCCTTCTCACTAATAAACTCTCTGATGGCTGATGAGACCGATTCTTGATCCACAGATATGAATGGCATATGAGTATAGGTTGATACCTGCGCACTCTCCTCTAGCACTTGAAATCCCCTTGGTATGCCTACCACCGTGTTGCATGATCACAGCCCGGTCTCCTAACTTTTGCGGTGAGATGTTACTATTTGTGAGAATGGACGTGGATGCGGACTCTGTATCTTTTGTGCTGATCTCCTACTAAATGTAAATCTGTATGGTACGACTTTTTTGGCTTGATTTTGTTGTTGGCGTTGATTTGCCCGTGAACCAGGTACTTACAGAAGGGACCACGTGAAGGCTGTCAACATCTATAAGCGAAAGTGGTGTTATAGAACCGACTGCATTCGAACTTGGTACATCCAGGTCGTCAGTCTGCGTCGGTATCCGCTTCGTCATTGTCACCTCCCACTGATCTTGTTTCAGAGTGGTTAATTCACTATAAAGGATTTAAGCGGAACAGTTTGTGCTTTGACATGCGATATACGTGACCAACTGATCTCAGCTGATGCAAAACAAATATGCACTCGAGTGGAATGATGTTCATCCCTTGTTTATATTTCCGGAGGAAGGGCGGGTATGTTTATAATTGAATTAACGCATCATCAAAAAACTAGCAGGACTCCGGGGAAGTTTCACGGTTTTTTACCTGTCTTCTTTTTGTAAAACTAATACTACTACTACTACTAATCATCATCATCATCATTATCATCATCATCATCATCATCATCATTATTATCATCATTATATTATTATTATTATTATTTGGTTTTGTATGTAAAACTACTACTACTACTACTAATCATCATCATCATCATTATTATTTTATCATCATTATCATTATTATCATCGTCGTCATCATCATCATCATCATCGTCATCATTTGGTTTTGTATGTAAGATGCTGCGAGTGAACACCAGGCAACATCTCACGCCGGCTCTACATTTTTTTTAAAATATTTAATTAAACTATAATCAAAAGGGACATTTTCAATCTGTGCACTGGTTTAGAATTCTCTGAAAACCCCTACACAGAAACCGGAAGCCACAAAAAAGGGAAAATATCACGATTGACCAGATATTTCAGTGAAATCAGCTTGTGGTGTCTTTCAATCGTAGACGTGTCCGTTTTCTTCCTGGGATTCTCATGGATGATCCTGCTCTTGAGGAGAAATCAACTCTGAAACTTCTTGGTCTTTCTCTCTCATCAAATCTTTCTTGGAGTTCATACATTAGATCCATTGCTCTTTCTGCTTCTCGTAAAGTCGGTTTTCTCTATCGCTTCAAACATGTTCTCACACCTGAGGCTATTCTCTATCTGTAAAAATCTACAATCAGATAATGTATGGAGTACTGTTGTCATATTTGGGCTGGTGAATCTCTTTCCCATTTGAGGGTTCTTGATAAGGTGCAGAAACGTATCTGTAATTTTATTAGCCACACCCTTTCTTCTCTGTACCCTCTCTCTCACAGACGTGATGTTGCTAGTCTCAGTTTTTTCTATAAATACTATTATGGCATGTGTCCTACAGAATTATGTGATCTATTCCCTGCTTCCTTTGTTTCAGCGCATTTGAGTCGTTGGTCTAGTGGTCTCCATCTATTTGCTGTTTTGATACCTCAGTGTAATACAGCTTCTTATTTCAGTAGCTTCTTTCCAAGAACTGCAGGCTTGTGGAACTCTCTTCCTACTGACTGTTTTCCTCCTACCTATATCCTTAGTCTTGAAAAGACCAAGGCCAATATGCATTTGCTGTCTTTGCGATAATAATCTTTCGTTCTTATATCAAGTAGCTTCATGCCTTGTCTGGAGCGATTTTCATTAAAAAAATCTAGTGTAATTTGAGAATGGTATGTTTTGCTTACACATGGATGTCTGAATATTTGGGAAATTTCGCATTTTTTCATTAATGATATTTTTGATATTCAAAAATCTGTTGTTTATTTAGGTGTCCAAGTAATTTTATAAGAGGCTTTGTCGGTCTATAACACGTAAATTTGAAATGGCAGTTTCAGTGATTTTTCATGCTTAAGCTTAAGAAAACATTTCCGTCAGTAAACACACAGTTTTAAAAATGATGTTTTATTTATTTGTTATTTTATCCTGCAGAGAATCTGAGAAAGCCAGCCCAATGCCTTTACTGACAGATTATTTTATGGATCAAGATTCTGGTGAAATGCCAGCATGGACGTCTGCAAATCGTGAATTAGCTGCAATTCTCTGTAATTTAAGACACATTGAACATCGCGTTCGGGGTAAGAATACAAATTTACTATTCATATTTTATGCAAATATATATCTACATGAGTACGTAATACATGTTTCTGAAGCTAAAAAAAGGAATACATTATATCCATGCATATAATATGATCCTGTATTACAGCCATCTATGTGTACATTTTTAATGGTATTACAGCCATCCATATGTATATTTTTTAATGGTATTACAGCCATCCATATGTACATTTTTAATGGTATTACAGTCATCCATATGTACATTTTCAATGGTATTACAGCCATCAATATGTACATTTTTAATGGTATTACAGCCATCCATATGTACATTTTTTAATGGTATTACAGCCATCCATATGTACATTTTTAATGGTATTACAGCCATCCATATGTACATTTTTAATGGTATTACAGTCATCCATATGTACATTTTTAATGGTATTACAGTCATTCATATGTACATTGTTAATGGTATTGCAGCCATCCATATGTACACTTTTTAATGGTATTACAGCCATCCATATGTATATTTTTAATGGTATTGCAGCCATCCATATGTACACTTTTTAATGGTATTACAGCCATCCATATGTATATTTTTAATGATATTACAGCCATCCATATGTATATTTTTAATGGTATTACAGCCATCTATATGTACATTTTTAATGGTATTACAGCCATCCATATGTACATTTTTATTAGTATTACAGCCATCCATATGTATATTTTTAATGGTATTGCAGCCATCCATATGTACACTTTTTAATGGTATTACAGCCATCTATATGTATATTTTTAATGGTATTACAACCATCCATATGTACATTTTTAATGGTATTACAGCCATCCATATGTACATTTTTAATGGTATTACAGACATCCATATGTACATTTTTAATGGTATTACAGCCATCCATATGTATATTTTTTATATAAGTTGTAATGAGTATTTATATATGATAGAACTATGTGCTGCTCTCCATGCATTGCGTTTCTCTTATTACTGTACAGAACATAGCCTATAATTAATAGATTATAATGTACTTTACAATACATATACTGAACAACAATACAAAAACTACTTTTTTGTTATTGAAATGAACCGAATTTAAGAGTCAATGTCTATTGAGTACCTTCACCAAATATCGGGTGTTTTTTTGTTTATGGTGGGGTTATTGTAAATAAGCACCATCCATCTTTTGGTATTTAACCATTATTCTTTTATTTTATTCTCTTTGTTTTGTTTTGTTTTGCAGTCATTGATCAGGCCTTATTCCCAGACAAAGAAGATGGTTCTGAACTTGATGGAATCGGTAATCAGCGAAGAGAGAAGGAGAAAAAACTTCGTTACTTACAGGAAATCGAAAGAATACGGACGGAAATTGCTGGCTTTCAACCTATTGACAATCCTGAAGACAAATTATGGAAAGAAGAAGAAAGCAAGATGGGCAATCTTGATGGTAGTTCTAATTGCAGTGGCGAAGAAGAAGAACTCTTTTAGTCATTGGCAAAAGAAGAAAAACCATGGTACAAACAATACAACACTTCTACTCCCGCCTCCGAATTATACCAAATTCCAAATTTGGTTCTGTTATTATAATTACAAAACGTTCACAGAAATAAAAAAAATAAAAAAAGGAAAAAGAAGAAGAAAAAAAATAGTAAAAATTTAAATATTGTGCATACATTGTTTTCTATTTTTTTACCTTTTATTTATCGTTGACTTTTTGGTTATCAAGTTACTGGTTAATTCGTCATTTCACAGCGAAAATGGCAAACAATAAATCGTCTGCATTTTTCCTACCTCACAAATGAGTAAATAAACCCAAATAAATTGTTTTGGACTAATTTCAAATTTACCTTAAATTATTTTACAAGAAATACAGTTGAGAAATTAGTCCAAAACAATTTATTTGGGTTTACTTACTCATTTGTGAGGTTGGCAAAAAATCATTAAAATGCAGCTGATTCATTGTCCGCTATTTGGGCTGTGAAACGACGAATTAACCAAGTTACTCAAGGATAAGTGTTAATGCTTAGATAGATTGTCAGTTGAATGATAAAGAATATTATGAGAAGATTGAAAATGATGAAATGGATTGTTTACTTAAGAGGACGGTTTATGACAACTATTCGCTGGCATTGGATTTGAAGATCACCATGTTGTAGCCCATGGTTATTGTGTTCCACAGATGGGAAAAAAAACTTTGTTCATGGAAATTATGTTTGAGGAGGAGAAAAGGAAAGTTCTTTGCAGTTATGGTAGAAAGACAACTTCTTGCCGTGAATTTATTTTTTATGAATCTTTTTCTAAAAATAGTAAATTTCAGAAAGTAATATTTCAACAAATGTTTTTTTAAAAAAAGCAGCAAACAATATTCTTATCTATGTGTAATTATATATAGACGAACATTTTACCTGTCACTATTAAATCCAATTTTTTTTTTAAGTTAAATTTTTAAATATTGATCTTTGTGTGCTAGAATATAAATCCTGAAAATGACATACACATACCATAAGTCACTCTTGAGCTGTTAAACCTAACATAGTTATATGAGACAAGAGGGAGAAAGTAGCACCCCTAGTTGAAGTCAGTGTCCCTAATGATGCAGGATTAAACAGAGCTGAAAAGGAAAAGATTACAAAATACCAAGGTCTTATGTACGACATGAGAAGAAACTGGAATCTTAGGAAGAATTATAGGAGCAACCGGACTAATGAAAAATAATTTTAAAAACTACCTGGTGAATATACCCGGTGAACCAAGTGCAAGAGAGATACAAACAATTCCACTTAAAGGGATGCTTAGAATCTTAAAAAGATCTCTCGGCTGGAGTATCTGAAATAGCAGGTGAATGTCTAGCATCCGGTGAGACGCCCCATCCCCAGCAAAAACGAAAAGATCAGAAAATAAAAAAGATAAGAGCACGTTCCCACATAGGAGCGTTGCTGAGGTATGAACAAGATACTGAATAATGAATTAAGTAATTTACATTTCAAATATGAAAATGACTGGTTTCAAATAAATCTTGATTGAATATGATCATATTTGGTTTGATAACTGTTTTACATGCTGACGTGTGTGGGACAGCTTTTAGAAATTCACTTCAAAACTAACCTATTTCTAGCCGAGTTTTTATTTATTCCCCTTTCTCTCAAATCTATCCTTGTCACTTCCCCCATGTTTTCCTTGGCCTTCCCCTGTGAGCTGAGCCTGCTACCTCAACTGTTCTACATCTACTAGCCTGAGAACTTTCATCCATTCTTTCAATGTGACCATACCATCGAAATGTACTCTTCTGCAAACATCTCTCTATATCATTCTCATATCGTTTCTCTCCATGCAACACATGTTCTCAACTGACCAGCTTTCACTTCCATACATCCTCACACTGCGTACACATGCTTGATAGACACCTGCCTTTGTCAACAGTGTCAACGCTCTGCTGGTTAGTAATGGCAGAAGTTAAGGACATGTGTATCATAGAGAGAAATGATACATGGTGCTAGTATAATAGGAAGAGTTAGTTCTGCCATTACTAACCAGCAGAGTGTTTACTAGCAATATCCACCGACCATCAAATGGTTTGGATAATCAGATGCCAAAGTGGTTTCTCCTAAAATAGTCATATTTTAAAAACCAAATCACTTTAAGTCGTCAAAATACCACCATTTTGTTCGGAAATGAATATCCTTTCATATGCATTGATAGATAATAATCTGCATTATATATTTGAAGAGTTTTCAGCAAATAAAGTCATAAAAATGTTAACATCATTTTCGGCCATCTACCTCACTTTTTACCACCACCCCTTTTAAAACTATTGTACCATTCGGCTATGATGAATTTCATCATGAAATTTGGGAAACAATCAGGAAAAATATCAATTTCAATTATTGTCGGGGTATAAAATTAATTATTTTTTTTGTAGTCTTAAAAATTAACCTTCAACATGACGTGTATCCACATTTAAAAAAAAAAAATTTTCTTACCCTAACTAGTAAATAAATCAATCTTTTATCTTTTTTTTATAAATTAAAATTATAATTGTATGTTGCTTTGTCTTTCGGTAGTAGTAATTTTGAATTAGTCTATACGAAAAAATATTATCCCCTTTACGAAGAAAGTCAACAATGGCTGCTAGTAGTACTGATACAGCAATCAATCAGCAGCAGCAGCTAGTTATGAACAGTTAGCTTTGTAAAATTCGTTTACGGACTTTTGAAAAAAAAAAAAAAAAAATACTTTTTGTGCTTAAAAAAGTTAATGCTGTTTATGTTTCTTTTATAAAAAAAATCCTTCAAGAAATACTGGTTTTCAAATATACTCAGCTTTCAAACTTTAATTTTAAATTTTAGTAATGACTTTCTAGTCGCCAATTAAAAAAAATAAATAAGATTCTATTTTTTTAAGCAATTACGTGTGAACATCCTAAAAGTCTTGGCAAAAAATTTTTTTTAAATAATTTAGAATTCAGAGTGGGGGGATTAGTTTCGCATATAAATTTAATAAAATGATCTCCCATTTCCCGGCCATTCTTGCCTTTTAGTGCAATTTAAAAAAATATTTTTTCAAGCTGAAAACTTGATATAACATAAATAATTACTCTACCACTAACTCTAGGTTCGAGTGACAAGCCCACCTCTAAAAATGCCTTCTCTTGAACGTGCCGTACCATTAACTTTAAATCTGAGTGACAAGCCACCACCTGAAAAAACTCCCTTAACTCTAACACTAAGTTCGAATGGTAACCTCCATCCAAAACAAAATCCCTTCCATAACCTTATCACTAACCATAAGTCCGAGTGGCAAGCCCCCAATCCTACAAAAAGCCCATTAAAACCACACATAATAGTCTAAAAAAAAGGAGGAAGAAAGCAGAACCCATAAAGAAAAATGCACATGATTTATTTCCCATAGAAAAGAATTGATTAATGTCTTAAAACGCTAGAATGGCCCGGAATTGGTGAATTATTTTACATTAAATTTATGTGAAACTGTTATATCGTAGTAATAACAATAAATAGATAAGAACACAAGACAGGAATAAGAAATGTATTAAGAATACTTAATTACATATAAGTCAGTCGCAAATACAGGCTCTAGGCAGACGTGCGATAAGCGGTTTCCCTTTGGTTAGGCAAAGGTGTTGACTTTATAGTGACCTGATAAATCCATCATGTCACCATGGGTAAATCCGGATCAGTCTATAACAGAAACTAATCCCCCACTCAAAATTTTAAAATAATTGTTTTTTTTGTTCCGCTTAGTTTTCAGGGTGTTCGCATGTAATTGCTCCTATCCCTACCACTAACCCGAAGTCAGAGTGGCAAGCCTCCATCCCCCCCCCCCACAAAGACCCCTTTAAAACTATGCATAATCGTCTAAAAAAAAAGGAGCCCCCCCCCCCCCCAGGATTTATCTCTCATAGAAAAAAATGGTTAACTGCCTTACAACACTACAATGGCCCTGAAATTTGGGATTATTTTACATTAAATTTATATGTGAAACAAATCCCTACTCTAAATTTTTGTTTCTTTCTGCTAAGTTTTTCAGGGTGTTCACATGTAATTGCCTCAAAAAAGGGTATCGCATATTTTGGGGAGGCAAGGGGGCGATTTAGCGGAAGGTGTTAATCTACAATAATACCAAAGAAATCTTGCAATATATTCATTTTTAAACAGTCCTAGTATTAGATTTCAGTTACAATTCAACTTTGAGTTCTTTAACTTTTTTTTTTAACGGATACATGGTATTTTTTAAGGTATTGCAGCATATTTATGTGCATTTGCTGCAGATTACTTGGAAACTATTAATTTCTGGAGATTTTCAGCGGCATATTCTGATTCCTTGTACAAAAATACACTTATATGGTAAATTTCATTGTTTAATCTTGTGTTTTAACAAAGATATAACATTTTTACTGAAAAATTAGTGTAAAAAATGTGACGAAACACATATGGTCTTAAAGAGAGGGAAAAATATCCAATCGTGCGAGGCACAAAAATAGTCATAACTTCCTTATTTTTAGTCAGATTTAAAAAATTTAAAAAGATTCTTTCTTAGATCATTAAGCTCTTTCTAAATATGCCATTATTGAGATATTTTAAACAATTAAAAAAATGTCATGTGTATTTATTGCATTGTCGGCCAGAGAAAAGGTCTATTAGGCATGCGTACACAGTATGATGATGTATGGTAGTAAAAACTGACAGATGATGAGGGTTGAGGATATGTATTCGATGGAAAAAAAAATAAGAATCATATGATGGATGTGTAATGTTAGTCTTAAAGACAGACTTGGATCTGATGACCTCAGAGGAAGATTACATCTTTAGAATACACGCAGATGTGTGCAGAACAGTAGTTGTTGGTTTTGTCACATTGAAGGAATGGACGAGAGTTAAGGTAGCAAGTTTAGTTCACAGCGGAAGGCCAAGACAAACATGGGAGGAAGTTATAAAAATGGACTTGAGAGAAAGAGGGATAAAAAGAATTTTAAAAGACCTGGTCAGAGATAGGTTAGTTTGGAACTCGATTTCTAAAAGCCATTCAACACATACAAGCGGATAAAACAGAAGTGAAATCGAATATGATAATGATACAGGACACCATATTTTGAAGAGGGGGGGGGGACAAAATCAAAATACCAATCTTTTTAACCATAATATACGTTGCCAATGGCTGAGGAATGAGCTGGCACGTGGTTGCCTTTAGCATAGCTGAGCCATACTGGGTGGCAGAGAACAGTCCAGTGAGCGGACACTGCGAAAAATCCCTCAATTCACAGGTGTCTCCAGGGACAGCAATAGTAGGACAAAAGATCGAAGAGAAGAATGGAAGGAAGTCTGGCGGCGATCTGAAGAACGTGGTGGGGACAGGATTGTGATATCTGGAAGTCTTTAGTGTTCAACCAACAGGTCCAGCGGCGAATGATTAGTTCAGTCGTTTTGCTCTTGGACCCGAAGCAAGGGAGTAATTCGGCAGTGACATCCGTGACTGAGTAGCCCTTTTCAAGGATCCACTCTGCTCACCCCGAATGGGGAGGGGGCTAGAAAAGGTGCCCTAAAAATAGTTTGCTTCACCTTAACCTGCCTGTAAAACTGCTTTTAGGGGGTTTCACCTTAATTGCTGTCAAAACAATGAAGTAAAATTAAAAATGGCATCATGGAATGTCCTAACGCGACTGAACTTAAACCTTTCAAGACCTAGAAGAAGAACTGTTCTAGTCACATACGAACTCCAGAGACTCGACATCAATATTGCAGCACTTTCAGAAACCTGCCTTTCTAGTGAAGCACATTTGCGTGAAGAAGGTGGTGGCTACACTATTTTCTGGAAGGGCTACGAGCCTGACAACCCACGACTACATGGAGTCGGCTTTGCTATAAAGAACACATTGATGTTGAGACTCAGTGAATTACCAGTCGGCATAAACGAATGCCTTATGACCCTCAGAGTTCAAACTGGGGAAAACTCTTATGCCACAGTAATCAGCGCATATGCCCCTCACATTCAATGCCGATGAACAAACGAAGGAGGCATCCTACAATGACCTTGACAAACTGCTTTATGCCATTCCGATTGAAGATAGAATCATTCTTCTTGGTGATTTTAATGCGAGGGTTGGTAGGTGTTAATCTATGCGAGTGATCTCCCCCTGAACACTCTCCCAGGCTGGAGGCAGCTTCCGGCCGGAAGTGATGAGACCGCCATTATTGTTTACCTATAATCTGTAATGGAGCGCGAATAGACTATTCTCTCCATATACGTTATCGAAGTCCGTGTTTACATTCTTTTTGTTACATAGTAACACTTCTTTATTTTCATATTAACATTGGTAGCAGAGCGAAAAGTTGTTATGGCTTCAAAATTCATTTCACCGCCTGTCTTAATTAACGACAAATACAGCACGTGGAAAAAGGAGATGCAAATTTGGGAGATGTCTACGTCGCTTGACAAGACGAAACGTGCCCCCTGTAGTATTTCTTTCTCTGGAAGGAAAACCCAGAGAAGCGTTTCTAGAATTGGACGTGGTGGCCCTTAATTCCGAGGACGGAATGACGCATCTATATGAAAAACTGGATACCCTTTTTTTAGAAGATGTTAATCAGTCGGCTTTTCTAGCCTACGAGACGTTTGAAGCATACCGCAGACAGCCCGATACATCAGTGGAAGACTTTCTCATTAACTTTGGCCGACATGTCGCCAAGTTGAAAGATTTCAACATCGTCCTACCTGAACCCGTACTTGCGTTCAGGGCATTGAAAGCTGCCACTCTCACTCCAGAAAATGAAAGATTAGTCAAAACCACCGTCAGCGAATTGACACTATCTTCCATGTCAGGGCAGTTAAGAAAGATCATGCACAGACAGTCTTCAAACGCACTGTCTAGCAACACGACGCCCGTTGTGATAAAAAATGAAGATGTTGTTGCCTACATGGAAAATGAAACGGACTCTAACGAGATATATTATGGTCGCTCTTCGCACCGACGGGATTCGAATTTCAACAATCGACAAGGGAAAACAAACCATGGTGGAAGACGACATATCAACAATACCAGAACATGCTCCACTGACACAAAAAAAATAAACCCGCTCGGTCCTGAAGGGAACACCACTGTGTGTTTTAAATGTGGTTGCAAGTTTCACTGGTCTTACAATTGCCCTTACGTTAACGATACCAGAGATAATCGTGCTTATGAGTCAGCAAAAACGTGAGGAAAACGGCAAGGTGAGACACTTGGTTCGGCTGTCCTAGATAGTGGTGCATCTGGTACCGTTTGCAGGAAAAAATGGTATTAATGTTTTCTTGAGATGTTAACAGATGCACAGAAAAAAAGATAATCACTAAAGAAGGAGTGAGAACTTTTAAATTCGGCGTTGGAAATAAGTTGAACTCTCTTTACAACATTACTCTACCATGTGTCATCGCAGACATCGAAGTCAGTATCGTCACTGATGTTGTGGACTCTGACATTCCACTTCTGTTGAGCAAACACGCTATGAAAAGGGCCGGGACTTGTCTCAACTTTGAACATGACAGCGTTACGATGTTTAAAAAGAAAATTCCATTGAGATGCACATCGTCTGGTCATTATCACATCCCTATTACCAAACCTCTACCGGACAGGGGTAAGTTCAAACATATACTTTTTGTTAAAGAAATCTATTCGAAAAACAAGTCAGAAAAATTAAAAATTGCAACCAAATTACATAGACAATTTAGTCATCCTAGTAGTAAGAAATTATGTGATTTAGTTAGGAATGCAGGTATAAGAGATCCCGAATTCATAAATATTTTGCAAGCACTTCCAAGTTCCTGTGAAGTATGTATTCGCTATAAAAGGACTGAACCTAGACCTATTGTTGGATTACCTTTAGGATCATATTTTAATGAAACTGTTGCCATGGATATTAAAGAAATCAATGGTAACAAAGTACTGCACCTGATTGACCATGCTACCAGATACAGTGTCGGCGTCAGGATTCCTAGCAAGGAAAGATCTGACATAATCAGGGCTATATTTAAGCACTGGATTTGGGACTCCAGGATCTATCTTAACCGATAATAGCAGGGAATTTGATAACCAATCATTTCGGGACATGGCACAGAATTTAAATATTGTTGTGCGTACTACCGCTGCTGAAAGTCCATGGAGTAATGGCTTAAATGAAAGACATAATGGGATATTGGGAGAAATGGTAAAGAAGACCATAGAGGACACAAATCGTAGCTTTGTCATAGCACTAGCATGGGCTATAAGCGCCAAGTATACACTTCACAGTGCTCACGGATTCAGTCCCAATCAACTTGTTTTTGGTAAAAATCTCAACCTGCCCTCCTTTTTGAATGACAAACTCCCTGCATTAGAAGGTGTCTCTACCAGTGAGGTTGTTGCCAGTAACCTGAATGCCATGCATGCAGCTAGAAAGCAGTTCATAATGTGTGAGTCTTCGGAAAAATTAAGACGTGCACTTCGTCATCAAGTAAGAACTGGCATAACACAATCGTACAAAAATGGTGATATTGTGTTTTATAAGAGAAATCTCTGTGATGGATGGCTTGGTCCAGGAACTGTTATAGGATGGGAACACAAGCAGGTGCTTGTTAAACATGGAGGCACATATGTACGAGTGCACCCTGTCGTTTAGTGCTTCACTCTGGATGATCAGGTTGCACAACATCAAACTGTGAGGGAGAGACATACACGACAAACACCCATTTTAAAAACAATTGAGCTTCCCAAACCAGGACAATCTATTAAGTGTAAACTTGCCAATGATGATGATTCAGAATGGAGAACATTGAATGTCATAAGTAGAGCGGGCAAAGCTACCGGCAAAAATAAGCATTTAATGAACGTGGCTATGGAACAAGGTGAACCATTTTGGCTAGACTTTGAACATGGAGTACTGGAATGGAAAGCAGATGAAGTCTCCAAATGCGTATATGGTTTAACTGATGCATCAAGAGCCTGGTACCTGACACTCAAGGAGGAATTATTGAAGTCAGGAACAGTCGTTTCAAAATATGATCAAGCCATATTTACATGGAACTTTGGCAACAAACTGCACGGTGTAATCGCTACTCATGTCGATGATTTTTGCTTTGCAGGCTTCGATATCTTTCAGACCAGAGTTATGGACAGGGTTCGTCATTTGTTTGAGGTTAAGTCTGAAGAAGTTGAGGAGTTCCAGTATATAGGATTGAGCATAAGGAAAAACAGGAATGATGTTAAGCTTGGACAAGACGAATATGTCAAGAAGTTGAAGTGTATCCCACTGGAGAGAGGCAGAAATTCGAAAGATGCAATATCTACAACAGAAGTTACCGAAACCAGGCAATTGATCGGCCAACTTAATTGGTTAGCCACCCAAACCAGACCTGATCTTAGTTATGATGTGAGTGAGTTGAGTTCAATGCTAAAACAGGAAAACATAGAATGTTTAAAACAGGCTAACAGGGTGGTAAAGAAAGCAAAAAAAAAAAGAAAAATCTCATATAGATATTCCTGATTTAGGGAATCTTGAGGACCTAAAGATTATTGCATATAGTGATGCCTCTTTTGGTAATTTAACCGATGGAGGTTCATAAGGAGGCTATATACTCTTTTTGGTTGGAGGAAATGACAAGTATATGCCCATTGCTTGGCAATCCAAGCAGATCAGAAGAGTCGTCAAAAGTACCTTAGCTGCTGAAACTTTAGCCATGGTTGACATGGCAGAAGCCTGCATTTTTTATAGAAAACTGTTGGTAGAAGTATTGCAATTGAAGGACAGTATTGATAACATCAAGGTCTTCTGCAAAACAGACAATTCCTGTCTCTATGATTCTGTACATTCCTCAACCCAAATTTTGGATAAGAGGCTTCGTATAGAGATGGCTATTCTGAGAGAAAAGAAATTGCAGAGGTCTCTTGGATACTGATGTACAAATTGCTGACTCTCTGACAAAGAAAGGAGTGCCATCATTTAAGATCCTTGGTTTCATATCTGAGCCAAAGGAATCATCTGTATAATGTAAATACACCTTTTTTCCCTCTTTTGCAGAATATATGATGCTTAACTGAAAAGAAGAGAAAAGGGGGGAAGAACAGTTAATCTATGCGAGTGATCTCCCCCTGAACACTCTCCCAGGCTGGAGGCGGCTTCCGGCCGGAAGTGATGAGACCGCCATTATTGTTTACCTATAATCTGTAATGGAGCGCGAATAAACTATTCTCTCCATATATGTTATCGAAGTCCGTGTTTACATTCTTTTTGTTACATAGTAACACTTCTTTATTTTCATATTAACAGTAGGGATTCTCAAATTTGGAGAGGAACCATTGGCAAAGTAGGCGTTGGTAAAATAAACTCGAATGGAACACTTTTACTTTCAAGATGTGCCGAATACAATCTCATTGTCACTAACACACTTTTTAGACAAATGCAAGACCACTTGGCAACACCCGCGATCAAAGCATTGGCATTTTATAAACTATATTATTGTTCGCACACGTGATAGGAGAGATGTTCTAATTACAAAAGCTGCTCCACTCACTAGGAGACTGCTGCACAGACCATCGTTTAAACCGGAATACACCTAAGAGGCTCAAATTCAACATCGAATTTCTGCAGGATCTGACTAAGCGGCTTCAGCTACAAAAACTTCTTCTTCAGCACCTATCTGACCAACATCCTGCCATTTTGAACGTATGCGGGGAGTTGATTGGTTTGAAGAAATATAAGAATCAAGACTGGTTTGACGAAAATGACAAAGAAATAAAAGATCTAATCGAGCAATCAAGAAAGGCGCTCGCATCAGATCTCGATGACCCGCTGTCGGAAGCCAAAAAGAGAAAGTATAGAGAATTAAAAGCCAAAGTACAAACATCTACAAGATAAAAAACAAACACTTGGTGGACGAACAAATCTAAGGAAATACAACTTTATGTTGATAAAAACGACACAAAGAATTTATTTAGTGCAACTAGAATTCTCTATGGTCCCAGCACACAAGGTCTAGCTCGTTTGCGAAGTAGGGATGGCTTTCGAATTCTCAAAAGTAGTGGAGAAATCTTAGCCTGGTGGAAAGAACAATTTGAAGATCTGTTAAACCGACATCCAGTCATCGACGACAATGCGATACATCAAATCCCGCAATGACCTGTGGACACTTCACTGAGCAGAATTCCCTCTAATGAAGAGGTCAAGTCTGCCGTCCTTGCTTTGAAAAATAATAAGGCTGCCATTATGGACAACATCCCTGCTGAAATCTATAAATCGGGTGGACCACTGCTATATTTACAACTGCATCAACTTATTGTCAAATATGGGTACAGGAGGAAAGACCAACTGATTTAAGGGACGGTCTAATTACAACCATTTTCAAGAAAAAAGGAAGCAAGAACTGACTGTGGAAATAGCTGGAAAAATCTTGGCTCGCATCTTTCGACCAGCTCATGGCACAAACGACATGATATTCAGTCTAAGGCAGCTTCAGGAAAAATGCTGAGATCAACAGCAACCTCTATATATAGCTTTCAGCGATATAAAAAAAAGCCTTTGATAGTGTAAACCGGGAACTTCTCTGGAAAATCTTATCAGAAGCTGGTTGTCCAGAGAAGTTCATCAAAATAATGAAATTGCTTCATAACGATATGACTGCAACTGTAATCGCAAATGGCAGCTCTACGGGTCCAGTCAAAGTAAAATCTGGGGTCAAACAGGGATGTATAGCTGCACCGACCTTGTTTTCAATCTTTATTGCGGCTGTATTGCAACTAATGGATGGTAAACTTCCACCTGGTATATCCATAAACTACAGAATGGATAGTGGAGTTTACAACGTGAGATGTCTGAAGGCGAGAACTAGAACAAATGTTGATTCTCTTATTAAATTTCAATATGCAGATGATAACGTGGTTTGTGCTCTGACTCAAGAGGACTTACAAACCTCGATTAATGCCTTTGACGATGCATACTCTAAACTAGGACTAAAAAAATCAACGTTCGAAAAACTGAGGTGTTATTTCAGCCTTCACCTCAAGATAACAACAAAACCCTAACCCTAATATCCAATTAGGCGGCGAATTGCTAGAAAACGTGGATCGCTTCACGTACCTGGGTAGTCACCTCGCTTCCAATGCCACTATTGTTGACAAAATCCAATATCATATTAGGTGCGCAAGTGCTGCTTTTGGTAAACTTCGTCTCAGAGTCTTTGATGATAAAAATTTAAGGCTTGATACCAAAATACTAGTGTATCGAGCCAGTGTCCTTCCAGCACTCTTGTATGCATTGGAGACCTGGACGACATAACGTCGACATCGTATAGCACTCGAAAAACTACATCAAAGACTTTTACGAAAAATTAAAAAAATTAATTGGCAAGATCGTCGAACCAACATCAGTGTGATAGAGGAGTCTGGTTGCTCTAGTATAGAGGCTTTAATTGTTAAAAATCGTTTGAGATGAGCTGGTCACATTGTAAGAACGAGACACCAGTCCTATCCTAAGAAAATATTTTGTTCCGAACTGAATGTGGGAGCTAGGTGGGTTGGAGGAGCCAAGAAGCGATACAAGGATTGTTTGAGGGAGGATATAAAGAGGTGTGGAATTGATCACACATGGGAAGCGAGTGCACTTGGGAGAGTGGAGTGGAGGAATAGAATAAGGAATGGTGTGGAAAGATTTGAAAGTGAACGGCGTCGTCACATTGAAGAACTGAAAGCAGAAAGAATAGTATGCCGGAAAAATCAACTGCCAAACGATAATACTTGCCCGATCTGTGATAGGATGTGTGGATCTCAAATTGGACTGTTTTCTCTTATGAGAACCCACAAATGAAGCCCCTGGTGACCCGTATATTCGATTTGAATGATGGGCATGATGATGACGTTGCCATTGTTAACACTTTTTCCTTTCTTTCTTCTATTTAATAGATTTCCTTATGTCTCTCTCTATATGTCTCTCTCTATATGTACTATTAAAACTGCAACTTGTCGTCATATTTGTCACCATGCACACAGGTGACATCGTTCATTAAAACGGAGAGTAGAGAGTGGATCTTGGGTTTACTTTCGGCAGCCTCGTAACTGTCGCTTCCCTTATTTTGTCCTTTAGTCCTCACATTCCATGAGCGATGTCTCTGACAAAGGGGGAAGAATTGCTGTTTTCTGGATCCGAATGTCTATCCACATAACACGTATTGTTGGCTAGTTTTTGACCTTGAAATAGTATTTTCTTTTTTTAGCCTCTTTACATCAAGTGGCTTCCTGCCTTGCCTGGGGTGATTCCCATAAAAAAAAATAAACAGGTAGGCATAATTGTGCACAGTGGATAACTTCATCCATTAAAATAGGGGATAACGGTGCAGAGTAGATGTCACAGAATTGTGACACAGGAAAAGGCGCTCCTTTTTGTGCATCATTGGACCAGACATGGCTGAAGAGACATAGCTAGAATATCTTTTCGACTCATGAAATCGTCATCAATTAAAGGAGCAACGGAGATGAATTCTGAGGGATCAAAGTGTAGTATCTGTTCTAATGCTACACTTTATATTTTCTGTCCTCGGTCGGTGACAGAGATATCCTTCTAGATTGAAGCATTTTTAATTTTTATCTCAATCCAAAGTGCTTCTTTTTAGGTGGCTAGATTTCTAATACATAAAAAACGACCTTGTGTCTACTCCCACCTGGCCTTTTGGCTAAGATCAAAGTGTAGTATCTGTTCCGATGGATACTTCACCCCATAGACTGGTATTGTCTTGTCCTTCGGGTCTTGATTCCGCCGGTCTATGGGTCTGTCCTGTGCAGTTCTAGGAGGTCCACCCTCCCAGGCTTTGCCTCCTCTCTTTGGGGAGGAGTAAGTTTATTGCTTACTGTCTGAGGCGCCCCTACCTGGGAATGCCGACGGGGCTGCCCAGGCAATTTTTAATGGCCAGAGTGCTCACCTCTCGAGCGCTGGCTTATCTAATCCCACTTTTCCGACCTTGTGTCACATCTTACCTTGTGGGAGGTAGATAAATAAAACCAGCTATGGCTTATCCTGTCCTGGTGTGGCAATTCACCCTGGGTGGGTTGAGCCGGCTTCCTCCTCCAAGGAGAAAATTTCTAGAGTATATTAAAAGTGGACAGAATCTATACTCTTAACGAGGTATGCATAGCACCATAATCAATGTGAGCCTGAGAAATACTCTCTGGTTACTCAAACCTTTGGCTAAGATCAAAGTGTAGTATCTGTTCAGATGGATACTGCACCCCATAAACTGCTATTGTCTTGGCCTTCAGGGCTTGATTTACGCCGGTCTATGGGTCAGTTCTGTGCAGTTCTAGGAGGTCCACCCTCCCAGGCTTTGCCTCCCCTCTTTGGGGAGGAGTAAGTTAATTGCTTACTGCTTGAGGTGCCCCTACCTGGGAATGCCGACGGGGCTGCCCAGGCAATTTTTAATGGCCAGAGTGCTCACTTCTCGAGCGCTGGCTTTTCAAACCCCACTTTCCGACCCGACCTTGGGTCACATCTTACTTGTGGGAGTAGGATAAAACTGGCCTTGTGCCTAACTCCTGGAGAGGAGTAAATGATACTCCCACCTGGCCTTTTGGCTAAGATCAAAGTGTAGTATCTGTTCCGATGGATACTTCACCCCATAAACTGGTATTGTCTTGGCCTTCGGGGCTTGATTTACGCCGGTCTATGGGTTTGTCCTGTGCAGTTCTAGGAGGTGCACCCTCCCAGGCTTTGCCTCCCCTCTTTGGGGAGGAGTAAGTTTATTGCTTACTGCCTGAGGCGCCCCTACCGGGGAATGCCGACGGGGCTGCCCAGGCAATTTTTAATGGCCAGAGTGCCCACCTTCTCGCCCGCTGGCTTTTCAAGTCCCACTTTCCCGACCCGACCTTGGGTCACATCTTACCTTGTGGGAGTAAGATAAAACTGGCCTTGTGTCTAACCTCCTGGGGAGGTAAATAAATTGCTCCCAGTTCCTGACATAGCTGCGTGCAATTTGTGTGAATTCTGCAGATCTTCGACACAGCATGGGCGTGGAGCGATTGACAGAACAGCTAGTTGGAACGCATACAATCCTTGTGACATCGGGCTATATTTAATGCCAAGTCACCCAGAATACGATATTGAGTAACTCCCCAGACAACGATAGTATCACAAAATGATGACGTCATACATCCAATGACATTTTATTTAGATAACATGTACCCCTTTGGCTCACGTGTTATTGACAAGCAGTGTTTCCCAAACTTTTTCCAGCTAGCACCCCCTTAGCTTCCAGATAGATTCCCAGCACCCCCTCTCTTCATATACACATGCAAGCTTTTTTTTCTCTCAAATTAAAAACAATATTAAACACGAAAACATGTATTTTAAAAATAATAATTCAATATCCATTTTATTTGGTCTTCTGAATTACCACCAATGCCCAAGCCATCCCAATTATTACCAGGTCTATGATAGCTGTGTAAGAAGCCTCACCCAGGCCTCACTTGCTCGACTCCAGAGAAATGACAGGGCAATGATTACGTGGATATGCAATGTAAAGCCGGACCAGATCAAGAACTTTAGGTATGTAGAAGTTAGGAGCAATGCAATACAATGCAACCACTGCAGTCTATGGGTGCACACAAAGTGCAGCGGAGTGCATGGTAGGCTCACGCCAGATCCAGACTTCAGATGTAAGAGGACTTGCACGCCCAATTGAGGGCCGCCCTTACACAGAAGTTGAAATAGGCGAGGACACCATGGAGATGGTAGACTCCTTTTACTATCTAGGAGATGTGCTGAATGCTGGAGATGGCTGTTAACTAAGTTCAACCATCAGAGTCAAGACAGCTTGGGGAAAGTTTAGAGAACTTCTCTCAATCCTAACATCCTAGTCCATCCCAATCAGTAGCCCTAGGCTCATCCAAAAGCTTGAAGCCATTCAGTGCTCCTTTCTACGGAAAATTCAAGCTGATCGGAACTACTGGTCATGTCTGAAGAAGACAAAAATGTTCTCGCTGCAAAGACGACGTGAAAGGTACCGGATAATTTACATCTGGAAGATATTGGAAGGAAAGGTACCGAACATTAATGGCCACATTCAAGCCCGAGACAATGAACGCCGCGGGAGGCACTGTATTGTTCCCTCGCTAAAAACTGGTGGGAAAATACGAACCATTTTTGAAACGAGCTTACCTGTACAGGGGTCACAACTCTTCAATGCCATGCCTAGGTGTATTCGGGATATAAAGAATGCTGCTGTGGAACAATTTAAGCGCTCTCTTGATGCCTACCTCGCTAATATCCCGGACCAACCCCAAATTGTCGGATACACGGCGTGCAGGCAAGCCGACACCAATTCTATCGTGCACATGCAAGCACATGCTGGTGCGGTTCCTTTGTCTCACAGGATCCTCACATCAGCCAGGGCGAGTTGAACAACCAGCAAGCCTGAACACGCCTGTTCGAAGCACCAGACAAAAAAAAAAAAAAAAAAAAAATTACAGGGCAATGATTAAGTGGTTATGCAATGTAAAGCGGAACTAGATCCAGAACATTAGGTCAGACACGCTACTTGAGAAATTGGCCATTCCAAAAGTTAATGTCCTAATAAGGGCAAACCGTCTTAGCTGGCTTGGGCATGTTGAGAGAAGCAAGGGGTATATCAGCATATGCAGAGACAGAGCGCTGGATACAGGTCCGGGCTGAGAGAAGTCAGTCAGTGGCAGAGAGTGAAAAAAAAAACCAAAAAAAAAACTGACTGACTTCTCTCAGCCCGGACCTTGATCCAGCGCTCTTAGTAGCCACAGCTACTACTTTTTCTCATTAACCCATCATGTCAACCTAATATTTCGATGTACTTGCATGACATTTTTCTTAAAATTATCATCCTGAGGAAGTCTTACAAATAAAGACGAAACATTGACGAATATATAAAAAATATCTCTTGGTTTTTCCTTTTTCATTTTCCATTACGTCGGATTACTCTCATCCTTCCTTTCTCATATATATATATATATATATATATATGAAGCAATCCAACAAAAGATATAAGCGTCAACTAATATCTTATAATTAGTGAAACATCCGGATAAAAAACTGAAGCTCAATATACTGGATAGAGCATTAATATTATAATATAAAATGAAGTAATAAAATAAGGTGTCAATCAAATTTTATTAGAATTCAAAGTTCAAGCAAAGTATCCTTAAGTCCTTAGCTCATGAGTTTTCAAAGATAATTCTTCTCTTCAGAGGACCATTACCGCAGTTATACTACTACAGGCAATAAAATTACGCTTTGAAAATATATAAAATTATATACACAAATACATAAAAATACATAACATCAAACATATCAATCCAAAAACATACTTTTTGTTGAATCCATACAGTCCATCCAGGTCATACAAGTTTAGAAGCATAATCAGGAAAGACATTACTCCAGGTTACAAACAGCAGTCCATATACGTGAAATTGAAGGGGCCGGCAAAGTTATCCAGTCGCGAAATGTGTCCATATTCAATGTTAATGATAAATAATACTTTTAATAGTATTTTTATGTATTTGTGTATATAATTTTATATATTTTCAAAGCGTAATTTTATTACCTGTAGTAGTATAACTGCGGTAATGGTCCTCTGAAGAGAAGAATTATCTTTGAAAACTCATGAGCTAAGGACTTAAGGATACTTTGCTTGAACTTTGAATTCTAATAAAATTTGATTGACACCTTATTTTATTACTTCATTTTATATTATAATATATATATATATATATATATATATATTATTATTATTATTATTACTAGACAAAATGAGGTCTGGTATTTTAAGCAATAAAAGATCCTGAGTACAATACACTTTATGGTCATCATCTGATATGCACTTCTCTTTATCCAATCCAGAGAGACTTGGAAACTTGTAGAGTTCATGACGGGCTAAGTTTTGTTTGAATAACTAACACTTAAACAGGAAAGTGTAAACGGTAGATTTGACTTTGATAACTTTGGCATAATTTCTGTACAACTGCAAATTAATTTCATTGAATTTTGTGACATCTACTGACTAATAAGTAATGTCATCCTTGATGTTTTTAAGATGATCACAGAGTCCAGAGTTAGTCTTGGAAAAATTCTACAAATGTATCAAACATTTAAGGAAGTATTCCTTTTAACAGGCATCTAACTCCTGTGCGTAGCAATAAACACTCAAATTCTTCATATTATCGATGCAAAGCTGTTGAAACAGGCTAGAATCTAGAGAATTCTATTTAATTTGTGATAACAGTATTCGCTGATTTTTTTAAGTACATCTGTATATTGCAAAGTGCACCATAAGCACGTCAGGTACAGTTTTTTTAAGAAACTGATGAAGCTGTTACATTAAGAGGGGCCCTATATTTCTGAAAAGGTGTACGTTAGCTAGTATGGATTGTAACCTGGATGAAATTGTTGGATTGAGTACCGGTAGGGATGACATGAAATCTTGGTGGATGATACATTCTCAAAGCCATAATACATAGACAGGATTTGTCCGAGATGAAACATTTGAGGCCAGCAAAGGTTACGCTAAAAACGAGTAAAAATATGGTTATGCAATTGGTTGACGAGGGACAAAGGAACTATGACGTCACATTTGAGACTGTGAAAAAAAGATAGTTTTGAATTCATTCGGTTTTGGAATATCGTGAACCGGACATGTCTGTTACCTAAATTACTAGTCCGCTATGGAGCACAAAGCAGGTGGATGTCAAAAAAAAATGATCTGGAAACTTTAAGTTTGTATCTCGAATGAGACGGGAATAAGCCACTCCCAGTCGGAAGAATAGTTAAGGCAGAAACCGAGAAACAAACCAACTGGAAAACGGCGACTGTCTTCCAGACGTTATCAAGAAAGGATCAATAAATGTTTCTTCAGAACCCTCTCAAGATCTGCCTTCTGAATTCTTTCTTTTTCATGTAAAAGAGTTTTGTTTGCAGAGAGTAGAGGCACCGCACTAGATGATCAAGAAATCTACACGAAGATGGCAAAAAAAAATCTAAGAAAACCCACGGCACATCATCAGATGACAAAGACGGCGACGGCCAATGAGAAATGGAGAAAGAGGAAACAAACAAAAAGTAACAGGTAAACTATGACATTGATTTGGAATTAACTATTCGAGTTTTAAAAAAAACCCACAGCACTGCATGCGTATAGCTTTAAAAAGAACTATGAAAGAAGTAAAAATAAGAGTCCAAAGGCTTTAAAGAAAAACTTATAAAACCTTTCTAAAGTTTCGAGAAACGTTGATTTAAAAGGTTTTTTATTAACTTTTAAGAAAAGGTTGTATCGTTACGCTAGGAACTAGTTTTAGCCACTTTTAATCGTGTATAAAAAAATCCGCAATGCAACAAAGCCACGGTGACGACTTATCATCAATGGTGCTCCATCTGTTGCACAAGTAAACATGTTAGAAAGTGGGATGTTTTTCTCTTTGAAAAAAAAACTCTCAACAACATTAAATGCTGATTCTCCTTTATCGTCTGTTTTAAGTTGTCTCTTGAACTAATTTTTCATCCTTGATAAAACGAGCATAAGCAAGAAGCAGATTCATTTTCTAGTAAAGTGGACTCATCTTGTGCAACTATGCCCACGTCCCTGACTGAATGCGTTACCCATAATGCACATACTGTGGTTCTTCTTCCTCTTATGGCCCGTGTAAAAATTCTAGTGTAGTCTATCGTCGGAGCAAAGCCATAGTCTAGTTTACATACATAATAAATACAACACACAGATATAGACATTATATACAAACGACTTGTTGGACACGGGTGTGTGCGTGTGTGTCATTAGGGTATTGTCGCTGTGGTCTTTACTTCTCTCCTTCAAAGTCTCAGTTCAGACTAATGCCATTGTTTGCGACCTTTCTCAGTCAAGTTCTGTCACCATTCTCATTCTGCGTTAACAGCCAGCGTCGCCCGAATATATTTACTTTTAGCCGGAAATCAAAGACATCTGTTTTCTTTCCTCTTGCCGGAAACTAGACGTTCGTTTTTCAACATCTTTCCGAATTCTCTATCTTGACCTCCAGGTTGTTAGCAGCTAAGTGTAATGGTGTCACTGGTCTGTTTTTAAACTATCTTTATTGTCATTCCTTTTCTAGCTAGTTTCTCCTAGTGAGGTTGGGTTAATGAAGGGCACCAATGGCACCGATTCTACATCTGATTTTGTGGCGGAATAATAGACTTATATTAACATCGTTATGTTAAATTTTTGTTAGTGGTCATGTTGACATTTGGTTTTTGGAAATATTGAGTTTAGGACTGTAACAGGAGATAATTTTTAAAATAATTGAAATATGAATTTTTCTACCACTCATGGTACTGTAAAAAGAAAAAATATACTTATTTTTCTAAAAGAAAAAAAGTTAGAAAACTTTTACTGATTTTCTTTAACATATATTTGATTACAAAACAGGAAGTCTTCAATATCAGGAAACAAATCTGACTGAACACAGTTTGTTGCAGACTTTGAGTCAGCGATTCTTCTGGTTTGTCCTTGGGTGTCATCCGAGAGCTTCAGGTTGAACACTAATGACTACATCCGCATGCTGAGTAAGGTCGTGAAGAGTTGACCAGGTAGCTGCAGATGGTGCACACATGTGGCAGCAAAATTTTACAAGGATTAATTGGTTTCAATCATGCAGATAAAGTTTGGCATCGGAGATGTTTGCTGTTCAGCACTTTCTCTCCTAATGGGCCAACACAATTTGAATAACCATTGAACCACTTTACTTATAAGAAAAAAAAAAAAAGAAAAACAAAGTTAATTTGTTGTTTAAAGTTTATTTTTAACTATAAACACAAGTTATTAATTTGTACATTTAAATGATTAGTTTTATTTAGATTTTTTTATGTTAGCAACAGAAAATAATGGATTTGAAACAGTTTCTAATTTTTTTTTTTTTTTTTTTTTTTAGAACAGAAAATAACAAAAATATTAAAAAAAAAAAACTTTAAAAAAGATCATTAAGCAATTGATCATTTTGGTTCTGCGATGGTCATATTTACACAAAATCTGGGAGATAAAAAAAGAAAAGAAAAAAAAGTGGATTTCTGCAAAGAGAATGCCAATAGATTTGCATAAACACTCACTGTTTGAATAGATACAAATACTTGTCCATAGAAAGTTGCGAGTGATCAAGGAAAAGAAAAAAAATATATATATATATATACTTTGGGCTGTCATGCTTAATTTTTTTTTATTTTTAAATAATTTTATTTAAACATTCTTGCATAAGAAATGGTCTGGATTCCAGTTGATATTTATTCTTTAAAATGTAGAAGACCCTGAGAGTTGGTTAAAAAAAAAAAAAAAAAAAAAAAATGTACAGAAAATAAAAATTAATTTTCATTGTAACGTTCTAGAGGAATAAGGGTTTTCTCCAAAATGTTAAAGCAAATTGAGATCACTGGTAGACGAGAATGATAAAAAAAATTCTTTAAAAGCGTGTGATAGAGATGGTGGTGATGGGGGGGGGGGGGGGGGGGTCACATTTGCAGAACCAGACATTCTTCTGTAAATAAACATCTTGGAATTTGACACTTGATCTAGGAAGTCAGCCCTGGAAAATAGGGGAAGGTTTACAAATATTTGGAGATTATGCCATTTTGTGTGACCAACTGAAATAGTATATAAAAAAAAAAAAATGTTTTTTTAAGTAAAATCTTTTTTTTTTTTTTTTTATAAATATTTTACAATTAAAGTCACATAACGACAAACAAAAAGACGATTGTATTTTTGTCCTTTAAAAGTTACTGTTCAGGAAGAGAGACCACATGAAATGCATAGATAATTGACTTTTTGGGAGGCTCCAGAGTTTAGTGAAGTGAACTTTTCAGCAAGTGACATTCAGTTGTATATTAGTACGATTGTTGCCACCCAATAAAAAGATGATCCCATACCAAAATAGAGATGTGCAGAGTACAATTCTGTGTGTGTGTGTGCAGCATTTATATCTCATAAAAAGATGGTGCAATTAAACAAACAAAAAAAACAAAACTGTTTTAGCAAACACCTATCTTTCTTGTTGAGTATTTTTTTATAATTTACATTTTATTAAAAAAAAAAAAAAAAAAAAAAAATTTCAAAGAAAACAGCAACATCATTCAAAATATTGTTACTGGAGTTTTATTTGATTGATGCAATTTTCTAAAAGTAGATTATTTAACAGCACGTCTATAATCTCTCTCTCTCTCATATATATATATATATATATATATATATATATATATATATAGATATAGATATAGATATCTCAATAACATGAAAAATCAACTTCTTGCAGGCAGAATAGATCCAATCCAAAGCAACAGATTTTGCACACAATATCCTTTCAAATAAACCTTTATAGCAACAATAACTAAAAAAAGACATATTTAAATTATTTATTATTGTTATATCTATATATGTGCGTATATTTATATATATGCATACCTATATTTGTATTATACGATGCAAAGAATCGACTCACATACATACACACACAAGTATATTTATATATAACTACATGCTTTATTGTAACAAGGACAAGTTTGTTTTGGTCTTCTAAATTTATCTTGTCAAATTTTCAAAATCAGACACAAATAGAAATCTATATTCTTGACCAGAATATAGTTCGCTTACGTTTCTTAGACTGGAATCATTTTTCATTTATGACCTAAACAGAACCAGTTGCTTGCAAAATTGCTAAGAAAAAAAAAAATTCCTACATTTGTCTCAGACTTTAGATTTATTAGTAACCAGGAGAATTTTTTTGTAATTATTATTGACAAAAAAAAAAGAAAAATAATTTTGCTTACGCTATTCTTGTAATAATTATCATTCGATTAAAGACATAACTTTTTCCCCCCTACGACATAAGCACTTGGGCATAATTTCAGCATAATGGTATTTCCACTTTTTAAAAGCTATCAATAAATTTTTCTTATGGTGAGTTCAATCTTATTTATTTAAAGCTTTCGTTATAACATGAACCACAAAAAAATTTGGTTATTTTAGAAGCAAAGGAGAATAGAAAGTGGACCTCGAGTTTAATTTTGGCAGCCTCGTAACTCTCACTTCCCTTATTTAGTTCTTGCATTTAATGAGCGATGTTTGTGACAAAGGGGAAAGAATTGCTGTTTAATGGGTTGGAATCTATCCATCTAATACTTATTGTTGGCTAGTTTTTAACCTTGAAGTAGTATTGTTTTTTTGTTATAGCTCATTACATCAAGTGGCTTTATGCCTTATCTGGAGAGATTTCAAAAAAAAAAAAAAAAGAAAAAGAAAAAGAAAAAAAGATTATAAATTATAGATTATAAAACGAAAAAAATAACACAAACTTCAAACTGTTTTAAACAAATTTTATACATTTCTGAGAGAGATAATTAAATTTTCAATTGTTTATTTTTAATTATTTTATTTACTTTTAACCCACAAGACGCTTTTGTGTGAACTGGCTTTCGGTTTCATTGCTGAATCTTTCCCGTGTGGACACGGGCATTTCACACCCACTTTTAATAAGGAAATGTCGTCAGTTTTGTTACACATGAACGACGACATGAAATGGAGAACGAGATCAACTTAACAGCGAATACTTTTACATTTAATTTTTTTTTTGCTTTCAAGATACAAACACGCCATGTCACTTTTATCGCATGTTCTAAAAATAAATGCTCTATGCTAATTTTTGCATTTTTATTTACCGCCTCTGCAGGCCGTTAGACACAAGATCAAAGTATTTTTATTTGCCTCCTCTCCAGGAGGCTAGACACAAGGTCAGGTGTAGTGAGCCAGAACACCAAGATTAGCGCGCTCTGGCCTACAAAAATGCCTGAGCAGCCCTGTCGACATTCTCTGGTAGGGGCCGCCTCAGGCGATTAGCAATAAAGAGAAGGTAAATCCTGGGAGGGTGAACGTCCTGCAACTGAACAGAAGCAACAAATCATTGCTGGACTGATGTTAAGGACCCCCCCCCCCCGGACTCATTTTTAGTATTGTGTTCATTTTAATATGCATTAATTCAATTGCTACAATAGAGGCATGTCCGAACGTTTATGTTTTCCCTATGGATATTTTCTATTTTAGTCATCTAAGTTAAAACTGCCAGTACATATGAAACTAACAAGATAATGCAGCTAGAATCTTAATAGTCGTTTTCTGAAGAATGTTAAATACATAAGGAAAACAAAAAAAAAGCCTTTATATTAAAACCGTATGTCCTCATTTTAACTTACATCGGGAGTTCTGGATAGAGGTAGTACCTTTCAAGTCTGGCAAGCTGCACCCTACCTGGTAGGGTGGACGGCATCACCCATCTCCCACGTGTTGGCTCACAGTGCCATGACTTGGGAAACTGATTTATCTGATGTGTTCACATGGCACCACTGGACATATGAATCTCCTTGATGCAGGTCACCAGCCATAGCATAAGAGTTCCAAGAAAACCTTCAATGACAACATGAAATCCAGTCATTGGATTATGACACCACTGCCTTGTGAGTATCTCTGGGAGCAGACAAGGCTATGGGAGAGAAACTATATCCAGAGTGGAGCTCTTTAGGCCGTTGGATATCACAAGGAGAGTAGAAAGTGTACATTGGGTTTACTTTCGACAGCCTCGTAACTCTCGCTTCCCTTATTTTGTCATCTAGTCCTCACATTCCATGAGCGATGTTTCTGATAAAGGGGGAAGAATTGCTGGGTTTTGGGGTCAGAATCTATCCATCTAACACTTATTGTTGGCTAGTATTTGACCTTGAAATAGTATTTTCTTTTTTAGCCTCTTTACATCAAGTGGCTTCATGCCTTGTCTGGAGCGATTTCTATGAAAAAAAAAAAAAAAAATAATTACTTTCTGGCAGCTCCTGCAACATAGCTGGTGCCAAATGTAGTGCTCTGCTCTTCTTTTAGACCAGATTAGTGAGGCCCAGAGAGGAATCCTTATGTCTTGGCAGCTCAGGACCTCCATACACTTTGCCTAGGTTTGCACCCTGGATAGGCCGCTTCAGAGCGGCTGATCGCAGCATCAGAAACAACACTTTTTTTTTATACTATTACTCCATTGTCTTCTGAGACAGACGCATGCCAACAATTTCCCCATTGTTCGTTCTACATATTAAAAGCTATCTATCCTCATTACTTATATGTAATTGCAAAGTATGAAAAGTATCGGGGATGCAAGTAACCAATGGTAAACATGGAAAGCCCACCCCCACCCCGTGCGTCTGTGAGAGCGAGTTAGAGAGAGCACAAAAACATTTTTTCTAGCCTCCTGGAAAGGAGGTAAATGAAAATGCTTTGACCTTTTTTGTTTTATGGAAATCGCTCCAGACAAAGCATGAAGCCACTTGATGTAAGGAGCTAATGAGAACAAAATATGATTATCGCAAAGACAGGAGATGCCTATTGGCCTTAGTCTTGAAAAGATCCAAGCTATAGCTAAGAGGAAAACAGTCAGCAGAATACTTCATACAATATGGAGAAGTTAGGCCCAGATAAGACATTGGCTCATCCTTACGTTGTCACGTGGAGATATGTAGTCTTACAACTGACTTATGTTCTTGTTCCCTCTTTGATCGAAATGATATATAACCTAACCCTAACCACAAACTGAAATCCAGATTAATTTCCAAACCTGCCCCCCCCCTCCCCAGCTAAAGAAGAACGATAACTCAGATTTATATTTCCCTGACAGAATATTTTTTTCTTTTATTATTATAGACACAACTGCTTCTTATTGCCGTTTCACACATTTTTCTTTTTTCATGAAATGGGGGGGGGGGGGGGAAGGGGGGTCACTTAGCTGCTATATCAATTTGTGAAGTATGCACTTACTTTATAGCCGGTGTAATTTGTAGTATTCACATATTTAAATAAAATGAGCAAAACAAAGTTTTTTTTATGAATTTAGTTTTTTCTATTATAAATTTAAGTTTTGAAGAAATGCTCATCCTTTTGAAAGATTGCGAGCGTGAGATCAATAAAAAAATGTTTAAAAATTTGCTGCCAAAATATGCACTATGTATACAAAGTCGGTCTATAAAGTAACAGGAATGTGAGCTTTGGCTAAAAGAGGGATAGCAGATCGTGTTATTATCTAACATCTTGGCAGTTTGTAACTTAAATTAGCTTTTCGCACCCATTGCATTTTTTTCTACAATTTTCTTTTTATTTCCTCTTTATTTAGTTTGTTCAGT
>OY744550.1:23273865-23383865 GCA_963556195.1 Sepiola atlantica
AGTTCAGCATGGTGGTAATGTACTGTCAAATCTGTCACAGCAAATTTTAAGTCAGTTTAATTTGCATCTGCATCTTTTCTTGCATCAGCTCAAAAGGTTTCATTTTTCCCTTAAAGCAATTGACACTATCACAGCCAGTAAATGTGTGCAGAGAGGGTAGTGCACTTGAAACAGCAGGTCCACATTTCTCTGAAACTGGCCAGAGATCAACAGGAAGCTCTACTCGTGCTGGTAGCCACATACAAGTCAGCATTTACTTCATGCTTGTATGCAAGACAAAGTAAAACATTTGCATCTATTTAAAAAAGAATTTTATTACTAAATTAAATCCACTACAGTGCATTCCCAATTTTTTTTTTAATCATTTAAAAAAAAAATTAAAAAAACAAACAAAAAAAAACTTACTTTATGACCCTTTAAATTTTAAAGAAATTTAGAAACAGTTAAACTGTTGAATAAAGTTATTTAAACTGACTTTAAATTCTTTTTCTTTTTCAAGAAAATTCTCATTTGATTAAAAGTTTTCGAAGTTTTTTTACATCCAATTATTTTATAAACAGAGATTTAAAAAAAACACCACCTTAAGAATTAGTTATAGTTTTATAACAATTTTGTTCAATTAATGGTCAAACAATACCATAATTGAATTAAACTTTCAAAATCCTATTTAAAAAAAAGAATGAAAATAGACTCTTGAGAAACACTGGGTAGGTAAAACTAGTTTAATATTTGCAGATGTTGTTTCAGGGTTCATTTCCATCTTGAGCGGTCATCTGCAATGCCCTCCCAAGACCCAATGTCAATCACCTTCATGTCTCGCCTCACACCATCTTTTGTATCAAAGTTGGGGGAGGCCAGTGGACCCCTTCCCAGATGCCAGCTCTCCATACAGGATGTCCTTTGGAATGTGTCCATCCTCTATGCGGTGGACATGACCCAACAAGCATAGTTTGTGTTGTTTGAGGAGAGTAAACATGCTGTGAAGGCTTGTGCGGGATAGGACTTCCGTGTTGGATACCTTATCCTGCCAAGGATGTGGTGAAGGCTTCGCTGGTGAAAGGCGTTGAGTCGCCGCTCCTGACTGGCGTAAGTGGTCCAGACGTTGTACACTGCCATCTTAGTCTTCACTATAAGCTTTGGGTTCTCCCACACTCAAAGGTCGAAACCAATCGTCTTGTCAATTTCAGTGTACCGGGAGAGGTTGTCAGTTATGATGGAGCCAAGGTACATGAACGACTTTGAATTCATAATCATCAATAGTGACGGCAGGTGGTACCTCGGTGTGTTACGCCAGGACGTCTGACTTATTCAAAGCCCCAAATCCTTGCATGCCTCTGAGAAGCGGCTCAACAATGCCTGTAGGGTGTGTCACAACTGTTGCATCATCAGCAAACAACATGTCTCTGATGAGAACTTCACCTACCTTTATTTTGGCTCTGAAGCAGGCAAGGTTGAATAGCCTACTGTCTGATCTGGTATGCAGATAGATTCCATCGGTTGCAGAGCCAAAGAAGATCCCGAAGAGTGTTGGAGCAAGAACACACCCTTGTTTGATTCCGCTGCAGATATTGAAGGGGTTATAGAAGCTCATGCAGAATTGGATTATCCCCTAGCCAATCTTTAGCAAGATCTTGAACAGGCCGTATTTGCTGACAAGGTCAACGCCTTGGTGAGATCTATGAAGGCGACCTACAGGGGCATCTGCCGAAAATGCTGAGGAGGGAGATGCCACTGTAGTTGTTACAGTCGCTTCTCTCACCCTCGTTCTTGTAGAGGGTAATGATCTTGGCGTCCCTCATTTCCTGTGATACGACTCCCGCTTGCCAACATTGACTTTGTGCAGTGAAAGAAGCAGGAAAGTAGTCTTGCAGTGCTTGATGAAGTCTGAGGGAATCCCATTACTACCTGGGGTCTTGCCCGAGGCCAAGCTGTCAATGGCCATGCTTAGCTCCTCTATGGTAGGCTCTGCATCTAGCTCCTCCAGGGTTGGTAAATGCTCAATGGCGTCAAGAATTGAGGGGGACACAGTGTTCTGTCTGGAGTAGAGGTTGGAGCCTTGCCTGTGATCACTTCCCCATTGGAGAATTTGAGAGGAACCGTCTTGCTCTGGACTGATCCAAGTGTCTTCCTGCTGCCTCATACATCCCTCTGATGTTGCCTGTATTGGCAGCTGTCCAGATTTTTTGTAGTGAGTCATGTCGGTCAAAGGTGGCCAAGACAGCGCGGCACATAGTATCCCGCAGCATTTCCCATTTCTCTGTGGCAGAATCTCTATGCTGCAAGGACCGCAGCTCACTACAAACTTTTTCACAAGTTCTAGTTGAGACATCTTGCTGACATGTATGTGGAGGTTCCCCTGTTTCCCGGAGCGGTGGAATCTCTTAGGTTATTGCCTGATCTTGCAACAAACCAAGGAGTGATCTGTGTCAGTCTGCTCTGTGGTACGAGCGTGTGTGAGAATGCTCTTGATAACAGCACGTCTGTTCAAGAGTAGATCCAGCTGATGCTTAAGGAGCTACCCGAGCCCGGTCTACTGTACTATCACCCAGGAAAGTGCCGAACAGAAAAGCGCTATGGTCTCGCTCTCTACCAAGGATACAGTTATCAGACAAATCAAGCTTGAAAGAGACCCCCATCATGAGCGTTCAATACCCTGGACTCCAAACAGACTAGACAAAAGGAGTTACAAGGTTGGCTGACAAGAGTCTAACCCTTTTTTTGGTTTTTAGATAATTTAAGTGTCATCAAAGTTACTTTTCTATCAAATATGACTCCTAAAAATGTGATAACATTACAAATAAACACAATGATACATTATTTTAGTATTTCAAATATATTTTTGAGGTTTAATTCTGAATGTGTATTCATTGCTGATATTAATTTGAATACAATGCATGTGAAATATATTTATTTAAACAAGTTTAATTGCAAATAATTTAGCCAGCTTGTGAAATAGAGAGACAAAAAAGAAAATGTGGAAAGACTCACTTTGTTTTTCAAGATAGTTATTTTGTTTTTTAAGATCATCAATGTCTTTTTGATGACCTTGATTCTTGGATCTCATAAACTGTATATAATCTGCCGCCTTCTTCAATATTTGAGCTCGAGAGACCTGAACAAAAATTAAAAAAAAAAAAAAAATGAAGACATTAGTTAAAAACTAGTTTATTAAATACATAAAACTTGTTTTATATTGTAAAAAGCGAGAACTGTGCAGAGTTTGTCCTCACAAATTGCGCGCACATTTTGTCATTGTTTTTTATTTTTTTTTTACTTAATTAAAATGAACATGAAACAACTTAACTTTTTTTTAATTATAGAGTAAAAGCAAAGTGATGGTGGCGGCATGCAGTGTTGGAATGGTCTGAAAGTCTTGTCACCCCCTAACCCGAAAGCCTTGTGGATTCTGATTGTCTAGTCTCGATCTAAGTCTTTCCCGCCATTCTTGTCTTTGGTGAAGCCTGATGGCACCAATATCCATGGCTTTCTTATCACGTTGACCACATCCTCCCAAGACAACTTGGGTCTGCCAGTGGTGGTCTTCTCTGCTGGCACATTCAACTGTCAGCCATACCCAACCCCTAACAACATCTCAGGAAGAGACTAGACTACAGCTGTGGACAAAACGGCTAGAGAATGCCCCCCCCCCCCCTCCTCTAGGTTTAGAGGCACCCTGGCTCCAATGGAAAACACTCACCCGCTTGAGAATGGGGCGATCCAAAGTTGCTATGAGTAGATGGAGCTACAAAACTGACCCAACGATCTGTGAATGTGAAGAGGCGGATCATACGATGCAACACGGCCTTATCTGCCCCCTACTCCCCAACCGCTGAAGCTTGAAAGATCTTGCAGAGTACAACAATAATGCAAAGGATTACATAAAAAAGTGGGAAACTGTCGTATGACCACATGACACTTCAAAGACATGCAAAGAAGATTGTAACTTCTTAAAATAAGACATTGTTTATTGAGTTGTGATTTCGATTGGAAGGAAAATCCTTTGTTACAGCGGTGACAGAGATCATATGATTGACACTGCGACCGGTGTCGAAATCAAATCTCACGTCACGACCTATGCAGTTAATGCGCACAAAACGCAAGTTCATACCTCAACTTTCATACCTCTGGAAGTCTTGTTACTACCACTAAAATACCAAACAGGTCATGGAGTCACAATTTTGTACTACGAAAATGATGATGATCATGCAGATCTATGTGTGATGATGTCAATGAAAGTGAATAAACTGAATCCATCACATATTGTTCTCTATTAGTATATAACTTTGTAAACATGCATTAGTGGGCTGCATGTTTAGCGGGTTGCATGTTTGCAATTAACGCGAATAACAGGCTTGCTGCAAGTGATAAATATTTAACTAAAGAAATAATCCAAGAAATGGGAAATAGGTCTGGTCTCGAGTTTTGACCACCCAGAATTTGATTTGTCCACTTGAAAAAAAGTAATGGTTCTACAGATACAAGATTCCTGCTGTGGTTATAACTAGTGTTGGGACAATTAATCGGAATTAGGAATCAAAAATATTTTTTAGGGGTATCAGAATTGGAAAAATTTGAGGCTAATTTCAGATTCCAAAAACGATTCTTTTAATTTTTTTTTTTTTTTAAAACCTAATTTTCCATTGCTGATACTAATGATAAAAATTTATTGTTACTATCAGTAAAACAACAATCTATAGATCATAATAACATCAAAATACGGTGTAAATTTATTTTACTTGTGTAAAAAAATAAAATAAAACAGAAAAAAATGAAACTTTGCATAAATTCGCTTTGTAACATTTCAAAGAATTAGCATTACAAGCAGATAGCGTTTTTTCGTTGGACAACGGCAAAATTTCACACCCATACTTTAAAAAGTCATATCTCTGTTATTTGTGGTTCAATATTTAAAACAATTATATGGATGGAAAGAGAATAAAATAAACATTCCTATGATATTAATTTCATGTGCCTTACTACGTTAAATATTTTTATACTCCAAGTTAAAAATGAAAAAACGTTAAAAAATGACAAACACAGAAGGGAAACTGTTTTTTTCATTTTTATTTTTCATACCTTACATTCCGATTAAAATGCAGCGGATTGATGTGACTGGATATTCTTGAGATTTCACATGCTAATTAAACATAGATGAATAGGTTGGGAACCACGTGATTTGGATTTTTATTACTATTAGAAACGAAGATACTACCGATCAAAGTTAAATATGAATATTTCGAAATTTATTAGAGATATTGACTCAAATCACGTGGTTTCATATCAAGGATAGATTCAGAATTATTTTGATGTATAATATGTAAATATTTGATAATTTGTGTGTCCTGCATTTATTATTTTATACGTTTATTCTGTAAAATTCTTTAAAAAAAAAATGTTTTGAAAGCGTATTTTTATAAACTAACTTTTTAAACGTACCCCTCTACACCCCTCTCCGCCTGCCTGACAGGGAGTTACAGGCAGCATAAGAAGCGAACATTCGCCCTTTTCTTTCCTTTCTCTCTCTCTCTTCGCAGTTTCTCCTCTCTCTCTTTTCTCACTTCTTCTTCTTCCTCCTCTCCCCTCGTCTATGTAAGATCATAACAACTAGTTGCTTTTACAAACACGTGTTTTATGAGTTTTGTTTTGCTTAAATTCTTTATGCTATTTGTACGACAAAAGGGAGTATTATATACTTTGTTTTGTTTTTTTTTTCAAATTTAAATGTTTATCCATTTTAAATTTTCTTTAGAATTTTAATTTTATCCGGTGAAAATGCGACCTTGCAGGCATTTTTAACAATAGCGAACAGAACGAAAAAAGGGTGAAAGAAACAAATGTGATGCAAATAAATGTTACCAAATGCAAATTAAGTTACTATTCTACCTATCTGCCTATTTTTTTTTGTGTTTTGAAATATTTTTAAGCGCTTTTATTTACAAATGTTATCTTTTTTTTATGCTTACTAAATCTGACACATTCAAGATGGCGACCGCACGGGTGCGGCGAAAATCACTCAAAAATCGAATATTAAACAAAATATAGCTAATAAAATGCGCAGTTCGGTTGAACATTCAATTGTCTTCCAATTGATGACAGTTATTAGCTGTATTTTTGTTTAATATTCGATTTTTTGCGATTTTCGCCGCATCCATGCGGTCGCCATCTTGTATGTGTCAGATTTAGTAAGTGTAAAAAAGATAAAATTTGTAAATAAAAGCGCTTAAAAATACTATAAAACACAAAAAATAGGTAGAATAGTAACTTAATTTGCATTTGGTAACATTTATTTGCATCACATTTGTTTATTTCACCCTTTTTTTCGTTCTGTTCGATATTGTTAAAAATGACCCATTTATTTATTGTATATTTTCTTTTTCACTCCTTTTTCGTTCTGTTTGATCTCATTTATTTTTAATTGACAAATAATATTATTAATAATTAAGAAACCACAATACTTTTCAATTTTCATTTTTAGTTTGATTTTTATTATCTTATATAAATATAAGTTTCGTCCGTCTGTCCGTCTGGTCAAATGTAAAAAATAAAATAAAGTAAAGCATTACATTTTTATATTATCATGAAAAAAAAACAAACTTGTAAATTGGAAAAACAAATGCTCATTTTGGACCTTTTTTTTCTTATATGATAGAGTTTGAATGACGTGTAACCGTTTTAGTTAAATATTAGATGTAACCATGTTCTTGTTTTTCTTGGGGAGGGTTGCCACCCGGACTTAGGGTCTATGTGGCAGTGCTTGGATTACAAATTTTATCCAATCTTATTTTTCCCCAGTATATTATGGAGTAAATATATACAGGACCTTACTGTGAAACACTGCAACTAACTTGTCGCAACCTTGCTGAAAGAATCATTTTAGTGCAGTGTAAGGCTTTAAAAAAATGGTGTTCTGCTTAAATTACACAATTTCTTTAAAAAAGATAGTAATAGTGCAGTTACTGTTATACAGACACTATGTAGTGACTTAAAAGAAAGTAAAGTTATATTGAAATATCTCACAATCTGTATGATACAACGTGCTAGTTTGAAAAACTTTGAAATTTACCCATTTAATTTATAATTCATGGCTTAATGTAAAGAGATGAATAAAATCTGACTCCATAATCAGAAAGACCACATGATTTTACATAAGAGTACCAAGTTTCATAAGAATAGCTTAAAAAATAGATAAATGATGGAGAAATTACTGAATTTCTTGAAATGATGAGGTCCATATTTTGGCCCATTTTTTTAAAGGATTATTAAAGAAAAATGTCCAATGAAAAACACAAATTTCGGCACTTTAAATTATAACTTTTGAACCACTGATGCTATTTGCATAATATAAACGGTTTTGAGCTTCTTTTAGCCAGCTCTACCCATCCTAGTTGATAAAATTACAATTAGTTAAAAAGAAAAAATCAACTTTTATTGCTAAAAGAATGCAGTTGATTTAAAAGGTTCTGAAAAATGTTTAAAAATTAAATAAAACATTTTTGTCAAGAAAAATACCAGAAAAACATCATTAAATTAAAAATAAAAAAGTTTTCAATTTTTTTTCTATATGGTGGCCTTTTGTCCAGTTCCTTAGCATTGGGATTACAAGAGATGGCCCAAAAGTGAAAAAAAAAAAATAAATAAATAACTTTTGAACATGGAAAGGCTTGGCGTGAAGTTGAATTAGGTATAAAGGAATTAGTTAATTTAAAGATTTTCACGGCTCTGTGCGAGACACTTTGGCGTCAGTTTTTCTTTGATTTTGACTTTTCATGTTTGTGTGGTTGTAAAACAATTTCTAAAGACATAAAGAAGGCAACAAAATTAAAGACTAATAATAAAATGATTCTTCATTATTAATATTATTGAAACCGTTTGGCAGTTCAGTTGATAGTTTTTTTCCATTGACTAGACACAAGTACACTCCTACGATACTACGTGAAATATAGTGAAAATTTGCCAAAATGAAAATGTATATATATATATATATATATATATATATATATATATAGCCCACACTGAATTCTAAATTAATTTTTTTTTGTTTTTTTTGTTTCTTTTTATTTTCCTCTGCCAAGTTTTTCAGGGTGTTTACACATAATCGCTTAAAAAAGTAGAATCTCATTTTGAAGGGGCGGGTGGGTGATTTAGTTGAGGATGTTATTAAATTATGTGTGATCTTATTTAATTGTCTCCCCACGAGTGTAGGGTTAGACACAATGTTGGTTTTTAATGCGGGGAATCCAGCTCTCCAAAAAGGGGCACTCTGGATTGAGACAAGAATAAAAAATTGCCTCAGTCTAGAAGGATTTCTCCTTAGGACAGAAACGATAAATGTATTATCAGAACAGATACAATTTGAATTATTTAATTGTTAAAAAATATAATATATATTTTGACAAATTACGCACAAGGATGTTGTTTTGAAAAAAAAAAAAATTTGTACAAAGGAAATTCTTGCCAACACCAGAAATGAAAAGTTGTTATCTTATTTTTATAACTAAACCTAAATTATACAATTAAACCTAAATTATACAATTAAACCTAAATTATACAATTAAACCTAAATTATACAATTAAACCTAAATTATACAATTAAACCTAAATTATACAATTAAACCTAAATTATACAATTAAACCTAAATTATACAATTAAACCTAAATTATACAATTAAACTTAAAATGTGTCAGTAAAATTTGTATTTTGTTGACTTTATTTTATTTCTATCATTTTTTTTTTATAATTGAAATGTCATTGTCATTCTTTGTAAAATGATACATACAATATTGTTCAGTTCGTAAAACAAAATCGTAAGCAAAAACAAACACGTTTAGCCTTAATCTTATTTCGTCTCCCTTTGAAAATAGTTAATTAAATTAATCTATAAAGAAATGTTTGCTTCTTTAAAATGAAAATAAACATTCATTAATTATTAGTTAATACATTTTTTTTTTTAAAGCCAGAAAAAGTTTACCAATGTTTGTTGTTTTTTTTTTCATAACCTATTCGTGAGATACAAAACAATGAACATATTCGTATTTTTATAGATTTTGTTCCAGCACAATATTATACTAAAAAACTGATATAAAAAAAAAATGTTAGTTGATTTTTTAAACATAACTTTGGTATATTTATTGGAATCGGAATCAGGAATTTAGAACAGAATCAGTAATTGTATCGTAATCTAGAAAAATATTGGAATTGTCCATTCACTAGTTATGATCCACTTGAGGTTTTCCAAAAATAGTGGTTGTCCAGATACAAAACTTGGTAAGCGGTAGTTTTTTTTACATCCATGGATAAGGCTGGCCATTAATTATTTTCAGGGGGATAGCCGAGTGGTCTATGACAAGGGACCTCAATATCTATTCCAGTAGAGAGTCAAAGGAGGCCAGTTGGTTTTCTGAGCATCTCATGGTCAGTTTGGATGCTTCTCAGGACAAAATGGGCCATTAAGCCCTAAGCTAATGGATTATGTTTGATTGGGAGATGTTTGTTTTTATTTGCAAGTCTGTTGTTCAGTAGATAAAAACGAGTATCATTGTTACATCGCTCAAAATAAGAACTTTGTTACTTGTTTTAAACTGGATTTTTGTTCGGAGGGAGAATGCTTCTGTTGCAGCACTGACTGAGACCACGCAATTGACACTGCGACTGGTGTCGGAATCGAGCAATGACTTCGGACCAGCACAACGACCGGATGATAACAACCTGTGCAGTGAATGCACAGACACGTTCACAACTTGTTCTATTTATTTATTTTATTACTGTTCATAAAGGAATCAACTGAATCCAGGAAGTGTTTTGCATTGTAGTACTTGTTCTTCTACAAAGACCTTCTTAATGTGTCACAGCGTCAACAAAAGTGTTAGATAATGGTGGTGGTGGTGCAGATAGAGAAGACGCCCCAAAAGATGGCGAGAGGACGCCCTTAGAAAAGATGGTAGTAGCAAGGGAATCGGAAGTGATGTCACTTCTGTTTGGGGGCTGTTCTTCCTCTTCCGCTGGTCTCCTGCTTAGCGGGCAAAGCCGGCCCACATGGCAGTTAATATCTTTGTGTAGTAAATAATTCTCTCTCTCTGCTGTGCAAAAGTACCCTATCTGCGTCATCCGTTTTACTTTGAATAAAGCTTCTTAAACCTAAAAATCAGCATCCATGTGTTTTTGCTGCCTCGTGCTTTAATCGACAGCTCAACAGCAACAGACGTGAAGCGGACGAACTAACCAACCAACGTCCCGAGTGTCTACGGGAAAAGGTAAGCAGAAAGCTAGCATCACAGATTCACGTATACAATATGTTCAATTTTGTTCCCGTGATTCTGGTTTTCTATAAGGGAGGTTCCAGGAGAGCAACGTATAGGTCCGAAACAGATGACTTTGGAAGAAGAAGAGACGAAGAAAAAGAAAGAGAAGGGAACAGAGTGAGAGAGAGGAGAAGAACACAAGAGAATAAGGAGAGAGAAACAACGTAATTGAGTAAAACTTTGTTTTTGTTTTGATTGTCGTGACTTTTAAAGTCGAAAGAATAATAGACTGTTAAATCTGAAAAGAAAGAAAGAAAAATGTAAAAAGACTATTAACAACTTATTGTTCAGAAGAAAAGTAAAAGAAAAGAAAGACTAAGAATAGACAAAGAGAAAAAGCATGAGTGGAAGGAAAGCAAAAGAGAAAAAACAAAGACAAGAATAAACATTGTATTAGCATTGAACAAAGTTAGAAGAGAAAACTAAACGAATTTACTTTAAAAATAAACAGAAAAAGAAAGAAAGGAAACACTTATAACAGACACACACACACACACACATGAACCCAAAGGAGACAGTCTAAGGAAGTTACGGGTTGATATGCCGTTCAGAGCACGAGGAGTATGTCTCAATGGCCGTCATGTTTTTTTTTTGTTTTTTTTTTGCATTGTCTTGTCAGCGTGGAAATTTATTGTTCGTTATGTTTTGGTTTTGATGCAGACAATCAACCAACCAACCAACAGCTGACGGACGCCCCGAGTGCCTACAGAAAAAGGTAAGCAGAAAGCTAACATGACAGATTTGAGTATACAACAAAAGTAAATTAACTGCATCCATTACATTATTATTGTATTGCTTGTTCTTCTAGTCTTCTTATTTTATTTTATTACTCTTCTTAAAATGAATCATGTGTTTTGTATTGCTGTATTTCCTATGTTCCTCGATTGTTGCTACTTTTGGACCTCTCGTATTCATTTAATGTCACGTTTCCCTTGTTCAGGGATCAGACGTTTTCTGATATTACGCAAGCTCACTCTCCTCTTCTCATGGTTCAATAGTTTCCAAATTTCACTCTGTGCAGTCTTGTCCAATCACTTGATTCCAAGAATTCCTTGGCGAGCCAACCGTACTACGATTTATGACATTCATACTTCTACAATGGTTTGTCTAGGATGATGAACATTCCACATGACCATACCAGCGTAATCGATAACCTCCATGCTGGGCAAGTGTACTGCTTTCAGCAAATTCTTTGACTCGATGTGTTTGGTTCGCTGAGACTTCACATTGCAGATTTGATATGATCATGGACCTATCATTGCTCTGCAGATGGGTGAGAGTCCAGCAGTTACTACCATATATGATGATGCTCCTGACACAGCTCTGATACAATTTACCCCGGATGTAAAGCGGGAAAGATCGTGAGGTTATCAAAGGCAACAAATCACAAAATTTCGCTAAGCTGCCTCTACTCTTGTGGTCGGACAGAGTTCACAGCCACCACCTACTCAGTATTATCATTACTCTTATTCAAAAGTAATTTTGTCTAAAGAAAACGGATTTTTTGGCATAAAGTTTAGTTTTCACAGAAATTTAATCAGAATGTTCACGCACATGATTTTCTTAATTTTCTTTTAGAAAAAAAGAAAGAAAAGAAAAAAAAGCGGCTAAGATTTTTAAAATTAAAATTTATACAAATTTATGCAAAAATCATTTTTAGAATCATCAGAAATGTAAAAAATAAATAAATATAAAAATAAAATAAAAGTTAAAGAAAAAAAACCCAACATACTGTAACTTTTTCAACTTGCAGTGTTGGCACAGAATCTCTAAGACTGTGGAAACTTTCTTTAATGTGATCTCTTCGCTTCCGTTCCAATGCATTATGGTGAGCTCTTTTTTCGGCCTAAAGAATCAAACAGAAAAATAAATAACGTGAAAATAACAGCTAAATTTTTATTTATTTTAAATATTTCTGAGGCAAATTATTTCCGCCAAAATGTTAGAAAGAAAACGTATAAGTAAGTTACAGAAATGTTTAGCTTGCAATCCATATATTTTTATACTACTACTAAACTCTACTTATGTATTGAGAAGTAAATACTGAAACAAAAATATGTAATATTTCATACACATACATGAATACAGTAAAAATTGTATTGATGCATCCCAGGGAGATACGTCAAACAATACATTGAAATGCACACAGCAAATCCCCCAAAGATGTAGTTTTCCTGCTAATCGGCAAAAGTCGCTTTATTTTTTGTTTAATAAGAAATTTTGGTGTTTCTGCTGTTTCGACCAGACATGTCAGGCCTCTCTTTAAAAATAAATAGCTAAAGAAATGTATAAACTTTGTTATGTACTTACATGGTAGCTTAAAAGAAGACTGTACACCAAAAATTACGCAAATTCATCCAGTATTTATTAAATTAAAAATTTTAAAAAACAATGTCATCATTCGTTAGCCATTTTTGTTAACTCAAATTTTATTTACTGGTTTATCTCTTTTGTCTATTCTATAAGTAAAAATGTCTAATGAAACTTATTGTTTTTTCTTTTCTTTTAATTTAATAAATACTGGATGAATTTGTGTAATTTTTTCTGTACAATCTTATTTTCAGCTAACAGGTATCTACATAACAAAGTTTATACATTTCTTTAAATATTTTAATGTCAGAGGCGAAACAGCAGAAGAACCGAAATTTTAACTAGTGAATTTACTTTGTTCCCCCCCCCCCTTCAAGCTAACTATAAAGCCAATCAACTCAACCAACCGACCGTTTTCTTTTTAAATGAACAATTTACTTTAAGGATTTGTGAAATACACTTCAATATTTCCTTAAAAACGAGATGGGATACAAGGTGTGTATTAAATGGTTCTAACTTGTTTCAAAGAAAGCTTTCTCAGCCATTTAGCTTTCCTCAGTTTATGTGTAACCTTGGCTGGGATCAAAGTGTAGTATCTGTTCCGATAGATACTTCACCCCATAGACAAGGTAGGCATAATTGTGCACAGTGGATAATTTCATCCATTAAAATAGGGGATAACGGTGCAGAGTAGATGTCACAGAATTGGGAAAGGTGCTCCTTTTGTGCATCATTGGACCAGACATGGCTGAAGAGACATAGCTAGAATATTTTTTCGACTCATGAAATCGTCACCAATTAAAGGAGCAACGGAGATGAATTCTGAGGGATCAAAGTGTAGTATCTGTTCCGATGGATACTGCACCCCATAGACAGGTATTGTCTTGGCCTTCGGGGCTTGATGATGCCGGTCTGTGGGTCTGTACTGTGCAGTTCTAGGAGGTCCAGCCTCCCAGGTTTTGCCTTCTCACCCTTTGAGAAGGGATTAGTTTATTGCTAATCACCTGAGGCGCCCCTACCAGAGAATGCCCAGACAATTTTTAAAGGTCATAGGTGCTCATCTAGGGTGCTGACTTATCAAATCCCACTTTCCAACCTTGTGTCACATCTTACTGCTGTGGGAGGTAGATAAATAACCTGCATCGTATCGGATTCGGTTGTTATTAGTTTTTTTTTTTTTAAAGTCTTATTTTATTACAAAATCCAGTCACAGATTAACAGTGCTAATCTAATTTCCTTTCTTTTTTCTTGGGACTTCGTTTTTTTTTAAAACTGAGCATCATTTATAATTTCTTTGCGTGCAGGGAGTTAATATTTACTTACGATAGAATTATATTAAATCACACCAATAAATTATAAGTAAATCTATATATTAATATGCTTGTACATTCCTTTGTTTTGTGTCACGGTATCAGTGGAGTTAAACCTGCTGAAAATACAAGTCAAATTTATACTGTTATATTTTCTCCTAAATAAATTGAATAAGAACTATTTTCTTATTAGATTTCTAAAATTCTCGTTTTTCTCACTTTGTTAACTATCGTCCTATGGCGGTTGTTCCAGAAATTGTAACGAGGACGTATTAAAATCAAATCCGTGGGTCCCAGGACTGAATACATCAAAATGCTTTCAGCGTCACTGCACACACACACACACACACACCCACACATTGATATCAATAATCTATTATATAAAAGGAAGTTGTCTTTTTTTTAAAAAATTTTATTTCACTTGAGTTAATTTAAAGAGATCAAGGGGCTCCCTCCTAGAGCTAACCTTTAATTTCGTTATGATATAAATTTATATCCGACGGCTCTTTTAAGGATAAACATTGTCCCTTTTAGGGTTGATATCTGTATTTCCCTATAGTTCGGTCTTCCAGGAATTGTTTCTAAGTATTTCTTTAATTTTTTTTTTCATTAGGCCAGTTGCCCCTACTACAAGCGGTATAATGTTTATTTCTTTCAGAGACCATGTTTTTAAATAATTCTTGAGGTCCTGGTATTTTGTTATCTTTTCTTGTTCAGCTCTATTGAGGCTAAAGTCATTTGGAATGGTTACATCAATAATGAGTGCAGTCCTTTCAGGTTTGTTCTAGATGACAATGTCTTACTTGATGGCCTTGTCTTTTATGTATCTGCCCGCCTGTATGCTTTTGTCATAAAAAATTGGCACCTTTCAGTTTGATGTTATCGGTGAAAGTTCATGCTCCCATATGTTTGGCAATCTGTCAAGCTGCATCTTCCAATGGAAGTATTTACATATTTTGTTGTGGTGGACAGTGTAAAGGCCATCTGCTAATAGGATCTGGCATCCAGACATTAGGTGGCTCGGGCTCTCTGAATGGCAAAACCTACACTAGTAAGCCTTAGTCTTATCTGGGCTTACTCATAAATTGATTTAAAAAAAAAAAAAAAAAAAAAAAAAAAGCACCCACAAAGTTGGTATTTTTTTGATCGGCATTGCCTAAGATGAATAATATTTAAAATTTAGAAAAAATTACTTATTCTTTGACCCTAAACTGGTGCAGGTTTAGTCAGGGGTGAGGGTCTGTTTTCCAGACATTTGATGTACTAACTAAAAGGAAGTAACTGATTATTTTTTTAATGAGTTATTTCCATTCTGCCGACTCATTCCTCAAGTAATTTATAAAAGTGTGTGTATGTTATGTTCAGAGAGAAATGGGCTGGTTGAAGAAGAAAAAGAGGGGCGAGTAGAGAGGGAGGGGGGAAAGAGAGATAAGTTTTAATATAAATCTGTTATACTTTTGACCCGGACAATGTCATGTAGTCTTGCTAATGAGTAATAATCGACTTAGTTTTCACACTTTGCAGTTTCAAGGTTTCATCCGATTAGACACGAAGCATCAGGTATGTATGTTTGGTATAAAATAAGATGGTTAACACTGAAGGAGATGAAAGTTACCTATATTTATTTATTTTTTAAATTTATATTTATTTAATAATATTTATAATTTTACTATCTTTTTTTCTACGGTTCTTATTTACTTTTATAATAAATATTAATTATTTGTAAACAATTTTGGTTGTTATCAATTTGGTCGCTTTAAAAAAAATCTGAGCAAGTATTTGTGTCTTCATTTAGCTATAAATTGTTTTTGTTTCTTGTACAATACATGAATTTGTTTTTTGAAGTTTGATTGAATATTTTCCCTCTAAGAATATTTTACAGTTTCTATTTACATTACAAGTAGGTGAGTTAAGATTTCCCAATTGATATTAGAACTAATATTTCTTTTTGTTCCACACACACACACACACATATATATATATATATTGCATGTATGTGTGCATATGTTCAGCTCTACTTGTTATTGAGTACTATTAAATAAATATTGTACGGTTCACAAGTTCATCATTTCTAATTTGCTCTGATGGGAAATATGGTTGGAGTGTGTGTATGTATATTTATGGATATTTACCTATATAGTTATATGCATGTGTGTGTGTATATATATATATATATACACACACATATATATATATACACACACATATATATATATACACACACTCCTTCCAATTATAATGCTTATCCTGGCTAAAAATAACTGTCTTTTTCCACCACCCCCTCCCCGTTTCTAACGCCTCTCTGTTAGCGTCTTTACTTGTCTTTCCCTTTCACGTGGCCATACTAGCTCGTAAGTGCAGGGGAAAAAAAATATCGCCTACTTGACAAAAATATCTCTCATACTTGTTAAAATTTCTCGTATGGACAAATCACATCTTGCTGCGTGTTTTGTTCCCTTTCCGGTGTCTGTGCCGCTATCGAAATAAAATTTTCAAATCTTCACTTTTTCTGAAGACGCGAGTTGATACGAATGAAAACGATCAAATCTCTCGTTTCTTGAAACTGGTGCCATTTTAAAGCTTGCTTAATCAAGTTTTTGGTCATACTAATGATTTTCGTGTTATCTTTCCAGGTGCAGTAATGGCGTTCTCTAAACAAGACAAGGCATTTTGCGTCCTCCAATTCGCAAAGACTGAATCGTGGACATGTGTTCAGCGTGCATTTCGCAGGAAATTTAAAAAAGAAGCCCCTGAAAGAAAATCCATTGTCAGATGGCATGCTAAATTTGTGAAAGATGGGTGTTTGTGCCCAAGTAAGCGAACAGGTCGCCCTTCAACTTCAGAAGATGCAGTTGAGCAAGTTCGGACAGCCTTTCAGCAGAGCCCCCGTAAATCAGTGAGAAGAGCCAGCAGGGAACTTCAGCTTGCTCCAGCAACTGTCTGGCGTGTCTTAAGGAAACGACTGCAAATGGTACCTTACAAGCTCAAGTTGGTCCAAAAGTTGAAGGACACTGATAAGCCACTTAGCCGTGACTTTTGCATTGCAATGCAAGAGAAGTTGGAAGATAACGGCTTTGATGACCGGCTTGTTTTTAGCGATGAGGCGACCTTCCATCTGAATGGCAAAGTTAACAAGCATAACACTCGCATATGGGGTACTGAGAATCCTCATGAACTTCTTGAGCACGAGCGAGATTCACCAAAAGTGAACGTGTTTTGTGCAATTTCCAAGAAAGGTGTCTATGGACCGTTCTTCTTTGAAGAGGCAACTATCACTGGTGAATCCTATCTCAACATGCTGGAAGACTGGTTAATGGCTCAGTTGGAACAAGCAGAATCTGATGACTTCATTTTTCAACAAGATGGTGCACCACCACACTGGAGTCTTAGAGTATAGCAGTTTCTTAACACAAGGCTGCCTGGTAGATGGATTGGGAGATCTGGGCGAGGTGATGACGTTCTCATGCCCTGGCCTCCTAGGTCTCCAGATCTTACCTCGTGTGATATTTTCCTTTGGGGCTTTGTCAAGCAACAAGTCTATGTGCCGCCCCTTCCAAGAGATATTGACGAACTAAAGGCTCGAGTAACGGCAGTTGTGGGAACCATTGACGTCAAGATGCTGGAACGCATTTGGCAGGAAATGGACTATCGACTAGATGTCTGCCGTGTGACGAATGGTGCTCATATTGAGCAGCTTTGAAGATTCCCCACAAAACTTGAAACTTTAACCTTTCCAACGGTACCAATTTCATTTTTCAACTCCTAATAGTTTTTGAGTTATTAAAAATCGTTATGTTCCCAAGACTTTTGAAACACCCTGTATATATATATATATATATATATATATATATATACACACACACACACACACACACACACACACACTGTGGTGGTATTTCTTAATTTTTTTTTTTTTTTAACCCATATGGTGATTATACCGACTCTTGGAATTATTTATGTATACCTTTTCTCCATTGTTAATTTTGTTTTGTACATGACATTAGCTATTAAACATTTATTTATTATTGGACAATTATTTTTTATTCTACAATTACATTAAGTTTGTATTATTATTAACACTTAGCTATTACTAATGAAAAAAAAAAGAAAAGAAAAGTTTAATGCTTTTCTTATTGATATTAGATTTTTGGGAAATGTTTATCTCTCAACCTAAAGAATATTTTGCCAATTTGTGACTTTACCTGTCTGTTATAGGGTGGATTGAACCAAATATCACAATATTTCAGTGAAATCTCCAATTTATCAAGTGGTTCTATCTACAATCTCTCTCTCACATATATATATAATATATATTTATATATATAATATATATATCTGTCCTAGGACAAGAAAAAATACCCCCACCGAACAGTTTTGCACCACTTTTATACTCCCTGTTACATATTGAGAATTCTAAGGAAATAAGATTTTTGATAAGTAAATCTCATAATTAAATTTTCCCTGAAAAAAAAAAAAAATAAATAAATAAAAAAATAAAATAGAAACCCTACCTTGTTCATCCTATAATTAATCTCCCTCTATTTTAGAAATAAAAATCATCATTCTTGACAAAGTACCAAGTAACCCCATGAACATACTGACTCGCCCTTAATGAGGTATTTAATTATCTATCACAGTTTAAGAATAACCAACCTTGGTCAAACCCATCATCTGACCACTCTAGATTCCACACACCTTTAGACCAAATTTGGGAAGAGAGAAATTGAGAACTTTTGGTGACACCCAGTCTGCCTTAATAAAAGAATCTGCTTGACGCTTGAACTAAAAATGAGGACCAACCCCGACCACAAGAGCCACTATCAAGAACCACATATATGACATGCCAGGTGTCACATGACTTCCACGTGACAAGAAATCAGTAGTCCATATATTCGGGTGTTGAGAACGAATTGACAGTTAAGAGATTTCGTTCGACAGATGGTTTTGCTGCAAAGGATTGCGTTTCCAAAATCCAAATAACTTCCATCGATCACCCAAGCATCGTCGCCACCTCAAATCAACGGCAGATTTCACACTAAGACCAAAATCAAAACTCAAGAAAACAACTCCGGGAAAAGACCATTGTTCTCCTCACGGTACATCTACCCAAAAGCTAATCTGGAATAGTTACATTTCATATGAACTTCTTTCCATTCTTCCACAAGAACATTTTAACCTCCTCTTGTATTGCATGCTTGAACTCTTTCTGTTCCCCAAAAGCACTATCTCCTCGAAACCAGAACATTATCCCCTCCAGACCTTTATGTTGATATTGTTTGAAATTCTACTTTCTTTTTCCGTAAGCGATTACCTGTGAACACTGAAATACTTGGCGAAAAAAATTCAATTACAATAAATTATTTACAGTTTATACTGGAGAAGCCGTTTCAAACATTTCCGAGCCATTCTCAAACCGGATAGCATTTCAGGGTAGTTAATGAGGTTTCTTTGGGGCGAGGAGTATTCTACTCGGACTTAGGGAGATTTTGAGATGAGAAGGGGGGGGGGGTATGGAATCGCCTAAAAAAAAGTAGAATCTCATTTGAGTAAGTGCTCATTGCTGAACTACCAATTTAACGAAAAAATATAATTTCAAATTTAATGACAAAAATATTAAAACATTTTTAATTTAAAATGTTTTCGTAAAATTCTTGTTTCCCAACCAAAAATGGCGGATAATAAATCGTCTGCAATTTTCACAAATGAGTAAGTTAAACCGAAATTAATTATTTTGGACTAATGATTCAACTGTATTTCCTTTAAAATAATTTATGGTAAATTTTGAATTCGTCCCAAACAATTTATTTGGGTTTACTTACTCATTTGTGAGGTCTAAAAAAAAAAAAAAATCAGAAAACTGCGGACGATTTATTGTTCAGCATTTTGGTCGGGAAACGACAATTTTACCAATGTTTTAATATGTTGCATAATTAGTAACAGTTATTTATTTCTATTTATGATAGATGATATAATAAAAAAAAAAAAAAAGTTTCTCAACTTTTTAGATGGGGATTGATAAATTGTATTATTCGAACTACTATTCTCATCTTGGTTGTTATATTCACGAGGTTCCGACTGATCTAATCTCCGACCTTTAGGTACATCTTTTCGAACTCTTGAACCTATATCGAATTTCTAACCATTCACTTAATTCATGATGGTAGATTGTCCTCATTTTGGATAAGCTATTATCATGTAGATTTTGGGTAATTTTGTCATTCTTAGTAAGAGTCAAAACTTGTTTGGCGACAATAATCTCCTCCTAAGCATAGAATTGAATACAATATGGGACCCAATAGTTATCAGGTAAATGATGAGTTTGAAGGGGTAAACATAATGTGATAAAATAAACTGTATATGGTTTGATTATTTAATGAGGAACCATTTCAACTTAACATCTATTTAGTACGTACAACGCATGTAATCTGAAAAAAAACCCAAAAAACACATGTTTGAAATGTGTAAATATGCTATAAGAATCGTGATTTTCACAAAATGGAGTCTTACTGGATGCCACTCTGTTGTTTTTTTGTATCGCTCAAGACGAAAACAAGTATTAAAACGTCTTTTGTGTCCTATTACTACGTAATACTAAATTGATTTTTAACTACAATCATTCTTAATGCCATAATCTTAATATATATTATCGCCTATAAACTAATTTTATTCAAATTTTTTTTAAGAAACGGGTTAATCTTTCGAACTCATCATTTACTAGTTATAAATTCTAGCTTAAAACACCATGAAGAAAATTGAAATATGAGTAACAGTGAAGAAATAAAAGAAAATTGGGTGCTTATACAGATGAGGGCACATATGAAAAACGCATTTCCAAATAAAAACTATTGTTTATACTTAAGTATCAGGTAAAAATAAAAATAAGTTTTATCATATTTTGCCGACCGCCATTGATTCATTACTTGTTTATATGACAGACTGAGTTATGCTCTCCTAATTCCGCTCGTATAAATGGCGGTACGGCAAAATATAAAACTGAGGGTATCTTTTACGACGCCACAGGCAAGTTTGAAAATAACTTTTACAGCCTACAGTTACTTTTATTTGTTGAATATTTGTTTTTTTTTTAGCGTTTTTACTCTGCTGAGCGTCGTAAAAGATACCCAAAACTGATTTTTATTTTTAATTAAAATTCTACTCGATAATTTTTGGTGTAGATAGCTATTTTTGCCTGATAATAAGTATATGAAAGAGTTTTCCGGTTAATTAATTTGGAACAGCAATTTTCACCTGTGTAACTGCATTTTTCGTATGTGCCCTGAACTGTATAAGCACCAACAATTCTATAGTAATAAGTAGTACTACTACACATCGCGACAAGATTAGGTTTAAGGCTGACAAAATTCATGCCAGAATCGTCCACGGTCAAGAGCGTTGGTTCGATCAGTTCCAAGCGATAGTAGTTTCCTGATTGACGGTTCCATCTTTACTACAGGTGATAATAGCTATGAATAACAAATTAACTTGGTCATGGCTGACGGAATGAGAACAAGCTACCCTCATTGATTAGTTCGAAAAAAAAAAAAAATGCACTTCACATCGCTGTGAAAATAAACGCCAAGATGAAAATAGTTCGAATAATAGAAAAAAAAAATTAAGGTTCATCATTGAAACCACGTACACAAGATTAGCAGCAGGAGCGGACGTAGAAAGAGAGAGAAACAGGAAGTCTATCATCACGTGTTTATAAGATGGTGTAATTGTTTAGATGGAGTTACAAATATTGAGTAGTTATTTGTATGACCGGAAGTGAACCAGTATTCTACTTTATAATAAATAATTAACAAAACAACTTATCAAATATGTTCATGCTTAAAATATAGGAGATGAAAATAAAAGTCCTACATCGACTACTACAAGAAGAGTATGTCTACTACTCTGCCATTCTTGACGTCATCCATATACGTATTCACTTGCTAGATTCGATGATATGGATGTAGCAGAATCTATTAAATACTCTTCTTTTTTATGGATGGGTGATCACACTAAGATACTACGTAAATCTACCCTTTCTGGTGGTTGTACAGATCGGTCCACATGGGTGAACAGTGAACACAAATTCTCGGTAAAATCCGGTATATGACAACACTAAATTGGGTATTATTGTACCCTTACATCATATGCTAGTTCACCCCCTTTCCGCAAATGAGATTCTATTTATTTAACGTAAAATGATCATCCACTTCCCGGACAGATAAGCGTATTTAAAGACGTAGTTATTTTTTGTTATTTCCCTTATTTCTTAGAAATAAATTGTGGGCGTGTGCGTTGGAGGATGTTTCTGTGTATTGCCACCTGGAGTTAGGGTTAAGGGAAGGCACGGTATAATTGTTTTCTTTTTTTTATATCAAGTTTTTAAGACTGTTCACATGTAATCCCTTATTCCTGAATCATCAACTTTTCAAACGACCCTTTCTTAGAAATGACATTTTATCACACGCTTTAGTTATGCGCATAGGTTCAACATTTTTATCTCACACAATATTTGGTACTTATCCAGATTAGGGCCCTCAATTTATCTACTTTTAAAAAAATATGGGGTGCAATTTTACTTATAGGCCAATCAAGTTAATTGTTTTCATGTAAAAGCATTATTTTGTACTTACTCAGTCATATTTTATCTCTCACGCCTCGAAAAAGAATTTTAAAATATCAAGCAGAACTTTAATTAGAACGATTTTTTCATTTCGATGTTCAACCTGTATTTGTGCTCGAGTCGACATTTTGGGCTGTGAGCGGTCGGTAGAATAGACAAGGGGACACTTATCTGCCCTTAGTTACCTAACCGGCCACTAACCGGCCACTCCGAAAATCGCACACTCGCCAGTTCATATAACCCTTATGGAAATGTAAAAATCGTTCTAATTAAAGTTCTGCTTGATATTTTAAAATTCTTTTTCGGGGCGTGAGAGATAAAATATGACTGAGTAAGTACAAAATAATGCTTTTACATGAAAACAATTAACTTGATTGGCCTATAAGTAAAATTGCACCAAATATGGTTATATGTGCTTACAACACTATCCAGTTAGGAAAGGAGGTTAGCATTACCGCCTGGTGGTTTAGAAATAGGTGATTATTTTATATTAAATTAATATGCGAAACTGATCCAACTATGACTTTTTTCTTTTTTTTTTTGATAAATTTTACCGTCAAGGTTTTGGGTACTATGGTAATAACACGATACCAAATTTCTGATCTTTTTAAAAGGTGAATTTGGGACACTCAAAACCTACACAATCGAAAAAATAGCCTCAAATCCACGGTCTACCTTTTGTTCAATGTTCATGAACATTAATTAAGCACACAGTTTTGTTTAAATTAAAATGACATTTAAATTCGACTAGACTAACCTTTCTTTTAAGATATATGCATTGTAGTAATTAATATTTCATTGTAATATAATCACCTTTTAATGTTAAGGAATTACACAATAACTAAAAAAAAACTGTTTTCCACTCACGTTGATGAAAATAAAAATTGTCTTAAAAATAATTATAATTAATGTACACGAAGAAAGAAAAGGTAGACCGTGGATTTGAGACTATTTTTCGTTTTTCAGCGTCCCAAATTCACTTTTCAAACGACCAGCAATTTGATAACCGTGCTATTACCAGAGATGTAGGGTTTGAAAATTTACCCTAAATTAGAGTTCGCGAAATGGTTTCCACTTTGGAAACATTAACAGAAATTTTTTTTCCCCAATGCATTTTATTTTGTGTTACTGTTGTATTTATTTTCTTTTGCAATTTTTCCTATTATTTTTTTTTTCAGTCACGCGGGCAGTTGGTTTTGACAATTGTTAAAAAAAAGTTTGCTTAAAGCATCGAGATTATATAAGAATATGTAGGTTCAAAGCTGTTACAACGTGCTAGTTCAACAAGAGATATGAGTTGTGGGAACATGCAGATTTGTTTTGTAAATATAAATATACATACATATTCCCATATATATATATATATCTAATGTTGAATTGACACGTGACGTGACAGCTATGATGGTCACAATGCTCCAAGCAAACTAAACACCAGCGCTTTTTTAATCGACAAAAAACTGTCGGTATCAATAAAACAATAGATCAGGTTATATTGAAGCTTTCAGCTTTAAGACAGCTTCAATTGAAACAACGTTATCTTAACCAAATTAGTCTTTTTGTAACTTGTATTAATTGAATCAAATTGTTATAAAAATTAAAGCTGAAATCTCCAATATAACCATAAATCATTAAGTGTTTCGTTTTAGGAACCAGAGTTTAAATGTGTGTGGTCGCATTTCGGTTGTAACAAATTACCGGATTTTACAGAGCAATATATTAGGCGGCTATTGGGTTAATTCGTATAAACACTAAAACGTGAATGAAACCTAACCTGTAAGCGGTGTTCAATCAACTAATACATATTTGTACAATTAATAATAATAAAAAAAATAATAGAACGCAATAATAGGTTTATTTATAATAAATTAAAACTTCTGTAGAAGTACTATGTAATCATTATGGTATGTATTGCTTTTTCATTGTATTAATTGAACCAAATTGGGTGCTTATCCAGAAATACGGAGACATTAAAAAAAAATCAAACTGAGGAATATTTGTTTGATGTACGTGCCTGTCACGGAATGAAAATATCCTATACCAAATATCACGTAAATTAATAGAGTAGTTTTTATTTTATAAAAGAAAAAAAAATGTATCGATAAACAAATAAGGGAGAAATATCGCCGCCATGTTGATCATATTCAAGGGAGATAATACGAACGTTTGCGAAATAGAGAAATAAAGTCTTGAATTTTGGGTGTTATCTCCATTGATAAAAAAAAAATGCCGCTGACATATCAACATTACCCGTTTATCTGTAAAATTTAATTTTCTTTTATAAAATAAAAACTACTTAATTAATTTACGTGACTTTTGATATACGATTAGCTCATTCCGTGACAGATACATTCATCAAACAGATATTTCTCAGTTTGTTCTTTTTTTCGAATGTCTTCGTACTTCTGGATAAGCACCCCAAATTGTTATGGTAATGCTTTAATAACTATAAAATTATTGGAGGTAGATTATTGCTAAAATTGCCAGTTTCAATGACATTCTTTTTGACAGTTTAAATAATTTCAAATTTCAAAGGGTTACAAATTAAGGTGTTTCTGCTGTTTCGTCCCGACATATTAGGTCTCTCTTAAAAAAAAAATAGCTAAACTTTATGTATTTACGTGGTAGCTGAACAGAAGACTGTACACAAAAAATTACGCAAATTCATCCCGTATTTATTAAATTAAAAAACGATTTTATCTTTCGGTAGCCATTTTTGTTAAACCAGTAAACAAAATTTGAGTTATCTCCCTTGCCTATTTTATAAGTGAAAATGTCTAACGATACCTAAGATCGTTTTTTTTCTCTTTTTCTTATAATTTAATAAATACTGGATGAATTTGCGTAATCTTTGGTGTAGTGTACAGTCTTCTTTTCAGCTAACGCGTAAATACATAAAAGTTTATACATTTCTTAAAATATTTTAATGTCGGGGCGAAAAAGCAGAAGCACCCAAATTAATTCATTTTTTCTTCTTCAACTATTAATAAAAATTTTAATAACTGACTTGTCTGCGAAATACATTATGGTGTATTAAAAAAAAAAACTTTTAATCGGATTTAAAGAAAATTCGTTTTATTTTTTGCTCTTGGATTTCTGATTTCAATAAATAAATTAAAATAATGGCTCTTGTATAGATCGAGTACACAGCCGAAATTTATTTTAGAAGAGTTCCAATGGTGTAAGAAGGGGCAGACAACTCTCTCTTTTTTTAAGTACATAATTTCACGCCGTAAATATAATACCGGCCGTATTCCATGACAACTTTGGGTTTTTGGTGGCTATGAAAAGGACACTAAATCGGACTTTTTAGTGACGGTCCCGTCCAGAGATGCCGCCACATTAATCCCAATAATAAAAAAATATCTGCGATAATTTAATATTTTAAACTATAAAAAAATAAAAAAATCTGTTAATCCAAACAATAGGACAGTTCGTTTTGCTGGTTTTGAAATGAAAAAATATACTGTTGATTTTCCCAAATTCTATTTTGTTCAATAAATGTTATATACTGTTGATTTCATCAAATTCTTATTTCTTCGAAAAATGTTCTATTAATTGAATTTGAATGACTTTTTATTTAAAAAAATGGATATTTTCCATTTTCGGTGACATTGCGTACTAAAAAAGAGAGTTATCTGCCCCTTACACCATTGGAACTCTTCTAAAATAAATTTCGCCGTGCACCCGATCTATACAAGAGCCAAAATAATTTGCAAGTTACGTAGAGTCCAGAAATACACGAGAAATAATCAGAATGTTGTTAAGAGAGAGCGAATGTTATTCAGACGATAATGTCCTCTGTTGATGTTGCTCCATCTTTTATCTCACACACAACATGTGCTTTACAGAAGGACCTGTACACCGCCATCATACGTAAAAAACTTACTTTAACACAAATAAATATTCATACTAAATATTATTACTTAATAATGATAATAATAACAACAAAGCAATAAAACAAAAACGATCTAAATTAGCCATGAAACAGAAAAGAAAAACAATCCCTCGACAATTATAGACTTGTGGTCGCCTACAACTACTAATGTATAAGAGATCAGTAAATGACGAATGCTGCTAAATATACTTTAAAAAATAAATAAACATGTAAGTAAATAAATATATGTATATTTTAAGTTGATCGATGCAACAATCAAAATCGTAATAGTTCGTGGTACGTCTTCAAGTATGGAGCTTCAGTTGTGTACGTTTTTTTTTTCAGCGTCCCAAATTCTCGCCATTCTTTACGATTATTCGATTTGTGAATTTAAAATTATATTGCAGTTTCAGATGTAGTAACTGATATATTGATAAAGAGTTAAGATCGGTTCTCTTTTTCTTTTCTTTTTTGTTTTGCTAACTTTGACGTTAGAAAACACAAACCTCAATAATGGCAGAGAAAAAAAGAACTCTGAACTGACACAGGAAAGAACGAGAGGTACAAATTGAAAATTTGATAAATATACAAAACATGAGAACTTACGCTGATTAGTATATTTACAAAGAAGAGATCGTTATTAAATCAAATCTTTATGAATATTTGTTATTTAAATGCATCTCAGGTTGCAATGTAAAATTTTAAAAAAGAATAGGTCTTTTGAAAAAGAGAATTGAAAAGAGAATTTGGGACACTGAAAACGTGCACAAATTGGAGTATTTCAGATCTGATCAACATTCTGCATTTTTTTTTCATTTCAAATACATTAACATTTATTTCAAATATACAATTTTCTTTGTTATTATTATTTTTTTACAAAATAAATAAACTCGTGGTAAATATTAATAATAGCACACGGGGAGAGATTTGCTAAATACAACTGTTAAAACACACAAAAAAAACTTCAATATCTTAATTTTGTAAATAAAATTATAGAAAAGTATGGTTTTGAAAAATATACGATTTATTTCCTTCTCGTAGGAAACAGAAATAAATGCATTTTATAAGATGAACATCTATAAGTGTTTTTTTTTAAAAATGACATTGAAGATTGAAATGTAAACGGAATTTTTAATAATTGATCAATTACATAAAATATTAATTTATATTAGTTTCATATTACTGACCGACATGGCTTCATATTTATTGCTGATTAAAAGAAAATCGCCATTAAAAGGAAAAAAAAACGTGTGGTGATCAATGATCGTCATTCGTTAATTGATACATTTAATATATATTATATATATATATATATAAGAACGAAAAAAAAAACAATATGAAGATAGCAAACATTTAAAAAATGTATATAGGCTGTATTATCTAATTATATATATATATATATATATATATATATATATATATATATATACAATCATAACGTGAAGAGATCGTTAATTAAAATATGTAATAACACTGGTTTGTGTGGTTTATTTTAACTGATTCACTTTAAAATAAAGGCTTGTTAAAGTATGAATTTGATATTAAATTAAAACAACAAAAAAAGAATACTTACATCGCTTTCAATATCAACATCACGATCTTCGTCGCTCATTGTCGTTGATTTCAAAAGAATTTTTTTCTTCTTTTAAGAACAGATTCTTTTTAATTGATTAGAAATCAAGAATGGATTGTAAAAATGTTTATTGATTTCGTTTCGTCTAAAACGACGAAAAAAGTAAAAATATATGTATATGTAAAAATATGAACGACCTCAGAAAAAAAAAAAACAAGACAAAATTCGTCACGGCCGGATAATATTTGTTATTCTGTTGCTTTCCTTGTTTAGTTTTAAAATAAATGTGTTTTGTAGATGAAGATAATGACAATAAAAAAAACAGGAAGGTGAGCTCAATTGACCACGTGAGATTATTTAAATGGCAGCAATTCTGCCTGGAGATCGCTTTATATAGAAAGGGGTGAATGCGCGAGTGTTGCTAAGAGTAACAGCTGTAGTAGGTGTATAAAGGGAGGGGGAGAGAGTACAGTCAGAGGGGAAACTGAAAATTATAGAGAGGGTTAGAAGGGGAGGTAGATTGTGGGAGGACTGTAACTGGGACATCCCCGATGTAGTTGAAGGAAATGAAAGGGAGAGGGAGAGGGACAGAGAGAGATAGAAAGACAGAGAGAGATAGGGAGAGAGAGATAGAAAGGCAGAGAGAGAGAGAAAAAGAGGAAATAGATAGAGGAAGAGATGTGACAGAAGGAAAGGGGAGAGTTACAAAAAGAAAACAAGAGAAACTTTACTAGAAGAACAAGGGGAGAAATAAAAATCGGAAATGTAGATAGAATTGTGAATCCAATGACAAAAACAAGTGGAGATAATAAGAGATTGAAAAAGAAATATAAATATGAAAAGGAGAAAAAAATATATAAATAAAAAAAGAGTAAATAAACAAGATGTCGTGTGTTTGTGTGCAAATCAAATATTTATTCAAAAATAAAATAAGGGAAAGCTAAAACGAATTTAAAAAATTCTTTTTTTTTTTAAAAATTGTAAATATGGCTATTTTGAATTATTTCTTCGTTAAATTGTAACTGGGCACTTTTTGTGACTTCCGTTAAGTGCGTTATGGCTCGATTGGCGGTGAATGCCCTGAGAATGTCCCCCGTGATTAATAATATTTTAATAATTCTTTACCATAGCCGGAATAAATAATATATATTTAAAAAATTAAAATTCGAGTTCCTTTTATATATATATATATTTTAAAATTAAAATTTGGATAAATGTTACCAAAGCCAAGATAAGTTATTCTACCTGTATATATTCATTTGTGTTTTAACTTATTTTAACGCGTTTTTTGTTGTTGTTCGAAACAAACCTGGTATCCACCTGTTCAGTTAGAACGAAAAACAAAATGACTGGTCATGAGCCCTGCACGGGGACCCTTGATAATCGGGCAAAAATCGAAAAATAAACAAAATACTGTTAGAAACAAATCCAATAAATGTCACCAATCGTGGGAAAATATAAGGTTCTACAAGTATTTTATTTAATTTTCGTTTTTTGAGCGATTATCGAGACTCTGTAATTTCAACCATTTTTTTTTCTTTCGTTTTTTTCGTTTTAACTGAACAGGTAAACACCAGGTTTGTTTTGAACAACAACAACAACAACAAAAACGCTTTAGAATAAGTTAAAACAAATAAAATTATCCAGGTTAGTAGAAAAGTGACTTATCTTTATTTGTTGTCTATTTGTTTTTGTTTTTTCATCCCTTTTTTGTTTTGTTGGCTCTCGTTAAAAATGCCCAAATATTTATAATTTCTGAAATATAAAAATTACTGTATTATTCTTGGGGAATCTTTTACAATGATCAGCAGAGTAAAAACGCTCAAAAAACAAATATTCAACAAATAAAAGTAACTGTAGGCGATAAAAGTTATTTTCCAACTTACCTGTGTCTTTTCCAACTATTAAAAAGATTTTTAACCCGTTTCAATTGCTATTTATTTGAAATTTAAGTATTCGGCACACGAACATCGCACAAAACAAGATGGCCGCTGTGGGTGGTGGGATGTAATGACAAAGAGGAAGGCCGGCCATTTTTTTTTTTTCCAAATTGTACGCACAAAAAAAACAAGAATTTTTTTTTTTACATCTAATAAAAACCCATGTATACCATGGATGGCGGCACCGGGGGGGGGGTTACAGCCCCCCCCCCTTTTTACGGTCATCAATAATGAAGTTATATATGCATGTGTTTAACCGCCCCCCCCCCACTTTTTAGGAGAGCCCCCCCCCCCACACACACACACTTTTATAACTGTGTCGCCGGTCCTGTATACTACATAAAAATACAAACAAATTACATAGATAAGTAGAAAAATATCTATTCTCGACGTAGGTCAACTTTACTTGTTGCAAATTTACGTTTATAAACCCTTTCTCGTTCTTTTTTTGGACCCCGATCGCGACTCTGCTGATCATTGTAAAAGATTCCCTATTTTTGTATTATTTCACAAAATGAAATAATTAATAAATCTATAAAACCAATTTGAGTATTTTGCTTAAACTATAATCAGAAGGGACATTCTCAAAGCATTCACCGCCAATCGAGCCATTACGCACTCACAAAAAGTGCCCAGCTACAAGGTATTTATCTTCCTCTCACAGCGGTAAGATGTGACACAAGGTTGGAAAGTGGGATTAAAAAGACAGCGCCCTAGAGAATGAAGAGCACTCTGTCGAACAAAAATTGCCTGGGCAGCCCCGTTGCATTCCCCGGTAGGGGCGCCTCAGGCGATTAGCAATAAACTAACCCCTTCTCAGAGGGTGAGAAGGCAAAGCTTGGGAGGGTGGGCCTCCTAGAACTGCATAGGACAAAGTATCCATCAGAACAGATACTACACTTTGATCTTGGCAAAAGGCCTATTTTTCTTTAAGTCTTCCAACCGGCAATCAATATGTCTTCAACTGGGCAACGCCGGCGGATAAATACATCAAGTACAAAATGACTGAACAGAAAAATAGTCCTTAAGTATTTTTTAATCTATAAACTATATTTGGTCCTTCTTTAGTTTAGCTGTGAATCAGAAATCAATTTTAAAGAGTTACATTCACTCCTATCCCAATGAACCGGAGGTAAAATTCTTTTTACCATTATTTTTAAATAACTTTTCGTTTTATAATATTTTAAATTATACAAAAAAAATCAATGTTGACTGTTTGATAAAAAAAAATCGGTGCTTGTACACGGTTTCGGCCAAACGAAAAATTATTTATGTGTGAAAACAATATCATGTATTTACTCACTGGTATTTTATTGTTCAATTTTATTTTGTTGAACAAATTAGGAAAAATTATCCAGTAAAACTTTAATTACAAATATTTTTACAATTTTCGTAACGTACGAGTAACTTCGATGACTATGCCGCCATTGGCTACAGTTCGACAGAAGGCAAGGGCAGATAATTTGCGGTGGTAGGACAAAAGCCCACCGGACATAAGCTCACCGGACAGAAGCCCACCGGACAAAAGCCCACCAAAATAAGTCAAACCTGGACAAAAGCCCACCAACCTAAAAATAAATTAATTATTAAAAATTAAAAAAAAATATTTTGATATTTATTATTTTTACAATTATCAATAAGTCTTTGTAATTTTCTTTTCTTGACAAAGCAAAGTCCTAAAACCACACATAATCGCTTCAAAAAGTAGAAACCACCCACCCCGCCCGAAAAACAATGCATAGAATTTATATCCCATTGCAAAAGAAAAATAATTAGCTGCCCTAAAAAGTTATAATGGTCCGGAAATGGTGGATTATTTTATGTTAAAATTTTGTCAACCGGTGGGCTTTTGTCTGGTGGGCCTTTGTCCTATCAAAGAATTGAACATTCTTAATCAGATGTCTCTGTGAAAGCACATATTCGCGAACCTAATTTATAGTGTCTTTCAATCGTAGACGTGTCCCTTTCCTTCCTGAGATTCTCATGGATTGCTCTGCCTTTAAGGAGAGATCGAATCTGAAACTTCTTGCCCTTTCTTTCTCATCAAATTTTTCTTATTATTCATTAGATTCATTGCTCTTTCTGCTTCTCGTAAAGTCGGTTCTCTCTATCACACCAAACATCTTCTCACACCTGAGGCTATTCTCTATCTCTACAAATCTACAATCAGCCCATGTATGTTGTCATATTTGGGCTGGTGAATCTCTGTCCCATTTGACGGTCTTTGATAAGGTGCAGAAACGTATCTGTAATTTGATTGGCCCTACTTTTTCTTCTTTGCACCTTCTCTCCCACAGACGTGATTTTGCTAGTCTCAGTATTTTCTATAAATACTATTATGGCATGTGTTCTTCGGAATTGTATGATCTGGTCCCTGCTTTCTTTGTTCCAGCTCGTTTGACTCGTTGGTCTAGTGGTCTCCATAAATTCGCTGTTTTGATACCCTACTGTAATACAGCTTCCTATTCCAGTAGGTTCTTTCCAAGAACTGCAGACTTGTGGAACTCTCTTTTCTGTTTTCTTTCTACCTATAGGCTTAGTCTTTTCAAGACTAAGGTCAATGGGCATCTCTTGTCTTTGCGATAATCATATTTCGTTCTTGTTAGCTCCTTACATCAAGTGGCCTCTTGCCTTGTCTCGAGCGATTTCCATTAAAACAAAACCCCAAAACAATTCCTTGTTCTGAACAATTCACCTTTTCCGTTGTACATCTTTCATTATTTCTTCTTCTTCTTCTTCTTCTTCTTCTTCTTCTTCTTCTTCTTCTTCTTCTTCTTCTTTGTTAATCACAAGCTACAGAAGGGACAGGGTCCGCAATGATGGATTTTTGTCTTCACTTGACACGATCACAGGCTAGGTCCGGGTGAAGACCGGTTTTACAAAGATCTTCGTACAAGATATCTGCCTATTTTCACCATCAGCCTGCTTCCGGCCTGCTAAGTCAGCAGGACATCTGATGAAACTTCCCGATGTTCCGAATATTGTCTTTTTTAAATTTTGGGGTTAAAAGATTTTCATGAACTTTTAAAATTGAATCTATTATTCATATTTTGTTAAATGTTGTTTCATGTATTTATTGAATAAATTTATTTTATATTTTATAATTGAATTGAATGTATGTATATAATTAAATTGAATGTATGTATCTAATTGAATTGAATGTATGTATCTAATTGAATTGAATGTATGTATATAATTGGATTGAATGTATGTATATAATTAAATTGAATGTATGTATTTAATTAAATTGAATGTATGTGTATAATTAAATTGAATGTATGTATTTACTTACATTGAATGTATGCATATTATTACATTAAATGTATGTATATAATTAAATTGAATGTATGTACATAATTAAATTGAATGTATGTATATAATTAAATTGAATGTATGTACATAATTAAATTGAATGTATGTATATAATTACATTGAATGTATGTATATACAGAGGCATGACAGAAGTAAATAGACACCACATAAAATAATTCATAAATTTTTAAAGTTTCTGTTTCTTTCCTCGACGGCCGGGGCTCGAAGCCATACACAGCAGCAGTAAAAGTTTGAAAGTTTTATATTTCATACTAATTGACATTTTTGTGTTTCAGATATCAATATTCATTTTAAAAAGATGTTTGTTTATTTAAACTTTTACTTACGAGTGTTGCCCTCTTGCCTTCCTTAGTCTTAGACTATTATCTTTTTCTTATGCATTAATCTCGAGCTACAGTAGGGTCCGCAATGATGAATTTTCGTCCCCACAGGTTTGATTCAGGTGAAGGCAGGTTTTACAGAGATCTTGTTGCAGGGTGTTTGCCTATCTCATCATCGGCCTTACTCTCGACTGCTTTCCAGTGACTTCTAATGAAATGACAAGTTTCGTGACGGTGTCGTTGTTCGCACTCAGAACATGTCCAAACAATCTGAGCTGCCATTTCTTTCATCTTGTCCTCAATCGGTGCGATGCCATAGCACATTCGGATATCCTCAGTTCAGACGTGGCCGAACAGTGTAATTCCAGACATCCCCAGCTTTATTACTTGCCTAAGTAAAATTGTTAACTTATATGCACTTGTTTTTTCTTCTCTCCAAAAGCTGTCGCTACCATTTTAAATTCCAGCGCTTATCTTCGAGGAATGTGTGAGAATTGGACTTTCTTACAGGAATAATAATCTCCATACATAAAACCATTACATTCAATGTGATTTCTTACAAAAAAAGTTTGTTTTATTTAAATTTTGTTAACAGTGATTAACATGTTAGGTGAAGATATTTCAAGATGGCCATACTACGATGACTAGTGCATTCTGGGATTAAAAAAAGTTTTTTTTGGAGGGAGGGAGACAAATAAATTTGATGAAAAATAACATTAGTAGTTTTGCAAGCGTGAAAAATATGTAGAAAACAAGTGAAAATAAATAGAGCCCTTTTAAAATTAGTTTCGAGTTAATGCATCGAAAAAAGGGCATTATTAAAAGTTATGACAAAGTCTATCCCACCATTTGATAAAGAGGTTTTACCTCGAAATATAATATGGAATGCAGTAACACACATTATATCACTGTGTAGAAGTTTTGACTAAACAAATAAGATTTACTATAAAAAAAAATCTTTTTAAAATCAGTTCGTTTTTGTCATTATCAAAAGTTATGACAAAGTCTAATACATACATAAATATATCAACTTTATTTATGTCTTGATAGGGCAACCAAAAGAAAAGTTCAAAGGGTCTAGTGAAAAAAAAAGTGTTCTTTCATCTGTATGTGTGTGGATTTGTGTGTGAGAGATTTTGTGAGATTGTGTATAATCTGTTGCTATGTTTAATAGTCCATGATGTGTTTCTTCTGTTGTTTGCTAAGATGCCTGTAACCAAGTGGCCACAATTAGATTTAGTTTGCCTGCAAGTAGTCTGTGTTGCAGATAATACCACCCTGTTATGACTGACATGTTAGTGTGGCAAGTCCGGTATCGGCAACCAATCAAGATTAAGTGTTTTGATAGAATTGACCAATCAGTATTAAGTATTTCAACTAGTATTGGGACGATTAATTTGAATCACAAATCGTAAAAATCAGAACTTTTTGAGATATCAGTATCAGAAAAATGTTAACCTCTTTTGTGTAAGTTCTTTTGATTTTCTGTTTCCATGTCTGTGAACCGGTTGTAAAAAATATCAAAAGGTATAAAAGGTAGATGTGGATGGAGATAGAATGCAATAAAATCAAAGAATAATAATAAAAATGATTCTTGGTTATTATTGACACCATTTCGCAGTTCAGTAGATACATTTTCCTTTCATGAAAAGCTACAAGTACACTGACTACCGTGAGAGACAGTGAAAATTTGCCATGTAAGTGTCTACTTAAATATTTCTTGGTTAACTGTTTTAAAGGTATTTAAAATGTGTTTTATGAATTAAAAATTAATTACTAAAATGTTTTTTTATTAATTTTTGTTTTCATATTAAAAATTATATTTTAATGTAACATGAAGGTTTCAAATTTATATACAAAACTGATTTCTTACTCTAAGTTCTGAAATAATTGTGCTTTTTCTCTTTCCGCCAAGTTTTTCATAAATTATTATTATTATTATTATTATTATTATTATTATTATTTGTACTCACTAGGAGTTCTCCCACAGATCATCGTCAGTGATTGCTCACCGACAACAACCAGTGGTATTTCCTGGAGTCTGAGTGACAACAAGTCTCCCCAGACTTCCAGTGTTCTTCACCTCTTTTCAATAACGATGCTGTATCGCAACAGTCTCTTACCATTGATTTCTCGCCGGTAAGGACAATTGGTCTTCTCTGGGATTTGGGTGGCAACAAGCCTCCCCAAGGTCTCAGCACTCTCTGCACTTTTCCAGTGGAGGTCTGGTTTGTGCTGTCCCTCCTCGGTCTTCTCATTCTCCTCGACCCTCTACAAATATCTTGTCTCGTGTCAGCCTAGGCCGGCACCAGTTAAAAAAATAAATGAATGAATGAAATAATATTTCTTTAAATTAATTTAAAAAATAAAAAAGAATAAATTTTTTTTTTAATTTTTAAATTTTTTCCTTTCAATTCCTTTTCTTTCTTTTTTTTTTCCTTTTCTCTTCCCTTATTTAAAAAAAAAAAAAAAGAAGAATTTTTAAAATTCTTTTTAATTTTTTGGAGGTGGGTGGGTGGGGGAGAGGGAGGAGCTTATAGTGTTTTTTGTAATTTCTGTTTCTTGGTTCATTTTTGTGTAGTGATAGCTGAGGCCGGTGTAATTTATTGGGGGGGGGGGGAGTATGAAGTGCTGTTTCTTGCAGTTTCTGTTCCTTGGCTCTTGTTGTGGTGTTCTCCGTGTGGTCTTGTTTTCTCCGTTGTAAATTCCTTGTGACTGGTTACCCTTTGTAGCTTATGTATGTTAGTTTCCACATTCAAGGATTTTCCTTAAGATTGCAGCTGTTTTGATTATTGCCGTCCTTTGTATGGTTTCGATAGTCCCTTTGATTCCAATTTCTCCCAATCTTTTCTCCAGGTTTTTTGGGATTGTTCCTAGTGCTCCTACGATTATTGGTATTATACTAACTTTCTTCATGCTCCATATTCCTTTCAGTTCTCTGGCTAGTTCTGTGTATTTACTTCGTTTTTCCGTGTCTTTGATCTTCACTCTGTGGCCTGCTGAAACGGCGAAGTCTACGATTTTACAAGATTTTTCCTTTTTATCTATTATAATAACATCAGGTCTCCTTGCTTGTATGAGTTTGTCTGTTTGTATATCCATATCCCAGAGGATTTTGTGTTTTTCGTTTTCCAGTACTGTTTCTGGTTTATGTTTGTACCACTTGTCTGCATATTCGAAATTCAATTGTTTGCAGTTCCTTGTGTATTACTTTCCCAACACAATCATGTCTGTTCTTGTATTCTTTTTGAGCAAGTTTGCTACATTCACTTATTATATGATTTACTGTTTCGTCTCTTTGTCCACACAGTTTGCATTTATTGTTTTCCTGGGTTTTATCTATTTTAGCTTTAATGTAGTTTGTCCTAATCACATTGTTCTGTGCAGCCATCAGTAAAGATTCCGTTTCTCTGTTCAAGTTTCCTTTTCTTAGCCATGTCCAGCTATTTGCGTTGGTTTCTTCTCTTGTGAGTTTTATGAAGCGTCCATGTAGTTGTTTTTCTTCCCATTTTTCGTTTCTTGTCTGTTTGTGTCCAGTTTCGATGCTTCCTGCGTTGTTCGTTGGGACGGTATTTCTTGCTGCGGTGATCAGCTTTTCTGTGTTCTGGTTTATGTATTTCTCCAGCTCTTTTTTAGTGTCGTCCACACAGTCTTCTATACTTACCAGTCCTCTTCCCCCTTCGTTTCTCTTCACGTAGAGTCTGTCTGTATCGTCTTTTGGATGTAGTGCATTATGCATAGTCATTAATTTTCTAGTCCTCTGATCAAGGTGCCTGAGTTCTTCTTTAGTACAGTTTATGAATGGTCCAGAATATCTTATTAGTGATACTGCCCAGGTATTTATTCCTTTGATTAGGTTTCTGCTATATAATTTTGTTTCTAAGAGCTTTCTTGTTCTTCTCAGGTATTCTTTTCCAATCTTCTCTTTCATTTCTGTTGATTTGATTGTGTCTGCTTCCAAAACTCCCAAATATTTATAGCTGTCTTGTTCATCTAGCGCCCTCATCTGCTCTTGGTTGGGTAGTTCCATGCTCTCAGTCATCTCCAGCTTTCCCTTTTTAATCTCCAGCAATGCACACTTTTCGATTCCGAATTCCATTTGAATGTCCTGACTGAAGATTCTGGTCGTATTTATCAGCTTTTCCAGTTCCTTTTTGCTTTTTGCAAATAGCTTCAGGTCGTCCATGTACATGAGATGGTTTATTCGTTGTTCTCTGCCTGTGAACTTGTATCCGGCATCACATTTCCTGAGTATGTAGTTGAGTGGCATCATGGCTATGATAAACAGTAGTGGTGATAGGGAGTCTCCTTGGAAAATGCCTCTCTGTATTTTTATCTCCGTCAAGTATTGTCCTCCAGCTGTCAGTTCTAATCTCCATGTTTCCATTGCTTTCTTGATGAAATTAATAATCCTGTTGGGTATCTTGTACATTTTAAAACATTCAATTATCCATGCTTGAGGGATTCTGTCGTACACTTTCTTGTAGTCAATCCATGCCATAGATATGTTCTTTTTCTTGCTTTTAACTTCTTTCAGGATCTTTTGATCTATTTATAACAGATCATGCGTCCCTCTTTTCCCTTTCTGGCATCCTTTTTGTTCCTCAGGAAGTAGTCCACGACTGTTCCGGGAATGGTAAATTTGCTCTCTAAGTAAAATGTGCCGTTAGGATTTTCCACATTGTCGGTAAACAGGTTATTGGTCTGTAATTGCTTGGGGTCGTTCCCTTCTTGGCGTCTTTTTGTATAAGCGTTGTCCTTCCTTTGGTCATCCACTCTGGTACGTCTGTTTTATGGATACATACTCTCAGTTTCTGTGCTAGCCTTTCATGTAGGGTCGTGAATTTTTAGAACCAGTACACATGTATTCCATCGTTACTTGGTGCTTTCCAGTTTGCCATTTTCTTTAGTGTTGTCTTAATAGTTTCTTCATTAATTTCTGTTTCCATTCCTTCTTCAATTTCTAGAAGTTTATCTTTCATGTCTTTCAGCCATTTAGCATTTTTGTTAGGATCTTCAGCATTTTCCCATACCTTGCTCCAGAAATGTTTTGTTTGTGTCGGGTCCGGTTGTTCTGTTGTTGTTCTTTCTCCGTTTACGTTTTTGTAAAACTGGCTTTCATTGTTTTCAAAGGTTCTGTTCTGTTTGTACTGTTCCGATTTGTATCTGTATCGTCTCAATCTTCCTTCTTTTGCTGCTATCTTTTGTTTTAGTTCTTCGTGTTTCTTATTTAGTCTTTCCTTGCGATTCAGATTTCTGCTCTTCCATCGTTTACTGTTCTCCTTCATCCTATTCACGGTTTTAGCTTCCTTTTGAAGTTTGGTGATCTGGGTTTCCAGTCTGATCTCCCATCCAGATTTCGTCTGTCCATTCTTTTGGTCAGTCTTCTTTTCCCTTTTTAGTTTCATACTTATTGATTTTGCCCCCGCATATATCAAGTTGTTTAGATCTGTGATAGTGTCTGTTGGGATGTACGTGAGTACTCTGTTTACTTTCTCTGTTTCAACTTTTAACTTCTTCCAGTCTTCGTTCCTTAGGGATGGAAGTTTTGTTTTGTTCTCGGACATTAATCGTTTGATGTTTTCCACTTCTCTTGCTTCTTCCTCAGATAGTTCTATAGTTTTGTCGTCTTCGCCTTCTTCAGTTTCTGTGTTTATGTTTTCCCCGTCTTCTTCCTGGGAGTTTTTGTCAAGTGGTGTGTCTTGATCTGTCACGCCATTTATCTTTTGTTTAATTTCCGTTAATTCCATCTTCGAGAACCATCCTCTCTTGAGTATCTGTCTTGCTTGGTCTGCTATCCTTTGTGCCGTTGTATGGTAGTCAGTAGAAATGTCCCATAGATCTTTCATTCATTTCCGATATCCTCTTTCTGTGGGGGTAGCGGCTTTTGTAGTAGCATTCCATTACCAGTCTGTTCTCTTTTGTGGTCCATTTCTTTCTATGGCTTTTTTGTCTGTTATTTTCATTCTTGAATTCTTGTGTTTGGTCAGTGCCATTATCATATTTGGAATTTGATGGAATTTTATTATTATTATTATTATTATTATTATTATTATTATTATTATTATTATTATTATTATTATTATTATTATTATTATTTACTCACTAGGAGTTCTCACACAGGTTATTAATGATTGCTCACCGACAATCGGTGGTATTCCCAGGAGTCTGAGTGACAACAAGTCTCCCCATATTTCCAGTATTCTCCACCTCTTTTCGATAGCCACTGCAAATGAATTTGCAGTATCACAACAGCCGTTTACCATTGATTTCTCGCTGGTAAGGACCATTGGTCTTCTCTGGGGTTTGGGTGGCAATAAGCCTCCCCGAGGTCCCAGCAGTCTCTGCACTTCCAGTGGGGGTCTGGTTTGTGCTGTCCCTCCTCGGTCTTCTCATCCTCCTTGACCCTATGCAAATATTTTGTGTGGTGTCAGTATTATTATTTTTATTATTATTATTATTATTATTATTATTATCTGTATCTTGTTTTTCGTTTTACAGTAAAACAAATTAATCTACTACATATCTGTTATATTACTTCTTGGCAAATGAATTAAGCTTGCTACTCTGATAATCCTTGGCCTTTTGGCTAAGATCAAAGTGTAGTATCTGTTCCCATGGATACTGCACCCCATAAACTGGTATCGTCTTGGCCTTTGGGGCTTGATTTACGCCGGTCTATACGTCTGTTCTGTGCTGTTCTAGGAGGTCCACCCTCCCAGGCTTTGCCTCCCCATCTTTGGGGAGGAGTAAGTTTATTGCTTATTGCCTGAGGCGCCTCTACCGGGGAATGCCGACGGGGCTGCCCAGGCAATTTTTAAACCCCACTTTCCCGACCGGACCTTGGGTCACATCTTACTTGTGGGAGTAAGATAAAAACTGGCCTTGTGCCTAACTCCTGGAGAGGAGTAAATCAATACTACATATCTGTTATATTGACAGCAGTAATAACCGATGAAATTTTTATAATTAAGATAAACATTCTTTGATAGAGGGAAGGCAGTTACATGAATGACTGGAAGTGCATTCTGCACTGCACGAGATTCACGCGATAAATCGTGATTTGGGTTTGCAAATTAAAGAGTTCAAGCCGGTATTCCAAACAGGCTGTCCCAGGCTTTGCCTCCCCATCTTTGGGGAGGAGTAAGTTTATTGCTTACTGCCTGAGGCGCCCCTACCGGGGAATGCCGACGGGGCTGCCCAGGCAATTTTTAATGGCCAGAGTGCTCACCTTCTCGGGCGCTGGCTTTTCAAGTCCCACTTTCCCGACCCGACCTTGGGTCACATCTTACCTTGTGGGAGTAAGATAAAACTGGCCTTGTGCCTAACCTCCTGGCGAGGAGGTAAATAAATCACAGGCACAGTATCATAGAGATGCTAGCGGTTATTGCATGTTCCACAGACGCTTCGGCGATTCAGCCTACCGGTGTCGCAGGCCCTGTGCATGCATCCCCCCCCCATCCCCCCCGAACCAGGGAAACGAGAGAAGGGAGAGGTGAGCACGACGCGTTCTCCCTAGAAGCTACCCATCGGTCAAGCATTCTACGTCAGAGACTACATTTCCCAGTATAATTTGTTAGTAGACACTGGGGTGGCATGTAACATATGGCCTCTACGTTTTTTCAAAGAACCCCCCCCCCTCTCCCATTTCAACGGTTGTTCTTTTTTATTGTTTCAACAGAGCATGGTGGCGGGTAGTTTCTCGCCTTGCATTCGTCGCCTTGGTCTGATATATATATATCAACTTATTAGACATGTTTTTAGGACATAATTCAGAAAAACACAGAAAAACATTCAACAGTTTTGACCGGAAACAACAAAATGTTGATGAGATGACTTCAAAAATAAATATGAGAAAAGCTGTAGAAAAATCCTGAACCGTTTTTTTTTTTTAAATGTGATTTCTCAAGGAATAAAAAAGATGGCTACGACTTTCACATTAAAAAAAAATGGATGGCTATTAAGTTTCACATTGTTAACACAAAAATGGTTACTAACTTTTACATTTTCAAACAAAATGACTACTAACTTTTACATTTTCAAACAAAATGACTACTAATTTTTACATTTAAAAAAAATAAATGACTACTAATTTTTACATTTTCAAACAAAATGACTACTAATTTTTACATTTAAAAAAAATAAATGGCGACTTTCCCATTTTTAAAAACAATGGTAAAAAAATGTGGACTAACTTTCACATTTTGAAAAACAAAATGACAACTGACTTTCACATTTTATTATTACCCGTCGGTGCAATGTGTTGTTCAATTGAGTAGCGTCCCAAAGAAAACTTACACAACGAATGCACATATCCTTGTCCAGTTCCTGTCTTTTATCTTCATCTTAAAATTTAGCTTCCAAACAGCTAAAGTTTTCTAAATAGTAACATTATTATTTAGAAACTCATTCTTAACATGGGGAAGGGGCGGCTTTGTTAACTATTCTGTTACTACACGGTCTTCTTATTTTGCATACCAATCGTCGACTATTTTCAATTGTTCATGAAAACATTCAAATAGCATTGTGTCACCTAACGGGGGGGGGGGGAACTAATGCAAATCGGATTTGTTTTGAAAGAGAAATGAATCTTTAGTTGCTTCACTATTTTCAATCAATTACAAGGAAGACATTTGAGAAAAAAATATTTAGAAAGATCTACTCGTGTAATATACCCCCCCCCCCCCATCCTCAAGTGTATTTTTTTACATTTGCAAAAATATATGCAGACATTATACGGAGGGGTTTTACAGTAATTTAAAAAAAAAATTTATAAGCAACAAATCGCTAATTAAATATTTAGAAGTTTAAAAAGAATCAGAATCAGAATTGGTAATTCTATCGGAATCAAGAAAAATTTTGGAATCGTCCCATCACTAATTTCAACCAATAAACGTTTCTTTCCTACTTGTTGTAGTTGTTGTTGTTGTTGTTGTTGTTGTTGTTATTGCTGCTGCTGCTGCCGCTGCTGCTGTCGCCGCCGCTGCTGAAACAGGGGTTCGACAAGAAAAAGAGTTATGGTAATTTTTTTGATACTGGTACAGCTTTTGAACCAGACAAAACCAACTTTCCATTTGTCTTTTTCTGACTGTTTACGTAAACAACCGGAAGATGACGAAGCGCTTATCCAATCAGAAGGCGAGAAAAGCAAAAAAACAGGTTAACTTGTAAATAGATTAAATCGTAAATTGGTGATTGGCAAGAATTTCCAACAGAGAAAAAAAAGAGGTGAAAAAAACAAAAAAAAAACAAAAACAAAAACAAATAGTCCAAAAATAACTGTTACCAAAGGCAATAAAAGTAGGTTAGGGTTAGATTAGGGTTAGTTTAGGCTAGGGTTAGGATTAGGGTAAACAAGAATAAACGTTAGATCAGTACTGAAAAGAAACAAAAAAATAATTTAATTTAACTTTCTTGTGAAAAAAAAAAAGAATTATACAAGTTTTTTCATAAATTTTTTTCGTCACAAAATAAAAAAAACAATTTCATAAAAATAAACATGGTGAAAGTTGTTTCATTATTTTTCTTCTGTCGGAACGCCGCCTCGTTTTGATTTTGACGCCTGTTCGTTTCTATTCGTCTTTTTCCTGCTGTTTACGTAAGTCTGCACTGGCAAAAGTCAGTTTTGTCTGCTTCAAAAGCTGTACCGTCGCCATTTTTTTTTTTTTATTATTAAATTAAATTAAATTATTTTTTGGTAAAAACAAACAAACAAACAAAAATTGAACATAGTGGCCTTATCCGATAATAAGGTATTTTCAAATAGTTTCCGAGCAGTCCATTTTGATGATTCTCATAAAGTTAATCTTTGTAGAGGAAAAGGCAATATCAAGCGATAGAATGAGAAAGTCTATCGATACAAAAATATATCAATTTTTATTGTTAGACCAACACCTAACAAGCTCCAGTTCCTGTCCCATCGCCGCGATGTTGCATCCCTGTGCTTGTTTTACAAGTACTTTCATAGAATGTGCTCCAACGAACTTACTGCACTAGTGCTCCTCGACATAAATGCCCCAAACCGATCCGTCAGTCAGCAAAATCCATCCCCTTCATTGTAGAGGTATCCAGATGCTGCTGGCGGGCTTTCTACCCCAATCGCTTCCTTCCTCGAACTACTAGCCTTTGGAATTCTCTCCCTGCTTCCTGTTTCCTTGACTGTACGAACATGCAGAAGTTTAAATGTAATGCGAACAAACATCTCACTGCACAACTCCCCACTTAGGATGACCCTGTAGGTAGGGTCCCTAATTCACAGTAGCCCTTTACACCTCAATGGCAATTGCTTTGTTTGGGGTGAATGAAAGTAAAAAAAAAAAAACTTAGAAAAAACAACTTGTTAGGACGAGCAAAAATAAAGATTAAGTAGTGAATGAGAGTTCAGTGCATCTTAGAACGTTAAAAGTGAATAGGACATTACTGGGGGGGGGGGGTCACACTATGAGTAAATTTCGAAAGTAAAGGCCTTAGCTGCCCAAACACAAAATAAAGAGAAGAAAATTAAATTCATGTCAATAAACAAAATATTTGACAGCAACTCTAGGATGGTCTATCGAAATCTCATTAGAAATGAAATCACAGTAATATCCCCACCTACCCAGGAAGACGTGGAGAGATTCTGGAGGCCATTGTATGAGGACCCAAAACAACACCAGAAAAAGGAGTGAATATTGATTTACTCCTCTCCAGGAGTTAGGCACAAGGCCAGTTGTTATCTTCTCCCACAAGTAAGATGTGACCCAAGGTCGGGTCGGGAAAGTGGGGTTTGAAAAATAAGCGGAGAGCACATACAGCAGCTTGTATTCCCAAATGGTCACCCATTTTAGTACTGACCAGGCTCACCATCGCTTATCTTGTTTTCTTTATCTTTTACTCCTATCCTTAAAGTGATTCTTAATCTTTATTTAATATACTAGCTGGCTTTGCTCGCTCGCTATCGCTTCGCAAAGTTCACTATTTGAAACCAAAATTTGAAATAAGGATTTTATTCATAAGTTCGTCGCAGACACAGAAACTAAAAATTCGCATTTATTCATTTAAATAGATAAACATTAACATCTTGGTAATTCTGATACAAATTTATTTATCTTTTAAATAAGTCTCTAATGAAATCAAAAGAAAGAAGAAATCAATTCACTTGAGAAAAATATGGCATCGTTAACAGGAGAGAGGAAGGGGAGGGGAGAGAAAGAAAGCTAGTAATACAGCTAGTACACATATATACACATACATTAACGTCATACACACCAACGCTGTTGCCGTCGCTTGCTTCTATGCATTGCACTTGCACTGAATGTATATGTGCAGAATCCAACAGCAATGTTCAAAGTTTTATTTTGTGTGAAAAACATTTATTTTGTGTATATAAGCGCTAATCTCAGCATAGACTATTAAGACCAACTCTTATATTATCAATTATAACTATGAGAACAGCCGTCACACAGAAATGAAAACAAAACTTTTTTATAAACAAACCACGAAATGCATTTATTTTAGTTATCTACACCGTTGGGTGTAGGTGGGAGCAAATTGTGCAGTGCCCGAGTGAAAAAAGTAATAAGGTTAAAAAGTCAGCTGTAATTCTTCGAAAGAAGAATAGCTTTGATCGGCTGTCCAGTGGACAGAGGCAGGAGAGAAGATATTAACGTCTTTCTTGGCTGGTGCCAGGGAACACTGTGCTGTTGTCCGCAATTTCCGAAAGGGCTGAAGTAGTATTTCAGGCGAAAGATGAAATTAATGCGCCCTACAAGCTGATTGGCTATTGTGTGACCCAACCACCTCACAGGGACAGCTTTCTGCATGAAGAAATATATATTAATGCTTATGCCTGCTAGCTGTACATAAAATTTTACAAAATGGAAAATATTTTTTGCAAAGAAAAAAAAAACGCATATTTCATTGTACTTTTGTCATGGCCAACACAATTCGACACAAAGTAAAAAAAAAAAAAAGAAGAAAATAAATAAAATAGAAAAGAAAATTTTGTTTGAAATTCAAGAAAGTTTAGAGGGAGAAGTTGGTTGATGAAGATTAGAGATGTTTGTTGATGATGGAGATAGCGATTTTGTAGTAGCGTCTGCATCCATCTAGCTCGGCTTGCTCGACGAAGAAGAAAAGGTCACCAGGTTGCATATAAAAATACTGAAATCCTCTCTACAATTAAATCAACTTTATTTAAAAATTTCATTATAAGACAACAAGGCAAGTTGGTTCAGCAGGCGTGTGTTAGAGTAGAAATGTAATGGAGTCCAGGTTTTTAGTCTCAAATGTGAATTTATATCTTGCCTCCTCCCACCAATGCAGAGGTGAAGAATGAAATAAAGTGTCTTGTCAGACGGCATCTGGGATCGAACTGATCAACAAAACAGCTGAGCAGAAATTAGGAAAAGCTGAGTATGTGCAGAAGTGTTCAAATCGCTTGATGTATTTCTATATGAGTTTGGATAAACCTGTTTTAGCCAACCAAATTTTTTGTTGAGTTGCGCGTAAAGTGTTTTCAGCGGACGACCTTTTGTTCATTTTCAAATGGTTACCTTCGGGTCATTATTTGATTGGTTAATTTAAGTCACATGACAATTTTGAAAAGTAAAAAAAAGATCAGACGACAAATTTCAATTATCTCTTCAGATGAAAAATTGGTGTCGAATTTTAAAAATCTTATTTTTTCATCTCCGTGAATACTGTTGTGTCTACATTAAGTTAATTTCCTCCTTTGGATGTAGACTCGATATTGTGATGTCGAGAATAATTTCAGACATAATTTTAAAATTAGTGTAATAGATATGAGACTGTAGCAGTTACATGAATGAACTATTTTCTATTGGTCTATGTGACCGGCAGTGAGATGTAATTCGGCTTGGCTATTGTGTAACCATCACCTATTCACTGCGCGAGATTCAAATGCAATGAATTGTTTGAAGTTATATTTGGAAATCTTACGTATTAACTATTGTTTGGGGAAAAAAGCTTATGACGAAATGTCATTTTGATGTAAGGTTATGCTTAGAAAACTGGATCTGAATTAACCAAGGTTTATTGAAAATATCGGAGGAGAATCCAGAATATTTTCTATTTAGTCAAAACGACTAATTATTGAAAAGATTTATTGAATTAATATTTATTTATCCAAAGGATAAATAAATAAGGAAGAATTGAAGTCATCGTAAATTTAATTTAAAGTTTTCAGTCCAGAAATTCACATTTTAATATTCAAAGAAAAAAGAGAAGTAATGATTATTTTAAATATTAATATTAGTATTAATTAAGTTAGGAGATAAAAATTATTTTATTTTCAGATTCACAAGTAATATTAGAAAATGAATTACTTGAAAAAAAAAGAAGAAAGCCAGTGGCCATATATTGTCTCAACTTCCAAGTAACTTTGTTTAAAAACAACTTTTTTCAATGAATATTTGTCGTCTGCCTTAAATGCTTTTTAACGAAAAAGAAAGAACCTTTTTCAAGGAAAATTTGTCGTAGGCTTATAAAAATATTTATGTGCTAACTTTGAAGAACATAAAACAAAATGAAAGAAATTTTCCACATCTAAAAAAATATATATTGTAAAGTTGTGAACTGTGAGTATTGTTAACATTTTTCTTTTACATTACATATGAACAAATATGCATGACAACCTTCTTTTTTCCTTTATTTTAATAATTTTTTATTCATTAATATACAAGCCAACTTGTTCTTTTCATTTACTTATTTTATTGTTAACAAAGAAAAAGAGCGTATAGATGAAAACGTCTTAAGCAGTATTAAAAAAAATTCAATTGTAAACAAGTCAGTCATTTTAGTGTTTCGTTAATAATTGAAAAAAAAAGGAATGAATTACTTCGTGACCCTTCAATTTGGAAACTTTTTTAAACTGTGGAATAGAAAGTCATTTAAACTTGCCTTAAAATTCTTAGCAAATCTTCATTTAATCAAAAGATTGAAAGTTTTGGCAGCTATTTATATCTAATAATTTTCTAAATAAAAAATCTTTAAAAATCTTAACAAAAATTAGTTATAGATCTCAGTCATGTAACTGCTACAAAGGTCTATTTGAAAAAAAAAAGGGACGAAATATCGTCAAAATTGGCTACAAAAAAATCGACAAAATATGCGATTTGAAACGTTATTTAGTATTTTTCTATATATTAATATGTTTATATCTTCGTTTTGTGTCACGATGACATCACAAAGGGAAGTCTAAAATAGGTTGAAGAGATTCTTTATGACATCATAAATGCTGAAGAACACAAAAGGATGGGTTCACCTGACCTTAAGGGGTGGTGTTTTGTTTCATACCAAGTCGAGGATGCGTCCTCTATAATCGGTCGGACAGTGTGGGTCATTTGAGTTAGGTGACCTTTTTTCTGTTAGGCTGAAGTATGATTCTGTGCAGTTCTAGGAAGGTAAATACTAACAAAATGATGACGTCATAGTTTTGTTACTTCAAAATACCTACTCCTTATTTTTAGTTTTGCCCTTTATTACCCAGATTATTTTTTTATCTCTTGGAAGGACACCTTATAGAAAAAGGACGAAGTCCATTTAGGTTTTTTGATGGAGAGTTTATGTGGTTGGTGGGTTAGGAAGAAAGTCAGGATGAAGAACGTAAGAATATTGAACAAGCAAAGAGTCACCATCTTCCATAAATAAGACCACATCTCCACAACTAAATAGCTATCAATTTTTATTAAAGGGAAAATTGGAATACAATGAGAATGGTTCAGTAGGCTGACTTTTGTCGATAAACGAATGCTGAATGCTGGAGTTTCATTCTAGGAAGCCTATTTGTGATGAAACGGCACAGACTAATATCCTATCAAGAGGCGATCAAAACCGGAACTGATCTTCGATCATCTTTTTGGGGGCACCAAGACACGTCTATGCATATTCATTTTGCTTCTACGTAGATGTATCATAACACCCACACAGTTCACAATTCAAGCTCGAGTGCGCGTGAAGCCAAACCATGACACAATCTAACGCATGATACTGTGCATACATCCAAATAAAATAGTTCCCTCATGTAACTGCTACATTACCACCTGCTTAGGCTTTTAGCCGATCAAAACAAGAGAAACTTTATTGCTGGTAGCAGCACATGAGAATACATTTGAATTAACATGAAAAATGCCACAATACAGGAAATAACTGTTCAAAAAAAGGTTTTAAAAACACTTTTTCATTTTATATAGAGAATCTTTGTACCAATGCAATTGCCCGCAACCAAAACACGGTTTAGGAGGCAAATTATTTTTCTTTTATTGATCAAATTTAGTTGGTGAATTAATTTTCTTATTGTTACAGATTTTTCTAATATGTGACACTCCACTTTGCTTAATGTCTCTTGAATCTTGGTGAATGCTAATAAAACGTTGTCAGTCCTCTGCGATATGTTGAAGTGTTAAACCAGGTTGATCCTCTAGTTTACTAAGAACCCTTCTTCTGATTTCTGCATCCGTATTCTATACTAACCTTGTGCAAAGATTAGGCATTTAAAATTGTTAGCGCGCAACTCCGATAATTTGAACTCATTACAGTGTTTGTTAGTAAAAGTAGTGTATTCTTCGTCTTCTTTCTTTCAAAAGCTTGCAGAAACAAAATTCAATAAATCTGTTTATCAGTTAATTAAATAAAAAAATTGTTTGAAAAAACAAAACAAATGAAAAGCAATGAATTTGAAAAACAAACCGTATAAATATTTAAATTCTTTTTGTCCTTCAAGAAAAAGGGGGGCCGGATCTTTGACATATATCGTTATTAGTGGAGTGCCATTTTCAAACTCTTTTGAATGAAGAGCTGCTAGAGGATCAGACATCCAGCCAGCTCATTCGTCGTATGAGGGAGCTCGTGGAAGACGTGCCAGCCAATAGTAACCTATTAAGACAATTATCTGTATCCCATTTACCGTTCAATGTACAGGCCATACTAGTGGCTAGGATGAAGACAGAAACAGTTGAGTAATTAGCATCCTTGACATACAAGATTATTGGATTCACAGGGAGAACCCCTCCAGTGGCGAATACTTGCATTGTAGCAGAGATTTCTTCGATTGCTGCTAAGTCGAACCCTGACCCCACATATACAGCAATGCATAAGATTATTGAGCGATTTACCAGGGAGGTGCAAGCTTTGAAGTTGTCCAGAGTGTGATCACTTTTGTTGTCACATTTGTTTACTGTTATTCTTACATACTTTTAATGTTGAATAATGAGTTTAAAAAAGATTCAAGAACTTCTAGCATCGATAAGGATATCAGATAGAAGGTGCTGATACTAAATATGCGGTTAGTGCGGCTCTTAGATCGACCGTTTAAAATGGCCTTTGTTGCAACTTCTTTTCTTTCTCTGTGTTGATCAACCCTTTCTTCGTCTCTGAGATAAAAGAAAAGGATATCTCGTAAAAACATGTTGGTCGAAGATTCTGGCCAATCAGGGACCGACACGCCAGCTAGACCACATGAGATTTGACCTCTTATAAAAAGAAGCAACAAGTCGCAAACTCTCTTTTCCCCAATTTTTTCAGGGGATAACGCACACAGAGGTTGACCCCCTCCCACCCACCCGGCTCGATCGGGAAGGGGGGAGGCGCAAGTCAAAAAATAGGTACAATCCTTTAATTCCTACTATGAACAAAGAATCTCGTCCAAAACACACACACACATTACGATTGCCATCTAGACACAAACGCAACTTTTCCACGCATTGCACATCGCATATACACACGCATTTATACAAACACGAACTTTCCCGCAAACATTTGACTCGTGTAACAAACTCGTTTTATTATTCAAAAATAAATTGTTTTGTTAAATTGTGGAAAATATTTGAAAAATTTATGATGCTGGTTCCCACAAAGTTTGCTTTTGCCGCAAGCGCTTCGGTGATTCGGCTCACCGTTGCATTAAGCCTTCGTTTCCCAGAGTCAGGGAAACGGAAATCAGGAAACGTGAGCCCGTCACTTCCTCTTCATAATCGATCTGCTAATCGTACATTTTATGTAAATGATTTTGTTTCTCAATATCACTTATTGGTGGACGGGTGCCGCATGTAGTATTTGGCTCCTTAAATTCTTTAAAGAGAACCATCTGCTTCGATGGCTGTAGTCAAGGCTGTAAACCACTCTCCCATACATACCCACATTTGGTTAATTTAGTGTCATCATTATTTGCCTCCCTTTGCATATCGGAAGTTAAGAGACTACCGGGCATGCGCATTGAAGGACACCAGAAATAATAAAAGAGCGACCAGTGAAAATTAATCAGTTTAACTCTGGCGCTGCTTGAAACCACACGCCTATCTCTTTTGTCTGTATTCTTTCTTTCTTTTGTCTTTTGTTTCAGTCTCGCGAGCCTATGGCCTTACAGTTAAGTTTCTCGGTCATTAGACGCGTAACTATGTAGAGGCTTCACGTGGATCTTCATTGTCGCAGACATACCCTACCCTATTTTAGGTGCCGACTTCCTCCACCATTTTAACTTACTGATGGATATGTGTAAATGAAAACTGAGAGATTCACAACTAAGCTATCAATATGTGGCATGAAAGCTCATTTGTCTTACTTGTCTTACTGTATTTTTTATAGCCTCTACTGAAGACTCTTATCAGTTGTTACTAAATTCTTTTCCGGTGTAGGGACGACAGAGTTACTTCCCTTCAAGGGTATTCCCTTTTTAATATTCAGAGCTGTGTTTCTTTGAGAAAAAGGGTCAGGTTTTGAGATCTCGGAAGACACGTGACTTTGTCCTAGTTCTCTCGAGATTCGAGAAATCTCATCGATTTTTTCTTTCTCTTTCTGCTAGCCATTCCCAGAATGAAGCTGACTCTATTTTCGGGCTTCCTCCACCATTTTAACTTGCTGGTGGATATGCATAAACACAAACTGGTAGATTCACATACTAAATTATCGATACCTGGTATAAAAGCTCCTAGTCCTGTATTGTTTATAGTCTCTACTTAAAATCCTTATAAGTCGTTACTAAATTCTTTTCCGGATTTGATCAATTTGAATTTTGAGATAAATCAGCCTACCCATTCTACATTGCATTTCATTGACACTACTGCTGCCTCCGTATTTTTACGTCCTCGTTGTCTCTCTCTCTCGAGAAGTTAAAGGTGGCAAAAGCTGAATTTAATCACATGCCCCAGCTAGAGATTATCCGCCCCTCTTCTAGCCCTTGGCATCTTCTCTGCATATGGTTCCGAGGCGTTCTGGGGATTGGCATTTGGCTAAGATCAAAGTGTAGTATCTGTTCCGATAAACATCCTACTGGACATTTCCATTGGTTGAGCACAATTACTGTTCTCGATTGCTATCCTGTCCTTTTCAGGATTTTGCTTCGTCTTTGCATGGTTGTAAAATCGTGGGCCGCCATCAGTGAACTGTTTCTCTTGTACCAAACGGTTATAAACAACGTTTTAAGTGTAAATTAGACGGTAAATATAAATGATTGCATACTAAAAATAAATTTTTTAAAAAATCTTTTTTTTTTCGATTTAGTTGATGGTTTTTACTTGATACTTAATGTTTACTTAAAAAATTATTACAGCAAATTTTAATAAATTTTAATTATAAAATTTTTCATGAGAAAGATTTTATGTGACTTTTTTTTTTTTAATTATGACCGTTTGGTGCAGGAGAGGCCGTCTATTAATGGCGGCCCAGGTCCACGAATTTGGAATAGGGGCATGTGAGAAAGAAAATTCAATATCACTTTTAAACTTAAGTATAACAGACCAAAGAAAATTCTATTTATAAAATTAAGCCTGACAAACCAAAGAAAATGCTATTTCCCATTTGAGCATGACAGACCAAAGAAAATGCTATTTCAAATTGATGCATGACAGACGAAAGAAAATGCTATTTCCCATTTGAGCATGACAGACCAAAGAAAATGCTATTTCAAATTGATGCATGACAAACCAAAGAAAATGCTATTTCCCATTTGAGCATGACAGACCAAAGAAAATGCTATTTCAAATTGATGCATGACAGACCAAAGAAAATGCTATTTCCCATTTGAGCATGACAGACCAAAGAAAATGCTATTTCAAATTGATGCATGACAGACCAAAGAAAATGCTATTTATAAAATTAAGCATGACAGACCAAAGAAAATGCTATTTCCCATTTGAGCATGACAGACCAAAGAAAATGCTATTTCAAATTGATGCATGACAGACCAAAGAAAATGCTATTTCCCATTTAAGCATGACAGACCAAAGAAAATGCTATTTATAAAATTAAGTATGACAGACCAAAGAAAATGCTATTTCCCATTTGAGCATGACAGACCAAAGAAAATGCTATTTCAAATTGATGCATGACAGACAAAAGAAAATGCTATTTCCCATTTGAGCATGACAGACCAAAGAAAATGCTATTTCAAATTGATGCATGACAGACCAAAGAAAATGCTATTTCCCATTTAAGCATGACAGACCAAAGAAAATGCTATTTATAAAATTAAGTATGACAGACCAAAGAAAATGCTATTTCAAATTGATGCATGACAGACAAAAGAAAATGCTATTTCAAATTGTCTTTGCTCTGTCATACATCAATTTGAAATAGCATTTTCTTTGCTCTGTCATACATCAGACAGTCACGCAACAGAAAAAGAAAAGAAAAGATTTAGGTCCTCGGGTTCAAGTACGTATATACACTGAACAATAGGGGAGTGGGGCTCTTTCTCAAGACACCTGTAAAATGAGGATATACAGGCAACGAACACTCTGTGAAAGAACAGAAGACCAACACAAGTTAAAGATTTTTAAATTTTGAAGTTTATTTACATAAAAGTATACGGATGAATAAGATAAAAGAACAAAAGTAACAGGGTTCTTAGTAAATATGCAGCTAGACCGAGCGAAGAATACATGTACATATATGCAAAACATCAGCTTGAGAGAAAGAAATGGCCTGAACTTACAATTTCCCAATGTACCTTCAAAATTCATGAGAAGAAACGTTCAAATATCTTTGACACCTGCGAACAATTGTAGTCAGCACGCAGTTATTTATCATGGTGGGAATAGTGTATATAACCCCCCTTGGTTTCGTTTATCGTGGCAATCTGATCAATGGACTATTTTTCAATATGCCTTTGGCCTTCATCACGATATATCCAAGGCAGTGAATTACGTTCTCCTTATGTCAGTGTCCGTAACGCTAATAGACAATTTGGTAATTTCCAATATGCAGGGTATTTGCATGTCATCCATCTCAAAAGTTAGTGAATCTTCCGCTTCTCCTGTCGGTTTTAGCAGCAACGAGATTTTGCCTCATGTTCTACTTGCCTTAGTGGAGATTATGTTCATAGAGGTAAAAGGGGTCCCACTGGCCCATGTATCAGTTCAAGTGAAAAGAGAGGAAGGTCGCATGTTCTCCTGTGACCTTTCATAGAGAAATGGTTAATTCGTTTCCCCAATCGCGATATTTTCAAGTGCGTGAAGATTCGTAAGGTAGGAATGGGCTAAGTCAGGTTTGTCTCGATATAATCTTCGCAAGTTTTTTTTCGTTTTCCCTTTCTTTTTTTTTCCTTTTCACTATCTTCGAAGCTGAGAAACAAATAAAATTTTTAAAAGAATGTATTTTCGCGCGGTGATATTTAGTTTACAACAGGAATCTAGTTTTGAGATTATGTTACACATGACATACCAAAGAAAATGCTATTTCAAACTTAAGCATGACATACCAAAGAAAATGCAATGTCACATTTGATCCCAACAGTCCAAAGAAAATGCTATTTTAAACTTAAGCATAACATACCAAAGAAAATGCAATTTCACATTTGAGCCCGACAAACCAAAGAAAATGCTATTTCACATTTGAGCCCAACAGTCCAAAGAAAATGCTATTTCAAACTTAATCATGACATACCAAAGAAAATGCAATTTCACATTTGAGCCCAACAGTCCAAAGAAAATGCTATTTCAAACTTAAGCATGACATACCAAAAAAAATGCAATTTCACATTTGAGCCCAACAGTCCAAAGAAAATGCTATTTCAAACTTAAGCATAACATACCAAAGAAAATGCAATTTCACATTTGAGCCCGACAAACCAAAGAAAATGCTATTTCACATTTGAGCCCAACAGTCCAAAGAAAATGCTATTTCAAACTTAATCATGACATACCAAAGAAAATGCAATTTCACATTTGAGCCCAACAGTCCAAAGAAAATGCTATTTCAAACTTAAGCATGACATACCAAAGAAAATGCAATTTCACATTTGAGCCCAACAGTCCAAAGAAAATGCTATTTTAAACTTAAGCATAACATACCAAAGAAAATGCAATTTCACATTTGAGCCCGACAAACCAAAGAAAATGCTATTTCACATTTGAGCCCAACAGTCCAAAGAAAATGCTATTTCAAACTTAATCATGACATACCAAAGAAAATGCAATTTCACATTTGAGCCCAACAGTCCAAAGAAAATGCTATTTCAAACTTAAGCATAACATACCAAAGAAAATGCAATTTCACATTTGAGCCCGACAAACCAAAGAAAATGCTATTTCACATTTGAGCCCAACAGTCCAAAGAAAATGCTATTTCAAACTTAAGCATAACATACCAAAGAAAATGCAATTTCACATTTGAGCCCGACAAACCAAAGAAAATGCAATTTCACATTTGAGCCCAACAGTCCAAAGAAAATGCTATTTCAAACTTAGGCATTACATACCAAAGAAAATGCTATTTCAAATTTAAGTGTGACCAAAGAAAATGCATTATTGTATATGCCCCACTCTATAATAAAGGCTAATTTTTATTTATTACTATCTATATGAATAGATATCCCGTCATGCAAAAGTTGGCAAGAAAAAAAAGCATAATTTTTCCTATCATTCTTTTACAGAGGATCTACACTCATTTAAATTAAATAAATAAAAAATAGTTCACGTGTTTATGAGAATCAATATGTTTACAATGAAAAAAAAAAAGAAAGAATAGAAAGAAAAGAGAAAGAAAAGGAAAAGGAATAAATCAATTTTGATTCACTTTGAAGAAAAAAAAACACAGAGGCATTTTAGATACAAAATAACATATTTGATTTGCAGATCTGCTTCAGGCAAATCTATATTTTTGTCCATTTCAAGACGGAATTTATTAAAAAAGCCAACTTTTATAACGGGTTCATAAAGTTGACCCCAACTGACCTTTCAACTACCCAAATTATATACTAGTGGGTCTACTCGCCTAATATCTAACACAAATATTTGAAGTCGGCATCATGATGAGTTGTGTAATTTCCCTGCTCCTCTTCGTCCTGCCATGGGTCTCATACTCCAGCAAACACTGCAAAATGTCCGATGACTAAAAAACACCTAAAGCTAGTTACACCAGGCTGGTCCTTCCTTCTCTCATAGCTTTTATGAACGACATTACTATTTTTTTTCTATCCAAGGTTGCTGCTGATTGTTTATTTATTTGTCAAGCGAGTCGGACTTTTGCATAGGGCTCATGAATTTCATGCCTCGGGATTATCTGGTCTGCATGAAGTCCTCGTTAATCGCAGGTATTTGTTAACCTGCACAAGATTGCAGGTTTTTACCTCCGACACCGAAAACAGCAAGACTCAGCAGTTGCATACGAAGTCGGGGAAGGTTTAGCTCAGAACACACAAAGGAATAGTGCAGAAGCACCGTTGCCGTTTCCACTCCATTGATTTGTTTCACGCCTGATGTGTCTTTGCTTGCGACATGCAGAATTAGAGACAACCAGAGGACAACGGATCTTGACTCCTCCTAGATTTTCACAGAGCCATGTTAGCCGACTTATGGCCCTAATACTGCTGAGTACCAAACCTGTCCACCATGGCTGGCATTACATGGGGCCTGAGTTCCAGGTGGCATACCATCCGACATTACCATGTTGTCACCGTCCCTACCAGTGTGGGGAATGGTTGGCCTTTAGTGAGTGGGTGGGTGGGGGGGGGGGTGCTGCTGCTGATAAAAGAATGATGACTTCTGCTCGGCTGGATCGAAATACACTCAGTTCTTGTGAATTTCAATTAATTTACAGAAACCATCTTTTTTATTCATCATTTAATCGGTGAGAAACACACAGAGAGAGAGAGAGAGAGAGAGAGAGAGAGAGAGAGAGAGAGAGAGAGAGATGGGAAGAGGGAAAGAGAGATAACTTCAGATTTCGGTGCTTTTCCAGATTAGGACCAGAGTTAATTTTGACCTCGTCGTTAGGGTCAGGGTTAGGGTTGGGGTCAAAATTAACTCGGGTCCTATTTTGAATAAGTACTCACATTTCTTTAGCTAATGGTTTAAGATCACATTTTATCGATCTACAACAATTTGCTTGTAATTGACTTCTTGCTCAAAAACGTATTCCTTACTTCCGTGTTCTCTGTTCCCATTCATGTTAAACTCAACCTATTGTCCAACTTGACAACAAGTTCCTCTGGCTATGTCCTTTTGCTGTATTTCTGCTGTTCTTAAAAGAATGACGACGAACACTGATGCATGAAAATATAATGATATATTTTATTGTCAGTGGCGGTGAATGAGTGGAGGTTAGTGAGGTAGGGTTGGGGTTGGGGGTTAGGATCAAAGTTAGCTCGGGTCCTAATCTGAAGAAGTACCTAGATTTCTCTAGCTAACGCATGCACAGGAATTGACGGAGTGTTTGTTTTTTCAGACCTGATCGCCAGTCGACAATGAATTTCAATTTCGGTTTTGTTTATATAATGATTTGTGAAATCCATGTATCCACCTGTAAACACCAATTCCAGGATTTCCCCTGGCTGTCAATGTAGCCCCTCAAGGCGTTTATTTAGCAACAAGGTATTCCCGTCTGCAGATAATATTTTTGGATAGCATAACTTTTGCAAGTGGTTTAGAATCAATCAACAATTATTTTATTGACTGTGTTTGCTTTTTGCAGCCATCAAGCATGTTTTGTTTCCTCCAGCCAGGTATGTGTCTGTGTCAAATACGTTTTATTCCTGTAATTTCTGATACTCCTGACACGGATATTCGACACTTTCATGCACTCAAGACCATCCAAATATACAACATCAATAAAGGAATGCAGATGTTTATTGAAGTGAGTGATCAAATTGTTTGTTCTCTTTGAAATATTAGAGGGAGCAGAACAGAATACATATATAAAACAAAACTCGCATTAAGTTGGTAAATGATTTTATCGAAGAAAGAAGAACATACGATCTTCAAATTTGTTTTTACTGAACATCTCCTTTGGGTTGTTTGAATTATTCGGACTACTGTTCTCATCTTGGTTGTTATTCTCAAAACGTTTCAGCCGATATAATCTCTGACCTTCTTCAGGTGCATCTTATCAAATTTGGGAATTTTTACATCAAACTAGGGAATCTGTGCAGAATTTGGAAGGGAACTTCTTATTTAATCAGCGAGGGTAATTTGTTCACACTCCATCAGCCATGATTCCCGCGTGCAACATAAAGATTCTGAGTTTGACAGGATCCGTGTCGCAATGGATAAATAATAATCAGTTCCAAGTGACAGTATTCTGGAAGTTGAAGGTTCAATCCTCGGTATGGGTAATACTAAGAATTCAGTACAGGCGATACTAAGAATACAATTACGAATTACTTAAGACCCAGTTATGGCTGATGGAACGAGAGCAAACTACCCCCCCCCCCATTGTAGAATAAATAAAGATTTCTGAGTTAAACAAGATACACCTGAAGAATGTCGGAGGTTACATCAGTCGAAACGTTGTGAGAATAACAGCCAAAGTTAGAATAATAGTCTGAATAATCCAAATGATACAAATTATGAATGTTCATCTCAAAAATTCCGAAACATCTCCTTTTGGATTTTGTTGTAATTCTTATTTTTCTTTGAAACGTACTTTCGAATCCTTTGCTGTTCGTTCGTCATCTGGAAAGAGAGTGCAAAAAATTATTTACTTTTATTTTTTAAATTAAAATTTTTCCTTCTTTTGCAAAATTTAAAAATTCTAACAAAAATGTGAACCGTTTCTCTTCATTTGTTTGTTATAGATCTTTTATTATTGAGGAAAAAAAAGTTACGTTGTAGCTTGAGTTCTGGCTTAGATGGGATAATAATAAAAATAATTTAAAGTCTCGAGCGTATGAATTGAAGACGTATTTTGGGTAGATATACAAATGTTATATTTATTGTGAATTTTAATTTTAACTAATAAGAAGCTTCTTAGATTTCAATTCGGGGTCGAGAGATAATATTTTTTGCGTTTTGTTTGAGTTGAACGTTATTGAACCCCCCCCCCCCTCTCCAAAAAGTAGCTTGTCACGTTAGAGATAGAGAACAACATTTACCGTTATTTTTCAGCTGCCGATAAACATTTCAAGTCTCGAGCGTATGAATTGAAGACGTCTTTTGGGTAGATATACAATTATATTAGGTATACATTTATATATATATATATATATATATATATATATATATATATATATATATATATATATATATATATATTGGGTACGTGCAAAATCAATGGCCGATTCCCAAAATGTAAAAACATTTTGACCCCCCCCCCCTTCACTTAAATATTCACGTAAATTCAGGAAATCAACCAGATTTTATGACATTTTCAATATTTATTAATCCACAATCACGGAATATAATGAAACCATTTTTATCTTTTAAATCTTGGGTAAAATATATTATTTTTTTAACACAAATTACACCTTTACTAAAGTTATATTTTTATATATTAATAAGAAAATGCATTAATTTTCTTTTTTTTTTTATGAAAATAAAGCATTGTAGAGTTAACAATTAAAACAAAATTATTTTTTTAAAAATATTTTTATATATTACGAAAAAGGCCCCTAAATACCGTATTAACAAAATCACTATAACTCGAAGAAAAATTAATTTTTTGTAATTAGCGATATTATTATTGAATAAAGCATTGTTTAATCAATATTTTCACCAAAAAATAATATAATTGCAAAAAATATTTCATGTGATTTTAATGCTTAGAGTTTCTGGGAAAATAAAAAATACGACATAATTATATTTCCCTTTCATACATGAACGTGGCATCATCAGCTCGAGATTTTTTTTTTCAATGAATAAATTGTCAGTGTAGTCATTGACTTTAATTTACTTGTTCACACTTAAAATAAAAAAACACACTTCATTTTAAAAAGAATCAATGTAATTTATCGTTACGACACGTTAAGAATAAATCGAGTAACTAAAGTTTTAAATCATGTAAAAAAAATGATAAAATTGACGCAGTTCGTAACGTAAAAATTATTTTTAACATTTAAAAAAAGTTTTATTTCAAATTCTATGAAAAAACATTGGTAAACAGACGTCATAAATAATTAAAAACTAATACCAAGTTAAATATGAACCTTTTTAGTTAAGAATAAAATAAGATGTTAATTGCGTACATTCACAAATATTTTAATTAAATAAGCATTTCCCTTTTTATTATAAAAAAATAAGGGTACTTAAATTTGTTTGTAGCGTTAAAAAGAATAAAGAAATTAATGGATAATAATTTTTCAACTTCTATAAACTATTACAAAACCATTTTTATATATAAAGTTAAAAATGATAAATTATGACATTTTTGTCTTCCATATATTTTGCATAGCGATAGTCAATTGGTAAACAAAGTTGTTTGTCGATTATATGATTTTACTCATTTATGACTTTTGGGGGATAATTTTCCTAATTTTTAGTAAAATGTGGGATTTTCCTTTTTTTTTTTCTTTTTTTTTTAATTCAGTATCTTATGACTTTAATTTAACAATTATCTTTGAAATAGTTCCCAAAAACTTATATTTATCTTTCAAGGGATTTTTACAGGTAATTTTCTCAATGTTCAAAATTCACTGAATTTTTTGGGGTTTTCAGCCGCCGTGATTACATATTTCATTACAATTTATTTTTCACACGTAAATATGCAGTTTTTTTTCGTTTAGTGATTACGTTTAGGCTTTTATCTTTCAAACACAATCAAAGTTTACACAGAAACTAGTTAAATAATTAATGATAAGCCCTTTTTAATAAGCATAGTTCGCACAAGAGGCGGCCATTTTTGCACATACCTAATATATATATATATATATATATATATATATATATATATATAAATAATTATTATCTTTTTATTTATTTATTTATTTTTTAATTTTTTATTTATTAATTATTCATTATTATTATTATTATTTATTTATTTTTTATTATTTTTTTATTTCGTAAATGTTTCTTCATGTATGTGTGATAGTGCACCTTGAACCTCATGAAAATGAGAGAAACACTATCCCTGTGACAGGATCACAGGTAAACTAAGCCTGGGCCTGGTGTTGCCACAAACACCAAACCATGATAAATGTCTATAAATACAAATAAACGCTGTGGGACTCAGAAGAAAGATCTGAGTGTCATGATGGGCAGGTGCTCCCTCGATGGCCAACATGGGGGACCCGGTCCGCATCCTGCGAATGTTGGCTCCTTTAATTTCAGGAACAAGACCACGGACAAAAACAGGTAGGTAACCCATCAAATTCCAAATATGATAAGGACACTGACCAAACACAATAATTCAAGAATGAAAATAACAGACAAAAAAGCCATAGAAAGAAATGGACCACAAAAGAGAACAGACTGGTAATGGAATGCTACTACAAAAGCCGCTACCCCACAGAAAGAGGATATCGGAAACGAATGAAAGATCTATGGGACATTTCTACTGACTACCATACAACGGCATAAAGGATAGCAGATCAAGCAAGACAGATACTCAAGAGAGGATGGTTCTCGGAGATGGAATTAACGGAAATTAAACAAAAGATAAATGGCGTGACAGATCAAGACACAAAAACTCCCAGGAAGAAGACGGGAAAAACATAAACACAGAAACTGAAGAAGGCGAAGACGACGAACCTATAGAACTATCTGAGGAAGAAGCAAGAGAAGTGGAAAACATCAAACGATTAATGTCCGAGAACAAAACAAAACTTCCATCCCTAAGAAACGAAGACTGGAAGAAGTTAAAAGTTGAAACAGAGAAAGTAAACAGAGTACTCACGTACATCCCAACAGACACTATCACAGATCTAAACAACTTGATATATGCGGGGGAAAAATCAATAAGTATGAAACTAAAAAGGGAAAAGAAGACTGACCAAAAGAATGGACAGACGAAATCTGGATGGGAGATCAGACTGGAAACACAGATCACCAAACTTCAAAAGGAAGCTAAAACCGTGAATAGGATGAAGGAGAACAGTAAACGATGGAAGAGCAGAAATCTGAATCGCAAGGAAAGACTAAATAAGAAACACGAAGAACTAAAACAAAAGATAGCAGCAAAAGAAGCAAGATTGAGACGATACAGATACAAATCGGAACAGTACAAACAGAACAGAACCTTTGAAAACAATGAAAGCCAGTTTTACAAAAACGTAAACGGAGAAAGAACAACAACAGAACAACCGGACCCGACACAAACAAAACATTTCTGGAGCAAGATATGGGAAAATGCTGAAGATCATAACAAAAATGCTAAATGGCTGAAAGACATGAAGGATAAACTTCTAGAATTTGAAGAAGGAATGAAAACAGAAATTAATGAAGAAACTATTAAGACAACACTAAAGAAAATGGCAAACTGGAAAGCACAGGTAATGATGGAATACATGCGTACTGGTTCAAAAAATTCACGACCCTACATGAAAGGCTAGCACAGAAACTGAGAGTATGTATCCATAAAACAGACGTACCAGAGTGGATGACCAAAGGAAGGACAACGCTCATACAAAAAGACGCCAAGAAGGGAACGACCCCAAGCAATTACAGACCAATAACCTGTTTACCGACAATGTGGAAAATCCTAACGGCACAACTTAGAGAGCAAATTTACCATTCTCTGAACAGTCGTGGACTACTTCCCGAGGAACAAAAAGGATGCCAGAAAGGAAAAAGAGGGACGCATGATCTGTTATACATAGATCAAAAGATCCTGAAAGAAGTTAAAAGCAAGAAAAAGAACATATCTATGGCATGGATTGACTACAAGAAAGCGTACGACAGAATCCCTCAAGCATGAATAATTGAATGTTTAAAAATGTACAAGATACTCAACAGGATTATTAATTTCATCAAGAAAGCAATGGAAACATGGAGATTAGAACTGACAGCTGGAGGACAATACTTGACAGAGATAAAAATACAGAGAGGCATTTTCCAAGGAGACTCCCTATCACCACTACTGTTTATCATAGCCATGATGCCACTCAACTACATACTCAGGAAATGTGATGCCGGATACAAGTTCACAGGCAGAGAACAACGAATAAACCATCTCATGTACATGGACAACCTGAAGCTATTTGCAAAAAGCAAAAAGGAACTGGAAAAGCTGATAAATACGACCAGAATCTTCAGTCAGGACATTCAAATGGAATTCGGAATGGAAAAGTGTGCATTGCTGGAGATTAAAAAGGGAAAGTTGGAGACGACTGAGGGCATGGAACTACCCAACCAAGAGCAGATGAGGGCGCTAGATGAACAAGAGAGCTATAAATATTTGGGAGTTTTGGAAGCAGACACATTCAAATCAACAGAAATGAAAGAGAAGATTGGGAAATAATACCTGAGAAGAACAAGAAAGCTCTTAGAAACAAAATTATATAGCAGAAACCTAATCAAAGGAATAAATACCTGGGCAGTATCACTAATAAGATATTCTGGACCATTAATAAACTGGACTAAAGAAGAACTCAGGCACCTTGATCAGAGGACTAGAAATTAATGACTATGCACAATGCACTACATCCAAAAGACGATACAGACAGACTCTACATAAAGAGAAACGAAGGGGGAAGAGGACTGGTAAGTATAGAAGACACTAAAAAAGACACTAAAAAAGAGCTGGAGAAATACATAAACCAGAACACAGAAAGGCTGATCACCGCAGCAAGAGATACCGTCCCAACGAACAATGCAGGAAACATCGAAACTGGACACAAACAGACAAGAAAAGAAAAATGGGACGAAAAACAACTACATGGACGCTTCATAAGACTCACAAGAGAAGAAACCAACAAAAATAGCTGGACATGGCTAAGAAAAGGAAACTTGCACAAAGAAACGGAATCTTTACTGATGGTTGCACAGAACAATGTTTGGTTTGGTAGTTTTGTTTTACGGCATATCAACCCTTTTTGGGTTATTTAATGCCGAATCTGGTCATTATAGTAAAAGTTTTTATGCTTCAAGTTCTTTATATCTTCAAATGTTTAATCATCGTTTTTGGTTTGGTAGTTTTGTTTTACGGCATATCAACCCTTTTTGGGTTATTTAATGCCGAATCTGGTCATTATAGTAAAAGATTTATGCTTCAAGTTCTAAAAATAAAATAAAAAAGGGGAGGGAGAAAGGGAGAGGGGCTGTTGTTTTTGTTTTGGGTTTTGTAGAATTGTAGAACATAATTAAGTTTTACAAAAAAAAAAAAAAAAAAAAAAAAAAACGTCAATGTAGGTGAATTTCGTCTCAGGGAGCCACAGGGCAGCCTGATCTGGTATCACCAGACAGAACAATGTGATTAGGACAAATTACATTAAAGCTAAAATAGATAAAACCCAGGAAAACAATAAATGCAGACTGTGTGGACAAAGAGACAAACAGTAAATCATATAATAAGTGAATGTAGCAAACTTGCTCAAAAAGAATACAAGAACAGACATGATTGTGTTGGGAAAGTAATACACAAGGAACTGTGCCAACAATTGAATTTCGAATATGCAGACAAATGGTACAAACATAAACCAGAAAAAGTACTGGAAAACGAAAAACACAAAATCCTCTGGGATATGGATATACAAAAAGATAAACTCATACAAGCAAGGAGACCTGATGTTATTATAATAGATAAAAAGGAAAAATCTTGTAAAATCGTAGACTTCGCCATTCCATCAGGCCACAGAGTGAAGATCAAAGACACGGAAAAACGAAGTAAATACACAGAACTAGCCAGAGAACTGAAAGGAATATGGAGCATGAAGAAAGTTAGTATAATACCAATAATCGTAGGAGCACTAGGAACAATCCCAAAAAACCTGGAGAAAAGATTGGGAGAAATTGGAATCAAAGGGACTATCGAAACCATACAAAGGACGGCAATAATCAAAACAGCTGCAATCTTAAGGAAAATCCTCGAATGCGGAAACTAACACACATAAGCTACAAAGGCTAACCAGTCACAAGGAATTTACAACGGAGAAAACAAGACCACATGAAGAACACCACAACAAGAGCCAAGGAACAGAAACTGCAAGAAACAGCACTTCATAATCTCCCCCCCCCCCCCCCCCCAATAAATTACACCGGCCTCAGCTATCACTACACAAAAATGAACCAAGAAACAGAAATTACAAGAAACACTATAAGCTCCTCCCTCTCCCCCACCCACCCCCCAAAAAAATTAAAAAGAATTTTAAAAATTCTTTTAGTCTAAATAAGGGAAGAGAAAAGGAAAAAAGAAAGAAAGAAAAGGAATTGAAAGGAAAGAATTTAAAAATTAAAAAAAAACAAAAATTATTTTTTTATTTATTTATTTTTTTTAAATTTTTTAAATTTATTTAGTTATTTATTTATTTTTTTATTTTTTTAATTCATTTTTTTTTTTCTATTTTATTTTTTTTCATTTTTTTAATTAATTTAAAGAAATATTATTTTATTCATTTATTTTTTTTTAACTGGTGCCGGCCTAGGCTGACACCAGACAACATATTTGTAGAGGGTCGAGGAGGATGAGAAGACCGAGGAGGGACAGCACAAATCAGACCTCCACTGGAAAAGTGCAGAGAGTGCTGAGACCTTGGGGAGGCTTGTTGCCATCCAAATTCCAGAGAAGACCAATGGTCCTTACCAGCGAGAAATCAATGGTAAACGGCTGTTGCGATACTGCAAGTTTATTTGCAGTGGCTATTGAAAAGAGGTGGAGAATACTGGAAATCTGGGGAGACTTGTTGTCACTCGGACTCCAGGGAATACCACCGATTGTCGGTGAGCAATCACTGATGACCTGTGTGAGAACTCCTAGTGAGTACAAATAATAATAATAATAATAATAATAATAATAATAATAATAATAATAATAATCGAATGCGGAAACCAACCCAAACACTAACCAGCCAAATTGGAACTGCAACAGAAGTAAGACAAAAAGATGGAAGGAACATCACACGGACCCAAGGGAACCGAAACTGCAAGAAATCTTATATAAACTGCCTCCTCCGCCCCCCCCCCCAAAAAAAAAGGAGAAAAAAAAAGAAAAAAGGGTATCAGCTTTGGCTAATACCATACAAAATAGTCGTGAAGGGTCAAGGAGAATGAAAAGACCGAGGAGGGAGAGCACTAACCAGACCTCCACTGGATAAGTGCGAAGTGTACTGGGACTTTGGGAGGCTTATTGCCACCCAAATTCCAGTGAAGACCAATGGTCGTTGCCAGTGAGAAATCAATGGTAAGCGACGGTTGCGATAATGCAAAGTCATTTGCAAAGGTTATCGAAAGAGGTGGAGAGCACTGGAAATCAGGGGAGACTTGTTGTCACCCAGACTCCAGGGAACACCACTGGTTATTGTCAGTGAGTAATTTCTAATGATGACCTGTGTGAGAACTCCTAATGAGTACACATAATAATAACAATAACAATGGGACTAGAGGGAACTGAAACTCCAAGAAATCTCATATACTGCCACCCCCCTCCCCCACAAGAAAACACACACAGAAACTGTGATGGTATCAGCCTATGCTGATACCATCACAAAAGGTTGTGAAAGGTCAAGGAGGCGGAAAAGACCAAGGAAGGAGAGTACTAACCAGACCTCCACTGGAAGGTGTGGATCATACTGGGACCTTGGAGAGGCTTATTGCTACCCTAATCCCAGAAACAACCAATAGTCGCTACAAGCGAAAAATCAATGGTATGCAACTATTGTGATAATGCAAAGTCATTTGCAGTGGTTATTGATATAGGTGGAGAGTACTGGAAATCTGGGAAGACTTGTTGTCACTCAGACTCCAGGAAATACTACCGTTATTATCAGTAAGCAATCACTGATGAGTACTTGTGTGAAAACTTCTAGTGAGTAAATAATAATAATAATAATAATAATAATAATAATAATAATAATAATAATAATAATAACTACATTACAGCTAAAATATATAAAACCCAGTAAATGTAGACTCTGTGAACAAAGAGACGAAACGGTAAACCACATAATAAGTGAATGCAGCAAACTAGCCCAAAAAGAATACAAGAACAGACACAACTGTGTGGGGAAAGCAGTACACTGGGAACTATGCAAACGATTGTATTTTGAATATGCAGACAGATATAAACCGGAGATAGTATTGGATCGACTACAAGGAATCTTATGATAGGATCCTTCAAGCATGGATAATTGAGTGTACAAAATATCAGACAAGATCATCAATTTATTTAAAAAGCAATGGGAACATAGAGACTGGAACTGACAGCTGGAGGAAAATACCTGACTGAGATAAAAATACAGAAATGCATTTTCCAAGAAGATTCTCTATCACCACTACTGTTTATCATAGCCATGATACCAATCAACAACATACTCAGGAAATGTGATACAAGATACAAGTTTACTAATGCAGAACAAAGAATAAAACCCCTCATGTATATGAACGACCTGAAATTATTTGTAAAAAGCAAAAAGGAACTGGAAATGCTGATAAACACAATCAGAATCTTCAGCTAGGATATTCAAATGGAATTCGGAATGGAAAAATGCGCACCGCTAGAGATGAGAAGGGGTCAACTTGAGTTCTTGGCCTTTTGGCTAAGATCAAAGTGTAGTATCTGTTCCGATGGATACTGCACCCCATACTGGTATTGTCTTGCCCCTCGGCGCTTGACTTATGCCGGTCAATGGGTCTGTCCTGTGCAGTTCTAGGAGGTCCACCCTCTCAGGCTTTGCCTCCCCTCTTTGGGGAGGAGTAGGTTTATTGCTTACTGTCTGAGGCGCCCCTACCGGGGAATGCCGACGGGGCTGCCCAGGCAATTTTTAAATGGCCAGAGTGCTCACCTCTCGGGCGCTGGCTTTTCAATTCCCACTTTCCCGACCCGACCTTGGGTCACATCTTACTTCTGGGAGTAAGATAAAAACTGGCCTTGTGCCTAACTCCTGGAGAGAAGTAAATCAATACTACACCCCATAAACTGGTATCGTCTTGGCCTTCGGGGTTTTATTTACGCTGATCTATGGGTCTGTCCTGTGCAGTTTTAGGAGATCCACCCTCCCAGGCTTTGCCTCCCCTCTTTGGGAAGGAGTAAGTTTATTGCTTACTGCCTGAGGCGCCCCTACTGGGGAATGCCGACGGGGCTGTCCAGGCAATTTTTAATGGCCAGAGTGCTCACCTTCTCGGGCGCTGGCTTTTCAATTCCCACTTTCCCGACCCGACCTTGGGTCACATCTTACCTTGTGGGAGTAAGATAAAACTGGCCTTGTGCCTAACCTGGGGAGGTAAATAAAATGTTGTATTATTGATTTAAATAACAGTAAGCCGTTTTGATGGTAATATAGGAGTGATAAATTAAAAACTATTCGCATTTATTCATTTAGATAGATAAGTCACACCAAATTTCGAGAATATCTCATGTAAAAAAATTATGACTGTGGTCGTTTTTTTACATTTTTGGTCACTTTAAAAAAACTATCCACGACAATGAAAAAAACCCACCCCATTGGTCCAACAAAATCAACATGTATATGTGATCACTGTGTGTCAGTTTTTGACCGTGTATTAAATTTAACAGGTGGTGATTTCGCTAAGGCACAACCTTTACGTAAATGTGCTATTATTATTTTACTGTTTCTATCCATATTAATTTGATATACACAATTTTTTTAAAATGATGTAGGCACTACCACTCTTTCACCATGTCAGATACACCCAAAGATGAAATACTGCTGCTTCATCTATCTGGGGTGGTGCCACACAGAGCACTCTTTCCCGCCTTCTCACAGAAGAGACGTTGCTAGTCTCTCTCTACTCTTTCATTATTTCCATGGAAGGTGCTCGACTGAGCTCCACTCTCTGGTTCCTCTTTGTAAGACATTCGCAGCAAGAACTCATCTTATTACCACAACTGCAAAGAACTTCTTTCTTCCTTATAGCTCGTTTCTCACAGAGGAGACGTTGCTAGTCTCTCTCTACTCTTTCGTTATTTCCATGGAAGGTGCTCGACTGAGCTCCACTCTCTGGTTCCTCTTTGTAAGACATTCACAGCAAGAACTCGTCTTATTACCACAACTGCAAAGAACTTCTTTCTTCCTTATAGCTCCTTTCTCACAGAAGAGACGTTGCTAGTCTCTCTCTACTCTTTCGTTATTTCCATGGAAGGTGCTCGACTGAGCTCCACTCTCTGGTTCCTCTTTGTAAGACATTCACAGCAAGAACTCGTCTTATTACCACAACTGCAAAGAACTTCTTTCTTCCTTATAGCTCCTTTCTCACAGAAGAGACGTTGCTAGTCTCTCTCTACTCTTTCGTTATTTCCATGGAAGGTGCTCGACTGAGCTCCACTCTCTGGTTCCTCTTTGTAAGACATTCACAGCAAGAACTCGTCTTATTACCACAACGGCAAAGAACTTCTTTCTTCCTTATAGCTCCTTTCTCACAGAAGAGACGTTGCTAGTCTCTCTCTACTCTTTCGTTATTTCCATGGAAGTTGCTCGACTGAGCTCCTATCTCTGGTTCCTCTTTGTAAGACATTCACAGCAAGAACTCGTCTTATTACCACAACTGCAAAGAACTTCTTTCTTCCTTATAGCTCCTTTCTCACAGAAGAGACGTTGCTAGTCTCTCTCTACTCTTTCGTTATTTCCATGGAAGTTGCTCGACTGAGCTCCTATCTCTGGTTCCTCTTTGTAAGACATTCACAGCAAGAACTCGTCTTATTACCACAACTGCAAAGAACTTCTTTCTTCCTTATAGCTCGTTTCTCACAGAAGAGACGTTGCTAGTCTCTCTCTACTCTTTCGTTATTTCCATGGAAGGTGCTCGACTGAGCTCCACTCTCTGGTTCCTCCTTGTAAGACATTCACAGCAAGAACTCGTCTTATTACCACAACGGCAAAGAACTTCTTTCTTCCTTATAGCTCGTTTCTCACAGAAGAGACGTTGCTAGTCTCTCTCTACTCTTTCGTTATTTCCATGGAAGTTGCTCGACTGAGCTCCTATCTCTGGTTCCTCTTTGTAAGACATTCACAGCAAGAACTCGTCTTATTACCACAACTGCAAAGAACTTCTTTCTTCCTTATAGCTCGTTTCTCACAGAAGAGACGTTGCTAGTCTCTCTCTACTCTTTCGTTATTTCCATGGAAGGTGCTCGACTGAGCTCCACTCTCTGGTTCCTCTTTGTAAGACATTCACAGCAAGAACTCGTCTTATTACCACAACGGCAAAGAACTTCTTTCTTCCTTATAGCTCGTTTCTCACAGAAGAGACGTTGCTAGTCTCTCTCTACTCTTTCGTTATTTCCATGGAAGGTGCTCGACTGAGCTCCACTCTCTGGTTCCTCTTTGTAAGACATTCACAGCAAGAACTCGTCTTATTACCACAACTGCAAAGAACTTCTTTCTTCCTTATAGCTCCTTTCTCACAGAAGAGACGTTGCTAGTCTCTCTCTACTCTTTCGTTATTTCCATGGAAGGTGCTCGACTGAGCTCCACTCTCTGGTTCCTCTTTGTAAGACATTCACAGCAAGAACTCGTCTTATTACCACAACTGCAAAGAACTTCTTTCTTCCTTATAGCTCCTTTCTCACAGAAGAGACGTTGCTAGTCTCTCTCTACTCTTTCGTTATTTCCATGGAAGGTGCTCGACTGAGCTCCACTCTCTGGTTCCTCTTTGTAAGACATTCACAGCAAGAACTCGTCTTATTACCACAACTGCAAAGAACTTCTTTCTTCCTTATAGCTCCTTTCTCACAGAAGAGACGTTGCTAGTCTCTCTCTACTCTTTCGTTATTTCCATGGAAGGTGCTCGACTGAGCTCCACTCTCTGGTTCCTCTTTGTAAGACATTCACAGCAAGAACTCGTCTTATTACCACAACTGCAAAGAACTTCTTTCTTCCTTATAGCTCCTTTCTCACAGAAGAGACGTTGCTAGTCTCTCTCTACTCTTTCGTTATTTCCATGGAAGGTGCTCGACTGAGCTCCACTCTCTGGTTCCTCTTTGTAAGACATTCACAGCAAGAACTCGTCTTATTACCACAACTGCAAAGAACTTCTTTCTTCCTTATAGCTCCTTTCTCACAGAAGAGACGTTGCTAGTCTCTCTCTACTCTTTCGTTATTTCCATGGAAGGTGCTCGACTGAGCTCCACTCTCTGGTTCCTCTTTGTAAGACATTCACAGCAAGAACTCGTCTTATTACCACAACTGCAAAGAACTTCTTTCTTCCTTATAGCTCCTTTCTCACAGAAGAGACGTTGCTAGTCTCTCTCTACTCTTTCGTTATTTCCATGGAAGGTGCTCGACTGAGCTCCACTCTCTGGTTCCTCTTTGTAAGACATTCACAGCAAGAACTCGTCTTATTACCACAACTGCAAAGAACTTCTTTCTTCCTTATAGCTCCTTTCTCACAGAAGAGACGTTGCTAGTCTCTCTCTACTCTTTCGTTATTTCTATGGAAGGTGCTCGACTGAGCTCCACTCTGGTTCATCCTTGTAAGACATTCACAGCAAGAACTCGTCTTATTACCACAACTGCAAAGAACTTCTTTCTTCCTTATAGCTCGTTTCTCACAGAAGAGACGTTGCTAGTCTCTCTCTACTCTTTCGTTATTTCCATGGAAGGTGCTCGACTGAGCTCCACTCTCTGGTTCCTCTTTGTAAGACATTCACAGCAAGAACTCGTCTTATTACCACAACTGCAAAGAACTTCTTTCTTCCTTATAGCTCCTTTCTCACAGAAGAGACGTTGCTAGTCTCTCTCTACTCTTTCGTTATTTCTATGGAAGGTGCTCGACTGAGCTCCACTCTGGTTCATCCTTGTAAGACATTCACAGCAAGAACTCGTCTTATTACCACAACTGCAAAGAACTTCTTTCTTCCTTATAGCTCGTTTCTCACAGAAGAGACGTTGCTAGTCTCTCTCTACTCTTTCGTTATTTCCATGGAAGGTGCTCGACTGAGCTCCACTCTCTGGTTCCTCTTTGTAAGACATTCACAGCAAGAACTCGTCTTATTACCACAACGGCAAAGAACTTCTTTCTTCCTTATAGCTCGTTTCTCACAGAAGAGACGTTGCTAGTCTCTCTCTACTCTTTCGTTATTTCCATGGAAGGTGCTCGACTGAGCTCCACTCTCTGGTTCCTCTTTGTAAGACATTCACAGCAAGAACTCGTCTTATTACCACAACGGCAAAGAACTTCTTTCTTCCTTATAGCTCCTTTCTCACAGAAGAGACGTTGCTAGTCTCTCTCTACTCTTTCGTTATTTCCATGGAAGGTGCTCGACTGAGCTCCACTCTCTGGTTCCTCTTTGTAAGACATTCACAGCAAGAACTCGTCTTATTACCACAACTGCAAAGAACTTCTTTCTTCCTTATAGCTCGTTTCTCACAGAAGAGACGTTGCTAGTCTCTCTCTACTCTTTCGTTATTTCCATGGAAGGTGCTCGATTGAGCTCCACTCTCTGGTTCCTCCTTGTAAGACATTCACAGCAAGAACTCGTCTTATTACCACAACGGCAAAGAACTTCTTTCTTCCTTATAGCTCCTTTCTCACAGAAGAGACGTTGCTAGTCTCTCTCTACTCTTTCGTTATTTCCATGGAAGGTGCTCGACTGAGCTCCACTCTCTGGTTCCTCTTTGTAAGACATTCACAGCAAGAACTCGTCTTATTACCACAACGGCAAAGAACTTCTTTCTTCCTTATAGCTCCTTTCTCACAGAAGAGACGTTGCTAGTCTCTCTCTACTCTTTCGTTATTTCCATGGAAGGTGCTCGACTTAGCTCCACTCTCTGGTTTCTCTTTGTAAGACATTCACAGCAAGAACTCGTCTTATTACCACAACTGCAAAGAACTTCTTTCTTCCTTATAGCTCCTTTCTCACAGAAGAGACGTTGCTAGTCTCTCTCTACTCTTTCGTTATTTCCATGGAAGGTGCTCGACTGAGCTCCACTCTCTGGTTCCTCTTTGTAAGACATTCACAGCAAGAACTCGTCTTATTACCACAACTGCAAAGAACTTCTTTCTTCCTTATAGCTCGTTTCTCACAGAAGAGACGTTGCTAGTCTCTCTCTACTCTTTCGTTATTTCCATGGAAGGTGCTCGACTGAGCTCCACTCTCTGGTTCCTCCTTGTAAGACATTCACAGCAAGAACTCGTCTTATTACCACAACGGCAAAGAACTTCTTTCTTCCTTATAGCTCGTTTCTCACAGAAGAGACGTTGCTAGTCTCTCTCTACTCTTTCGTTATTTCCATGGAAGGTGCTCGACTGAGCTCCACTCTCTGGTTCCTCTTTGTAAGACATTCACAGCAAGAACTCGTCTTATTACCACAACGGCAAAGAACTTCTTTCTTCCTTATAGCTCGTTTCTCACAGAAGAGACGTTGCTAGTCTCTCTCTACTCTTTCGTTATTTCCATGGAAGGTGCTCGACTGAGCTCCACTCTCTGGTTCCTCTTTGTAAGACATTCACAGCAAGAACTCGTCTTATTACCACAACTGCAAAGAACTTCTTTCTTCCTTATAGCTCCTTTCTCACAGAAGAGACGTTGCTAGTCTCTCTCTACTGTTTCGTTATTTCCATGGAAGGTGCTCGACTGAGCTCCACTCTCTGGTTCCTCTTTGTAAGACATTCACAGCAAGAACTCGTCTTATTACCACAACTGCAAAGAACTTCTTTCTTCCTTATAGCTCCTTTCTCACAGAAGAGACGTTGCTAGTCTCTCTCTACTCTTTCGTTATTTCCATGGAAGGTGCTCGACTGAGCTCCACTCTCTGGTTCCTCTTTGTAAGACATTCACAGCAAGAACTCGTCTTATTACCACAACTGCAAAGAACTTCTTTCTTCCTTATAGCTCGTTTCTCACAGAAGAGACGTTGCTAGTCTCTCTCTACTCTTTCGTTATTTCCATGGAAGGTGCTCGACTGAGCTCCACTCTCTGGTTCCTCTTTGTAAGACATTCACAGCAAGAACTCGTCTTATTACCACAACGGCAAAGAACTTCTTTCTTCCTTATAGCTCCTTTCTCACAGAAGAGACGTTGCTAGTCTCTCTCTACTCTTTCGTTATTTCTATGGAAGGTGCTCGACTGAGCTCCACTCTGGTTCATCCTTGTAAGACATTCACAGCAAGAACTCGTCTTATTACCACAACTGCAAAGAACTTCTTTCTTCCTTATAGCTCGTTTCTCACAGAAGAGACGTTGCTAGTCTCTCTCTACTCTTTCGTTATTTCCATGGAAGGTGCTCGACTGAGCTCCACTCTCTGGTTCCTCTTTGTAAGACATTCACAGCAAGAACTCGTCTTATTACCACAACTGCAAAGAACTTCTTTCTTCCTTATAGCTCGTTTCTCACAGAAGAGACGTTGCTAGTCTCTCTCTACTCTTTCGTTATTTCCATGGAAGGTGCTCGACTGAGCTCCACTCTCTGGTTCCTCTTTGTAAGACATTCACAGCAAGAACTCGTCTTATTACCACAACTGCAAAGAACTTCTTTCTTCCTTATAGCTCGTTTCTCACAGAAGAGACGTTGCTAGTTTCTCTCTACTCTATCGTTATTTCCATGGAAGGTGCTCGACTGAGCTCCAAACTTTTGGTCCTTCCTTGTAAGACAAGAACTCGTTTTTCTATCTGCCACATTGAAAAAGACTTTCTTTTCTCCTTCCATGTACCTAGCGTTAGATGGAATTTCCATGGATAGACCTTCTTTGAAAGGGTTTCTCGTATGTGGAACACGTTACTGCAGGACTGCTTCCTTGCTGATTACAACTAAATAATAAACAGTTCATGCAATTGATCAATGTTAGTACTCTCATAGTGTTCCTCATCTTTTGGTTTAAAATTATGTCCGTCTCATTAATCCTTAACCTCATGGCCTTAATGTGGTGACCCAATATTAAAAAAAAAAAAAAAAAAAATTCAAAAATATCAGCACTCCATTACAGATAGAAAAATATATTATTTTATTTTTTTATTTTTTCGATTACTTCTTTTATTAAAGTGCTAGCAGGAAGCCCCGACGTTGCTCGGGATTGAATGAGGATCATTACTATGTACTCTTTCATTATGCTCATAACACCATTATAACTTTATCAGTTTTTACTGCCCCTCCCACTTCTCTCGTTTCGCCCCCCCTCCCCCTAATATAGTCAGAAGAAGCTGAAATGTTGGAAAACTCTCTGAATTAGTGTCTTGTACATATGGTTTAAATTTCATTAAAATCGGATATACCTATTTGAAGTTTTAAGCGGGGGGGGGGGGGGGGGTTCTGTCTTCATGGGTCACTTAGAGGTGAAGGTATGTAGATATTCAGCACATGTAGGGTAACGTAGAAATTCGGGACCACTTCCATTACCTTACATATAATATAAATTTCATCAAAATAGGATATATTTGAAGTTTTAAAGAAGGTTTGGCCCCCATAGCTCACTTAGGTTAGGAGAGCACTTAGAGATTCGGGATCACTTCCATTGTCTTCCCCAGAAAATTTTATACATATGATTTAAATTTCATAAAAATCGGATATACCTATTTTAAGTTTTAAGGGGGTTCTGTCCTCATAGATCACTTAGAAGTGGGGGTGGGGCGCATAGATATTTGGCATGTAGATAATTTTTTTCTTCTGTCACTTGTGACGGAGGGTGTACACTCGTTTAATGAATAATGATGTGTGCCTGTATCTGGGTGACAACTGGCCTTCTGCAGTCAAACCTCTGAGTGTGTCGATTGATGCTGAATATGCAACATACAAACATTAATTTATAACAAAAAATAATTATGTTTTTGAATTTTTGAGATGAGGATTGATAATATGTATTTTTGGATTGTTGTGACTATTATTCTCATCCTGGGGGTTATTCTCACAACGTTTCAATGGCTCTTAGTGGTGAATAGTGGAAAGAATGTGTTTGTTCTTTTTCGCATGCACCATTGTTGTTATAATTCAAAATGTGTGATGCGTTTCTGAAACAGAAAAGAGCGTTGAGTCTTTTCCATTTTTCTTTTTTTTTTGTATTAATTCAAGTCCGTACTGATTTGGTATAATGTTTTTGAATTTTTGAGATGAGGATTCACCAATAAGATCCATTGTCAAGATACACCTGAAGAAGGTTGGAGGTTATATCGGCCGAAACGTTATGAGAATAACACCCAAGATGAGAACAATAGTCTGAACAATCCAATAATGCAGAAAATAATTCGGCTTACTTTTTGAGGAAACTATCTGTTTCTGTTCATTTTTCAGTGGGTTGTTGCAAATTCGAACACTCAACTCGCCCAATGTTGGTTGTATATGAAATCGGCTTGGGTTATCCATTCTCCTGATGCTTCTCATTTCCATGTGAGAACTAATTATATTTTGGGCCTGTAAAACAATTAAGCAAAAAATGAATTTAAAAATAATAGATAATGAACATATCGAGATAAATGTCGTCGTCGTCGTCGCCGTCGTCGTCGCCGTCGTCGTCGTCGTCGCCATCTTCTCACATTTGCTCTCCATGTGGTCCAATCCTAAGTGTTGACATCAGTCATGCTGCATGCAGTCAAATCATTTCTTACGCACTCAATCCAGGTCTTCTTCGGTTTACCATGCTCCTTAGTGCCTGAGATATTCAGGTGTGTTATGGAGTTAGTGCAAGAGGTGATATGCTGTACATGGCCAAAACATCTGAGGCGCCGAGCGCATAAGGCATTCATAATCCTACTAATACTAAGTTTCTGCACAGATAGATAGATAGATAGATAGATAGATAGATAGATAGATATGGTGGTAGGTAGATAAATAGATAGATAGATAGATAGAGTGATACATAGATAAAGTGATAGCTAGATAGCTAGCTAAATAGCTAGCTAGATAGCTAGATAGCTAGCTAGCTAGTAGATAAATAGATAGATAGATAGTTAAGTAGATAGATAGATAGATAGATTGATAGATAAAGTGATACATAGATAGATAGATAGATAGATAGATAGATAGATAGATAGGTAGGCAGGTAGATAGATAGATAGGTAGATAGATAGATAGATAGATAGATAGATAGATAGATATAGAGTATTGATTTACTCCTCTCCAGGAGTTAGGCACAAGGCCAGTTTTATCTTACTCCCACAAGTAAGATGTGACCCAAGGTCGGGTTGGGAAAGTGGGGTTTGAAAAGCCAGCACCCGAGAAGTGAGCACTCTGGCCATTAAAAATTGCCTGGGCAGTCCCGTCGGCATTCCCGGTAGGGGCGCCTCAGGCAGTAAGCAATAAACTTACTCCTCCCCAAAGAGGGGAGGCGAAGCCTGGGAGGGTGGACCTCCTTGAACTGCACAGGACAGACCCATAGACCGGCGTAAATCAAGCCCCGAAGGCCAAGCCAATACCAGTCTATGGGGTGCAGTATCCATCGGAACAGATACTACACTTTGATCTTAGCCAAAAGGCCAAGAACAGTTAGATAGATATAGAGTAGCACACATATATATGATAGTATGAAATTATTCAAAATATTCAAAGAAAAATGTGAGGAGGTAAGTAAATAGTATTAGGGTAGCACATTTCTTTATTTGCACAAGTTATTGTTGTGGCCTTAAAGGGCCGAAAAGAAATAAGACAACAAGGAGGTAGAGTTACCAAGAGTATATATTTGTGGAAAGTACAGAAATAATGGGTTGCCAGAGACTGCTTCTGGTTTGGCCATAGCGACTCTGTCTGTTGCCACCATTATCTATAGTGTCGGGAAGAGTCCATGTAGTGACGCAGTAGGGTAGATAATCATTAAACAAAGTGCGGGAACGCCTCCTTTATTTTAAAAAAAAAACTTAATAGAGTAGATTACCATAACAGCTATTCTTCAGGTAAGAAAAGAAAGATCCCCCCTCTTGAGGGAGGGGGGTAAGTAATTAATATTGGCAGGAGTCATTCTCTGTGGGGAGTACACTTGGGGATACGAGAAACAATAAAAAGATCACTTTGACGAGAGGTAATTTTTTTTTTATATACTAATGAGTCACCACTTATCAAGGTCCAAGGGCTACTCAAGGATAAGGGGTAGTGAGTTATTCAGGTGAACGGTGAGACAACATTGGTAAAGGTGATCGAAACTGGGTGATTATGATTAGAGGGCTGAGTCCTCGAGGAGAGCATGTTGCTTCATTTGTGCGATGCTTCGGATAAGATGAAAAAGTTCCCCTTGTTTGGAGATAAGCACATTATTTTATTTACTTCCTTGCCAGGAGGTTAGACACAGGGTCAGGCATGGTTTTGAGAAGCCAGGGCACTAGGATAAGCACACTCTGGCCTACAAAAATGCCTGAGCAGCCCGGTCGGCAATAAACTAACCCATTCTCAGCCTGGGAAGGTGGACCTCCTAGGACTTAACAGAACCATACCTCAGCACAATGCTCTACCATAACTTGATAGGAAATGTAATCCTGGCGTTTGATTCCAAGGATACGTTTTTGATGCAGTATGTGAAATTAGATGTGTTGATATTCTTGCTTTGTGCGTTCTCCAGAAACTATTTTTCAATCTATACATGATGGCATTTGTCTCCCTTAAGAATTATAGCACTCGAAGAACCAGGATGTGTATATAAAGGAAGGACCCGGATTTGGAGATATTACCCACAGGTATTTTATAAAAATATTAATTTTAAATCACTTTTAATTGTTGTCTAGGAGCAGGTGCTAGTGTGATTTCAAGAGTTAGGAGTAGATGGAGTAAATGCAAGGAACTTCTGCCATTACTATATATATATATATATATATATATATATATATATATAAGGTACTTAAGCTTTATTAATACTTTTCATCGTCATCTTCAACAACTTACAAAAGTTCCTAAGTTTGGGAAGGCCATGAAAAACAGGGGAGAAAGTGATAAGGATTAATTAGGGAGAAAGAGGGATAAATAAATACCTAGCAGAGATAGATTAGTTTGGAAGTCAATTTCTAAAAGCCGTCCAAAACATGCCAGCATGTAAAATGGACGTTAAACTGATGATGATAATGATGACGATGATGATGACGATGATGATGACGATGATGATGATGACGCCGACTATGTATGAATTATTTTTACTATAATTTTATGCAATACAGTGCAACCAGTGCACTATATGGGCGCACAAAAAGTGCAGTGGAGTGCATGGTAGGCTCACACCACATCCAGACTTCAAAAGTAGATGTCTAGTACTTGCATGTACAATTGAAGGCTGTCCTTACACAGAAGTTGAAATAGGTGAGGACACCCTAGAGGTAGTAGACTTCTTTTGCTACCTAGGAGATATGCTTAGTGCTGAAGGTGGCTGTGAACTAAGTTCCACCATCAGAATCAAGACATTTGGGGAAAGTTTAGAGAACTTCTCCCAATCCTAACATCCCGAGTCATCCCAATTATTAGCAGGGGTAAGGTCTATGATAGCTGCGTAAGAAGTGTGATGTTGTATGGCAGTGAGTGTTGGGCCTTCACCCAGGCTTCACTTGCTCGACTCCAGAGAAATGACAGGACAATGATTAGGTGGATGTGCAATGTAAAACCGGACCAGATCCAGAACTTTAGGTCAGACACTTTACTTGAGAAATTGGCCATTCCAAAACTTGATGTTTTAATAAGGGCAAACCGTCTTCGCTGGTTCGGGCATGTTGAAAGAAGCAAGGGGTATATCAGCACATGCAGAGACCTAAGACTGGACAGCAAAAAGAAAGCTGGGCGCCCTAAGAAGACATAGAAAGAAACCATCAGGCCAGACCGTAAACAGTGGCAAATGGATACAGTCAATCCCCACAATCGTGAGTGCTGGAGACTTAGCATAAGGACAGCCAGACAACGTCGACCCCCCCCCCCCTTGTCAAAGGGAGCATGGATGATAAACTTGGATTGTGAGTGAGTGAGTAATAATAATTTTTTGTGGGCTTCCAAAAATCAAGGGTAAAAATACACTTTTCATGATTCCCACAATGCATCATGAAATAATAATGAGGATGTGTATCTTTCCTGTCCATACATGTGACATTGAATAGCGAATGGGACGAAAGAAGTGGTTGGAGGATGAGTATAGGGGAAGGGGAATCCATTAAACACACAAGTCTTATAATCTGAATGCTGTGAGTTCAATCCTTGTACAAAACAGTACATCTTCAGGTTCTCTCCAATCAAACCAAAATAAAAATGTCAGTAAACAATATCCGAGAAGAATCTGGTGATGTAAATAGTTGATTGTTTGAACATAATCAGATTTTTATCTCCATTTATATAAAGTTAGGAATGTGTATATGTTTATATATTTCTATGTATAGGATTAACTCCTAAACTAATCAACCGATCCTCATGAATTTTGGAACACAGATGCTAGGCGTAATGGTGGATAATGTGGGCTATATTTAGTTTAATTTAATTTTATGAAAAAGGGCAAAGAAGGGTGACGACCCTTCATGAAAATTCTGATACCTCGGATTTTTGTGAAATTTTAACAAGTAGACATTAATTAATATATATTACCCCAAATTTCAGTTCCTTTGGAGTATTTAAAAGAATTTTTAGAGGCCATAATATGAGCAAAAAATTCAAATATTTCAGATTTGCATTAAATTTGATTCATAGTCATTAGAGACCAATTAATCAAGATTCCCTTAATTTCAATTTCTTCTTTAAACCTCTTAAGCTTAAGCCTTAAATTTGCGATATTTTCTAGAATTAAAATCATGCAATGGGTTTTGATCAATATTAGAATAAGTATCATTATATGTTGATTTTGATCTTTGTAAAGGGACATAAAAGTGGTGCAAAACTGTTCTGTTCGGAGGAATTAATTTTACTCGTCCTGGTACGGGTATTCTTTTAGTATTAGTATAAAAAATACTTTACCTTTTGAGCATTCGTCTGGAGATTTTTATTGGAGATCAACTCAGTATTAGCAAGATTATTTTTTACAGCTTTTGATGCTGTCGATCTTGCATGCAATGGAAGTTCAAGTTGGTAGGCAAAATCATTCAAGTCATGATGAAATATTTGGAAAGCTGTACTTCTCCATCTAAGAACAGAATTTAAAGAAAGAAATAAGTGTTTATAGGTAAAAAAAAATTGTTTAATTCCATTAAACAATGACAACCTTTATTTGAAATATTTATAAACTTTGTATAAATATATTTTATGGACCCTCATCAAAAAACGAAAACGACAAGTAAGTTAAATCCAGTATGGCGAGCGAATATGAGTGTATATATGTATACGGTGAAAATACTTGTCTGAATCTATGTGATTATTGAATGTTGAGTATTATATGTTTGTCATCATGATCTGTCCTGTTATGTGAGGACCTGGGAATAAATGAAAAAAAAAAAAAAACAACTCAATGTAAAAATTTGGTCTAATTATCAATACATCAGTGGCTGTTTACAGCTTCTTGTCCTATTTGAAAACCAGGAGAATTGAAATAGTTTTTTTCTTATCTCTGCATGTTCCAGAATAGACTCAGCATATAAAATTAAAAAAAGGTGAATAAAACAAATGAAAAATATCAACCATTATATTTAAAAACATTTTAAATTAAAGCCATGTCATGTGACCTCTGCTATTTGTAACCTCTCCAAACGAATGTTCTTTCATTTTCATCTCTCACTTCACACTAAGAACCTGGCCTGACGAAGTTCAGGTGATTTCCAGCTAAAACTTATGTGTAGCCAAAACTGTTTGTATAAATAAAAAAATTTTAAAAATTATACCAAATATATATATATATATATATATATATATATATATATATATATATATATATATATATATATATATTCGTTTTATTCAAGGGGGGAAATGATTTTAGAATTAAAAAAGAAAATACGATTTAATGAAACATAGTAAAATAGATGTAACCCCGAGGCGCCTTTCGACCGACTACTTTTCAAGGGAAAACGTCGGTATTTGTTTAAAAAAAACACACACACAAATTTAAAACCAATAAATGATATAATGAAGAAGTTCAGCAGGTGGCGGGAGGGAGAAAAAATTTATATAAAAAAAAAAAAATTATAAAAAAAAAAAAATGGGGTATATTAAATATGTGCATACATATATATGTATAAACATATATATGTGCATACATATATATGTATAAACATATATATACATAGCCAAGCACAGATAAAATGATCACCCATCAGAAGCAAAAGAGTCGTCGAAGATCAACAGTCTGTGTTTTAAGTCTCTCTGTCGGCATAGAGATGGTCGTTGAGTAGTGATGAAAATGGCCTCGAGAATATCCAGATAAAATTTGTGACGACCGCTATATAGAACGGAGAAGTTGACGTCTGAATAGAGATCACGGCAACTCTTTTTACTAAGCAAATGTTCACCTATAGTTGACTTGTGTGCTTGTAGATGCGTGGATGGTGGGATGGGTTCATTTCGGCGAACATACTCTGTCACGTGTTGGGCGATTCTAACCGACAATCGCTGGGTAGTCTTGCCAACATAGTCAGCATCACACTGACATTGAAAGCGATAAATTATTAAACTTAAATCAGTGGTCGGCAAGACATCCTTGCGAAATGAAAGGAAAGCAGCACGAGTAGAAAAAATAATGCGCATAATATATATATATATATATATATATATATATATATATATATATATATATATATATATATATATATATATATAGTACTTGTATGGTTGTTGTTTCCTAGATGTTAATCAAACGAAACTTCAGTGTTTATAAGATAGTGCTCAAATAACAGGTAGAGCTTTATTATTGTGTACATTTTTTATTCATGCAAACATTATTGACTACATATGTGCATACATGTTTCAGCTGCGACTTTATTCCGAGTCCAACATCTACAGGCCATATTAAAGAACATATTAAGACTATGAACCAAAAATCTATGCGAGAATGTAATCCATCCATTGCTTTCACTTATACTTAATATGGCCTGAAAATTTTGAACTTGGAATGAAGTCGCAGCTGAAACATGTATGCACATATGTAGCCAATAATTTTGTATGAATAAAAAAAATACTTGCCTCAGCAAGTTGAACAATCTCTGACTGCTTGCTATACGTGTCTGCCGATTTGACATTATTTTCCCAGCAGTTATCAGATATGTTTTACATTTCCCCTCTTTTTTACATTTTATTGTTTTTTTGTTCTTGTTAATGTAAGTTGATTTTATTATTAAGACTGTGTACCATGAAGAAATAAGTATTTTCTTCATCTTCTGTAAAAACAGATTGTATATGTAACAAACATCACAAATTTTATAAAACTTATCGAAATTGTTTCTCCGAACATTATTTTGTTCATAAACTATTTGATTTTGTAAAATGTTGAATCTGTTTTCTGATTATATAATGCCATTATTATTTTCTGTAATCAAGTAGTCAATATAAACAAATTGACCCATGATTTTTGAAATATCAAAAATGTGTAATTCATGGTGAATAAAGTGATTTTTTTGTGAATTTAGTTCTTTTATATTTTTGTACTTTTTACATTTGATTTGATGGAAATAAATCAATTATTGTAAGCTGCTTCCTAATAAAATGTATAGTTTCTAATTACCGGACATTACTAAGAAATTTCTTACTAAAACTTTTCTCTGAAATTATTATTTAGTAGTAATTTTGGTCTTCACATGTCCGCCGTCAGTCGTGAACCCCCAGTCGCATGTTTGCCAGGCCTGTATTATGGATCGCCTTGGTTCGAATCCTTAGACCAGCAGTAATTAACATTTCCTACACTGATGATTGCATATAGCATGGAACACTAGTGTCTAAAGGTAGAAATAATTAATATTTATAATATATATATATTATAGTTGCATTCCAATGACCATAGGAAAAATCAATCCATAACCATGACTTTCATTTGTTCTTTCAATTTCTTTATTTTCATATATCGTCGAACAACCATAACCATAACTTTAATCATGTGTTTGTGTGTGTGTATGTGTGTGTGTGTATGTCAGTGCATGTTATAAAAGTATGAATTATAGGCTATCCTCATGAGAGTTCATGAGTATCCATTAGTAGTAGTAGTAGTAGTAGTAGTAGTAGTAGTATTTATAATCACTTCGATATTGGTAGTGTGTGTTTTGTAGGTTTGTGTATGTATGTGCGTATATGTGTATACCTACTTTCGATTGGTCAAAACTGTATAAATAGCCTCCATCAAGAGGTATGTGTATCGTTCCTTGCAGTGTACTGTCCCGTCAATGTATTCTTGAGGAATGTTAAATCTTTTCTTTTTGAAGAACTGAAACAAACATAAAACATTCAATAAATTTAACACAAAAAATCCAGTAATTTCAGGATACACAGTAACAAACAAACAAACAAACAAACACAGTAACAAACAAACTCGACGGTGGAGGAAATAAACTCATTTATTTTAATTTGATATTTGTTTATTCTAATTTGATCTTCATTTATTCTGATTTGATCTTCATTTATTTTAATTTGATATTCATTTATTTTACTGAAATATTTGTTTAAATCTATAACCTATAACAACATTAACATACATGCTGAGGTGAAACTACTTATTCTTAGCAAAATATGTTGCCAAATATATAACTTAATTAAGCATTACTTATACTGAAATTATAGCTGCCTTACCGTAAGGTCTCAGGAGGGGGGGGGACGAAGATCAATCCAACCTTCAAGTTCCAAAGGTGTTCCCGGGCAGTAGAGCCTAACAAAGACAGTGGTCGCTGCAGCGGACAAGGACTGCAACTTATCCATTTGCTCCGATCGTCTAGGGTCTCTTTGATATAACAAATGATTTTGTGAAGGAAGGTGTGCACTCTAGAGTGCAATATAGTGTACACTTGAAAAAAAATAACACAGTAGTAAGGGCGCTGAACTGCAGACACTGTTGTCCTGGTTTCGAATCTCACTAGTATCAGCCAAGCCGATGAGCCATAAAACGGCAAAACACTTGTCCGTGGATAATTATATATATATATATATATATATATATATATATATATATATATATATATATATATATATATATATATATATATATACATGCATATAACTGTCCTGTTTTTAAATCTCCGAAACAGTTACATGGTAAACAGCTGATGATCCCCGTGTTAATATTAGATGCTTACGTTAAGGTCTCCTGTTTTTGTTTCACTGTTAGATACTTAATCCCCCTTTTTATTTTATTTACTTACTATTATATATTTTATTTATTTATGAATTTTCCAACGAATGTTAAGTCTGCACTATTTTGGATTTAGTTAGTTTCTGTGGGAATTTAAACTGCATTTTCCTTTATTTTGTCTTTTTGTTTAAAATAACTCAAAGCTTTTTTAGACTATATATATATATATATATATATATATATATATATATATATATATATATATATATATCATGCAAGATCCAAATACAGTTTGTTGATCACTTTAACTGCTCGTGTAAAATTAGCCGCCGACTTGCTATTTACAAAGTTAAATTCCTCTTTAATTATTAGCTGATTCCCTATAGCCGAGGGGTTAACGCTCTAGACTGCAAATCAGTGGCGATTTGTGATCGGAGTTTGCGCTTGCTGACCGTTGAGAATTAACTTCCTGCACTGAAGATTGCATTAGCATGAAACATCGATGTCTGTAGGTAATAAATAATTAATATTTATTTATATATATATATATATATATATATATATATATATATATATATATATATATAAATATATATATATATATATATATAGTGCTGGTGCAGATTAGGACCCAAGATAAAATCAACTATATATATATATATATATATATATATATATATATATATATATATATATATATATATATATATATATAGGCAAACATTATTAAATAACACGGAGTGGTTTTGTTTGATGCGACTTTTTTTAATTTTTTCAATTTTCGAATTCGGAAAATTGAAAAAATAGAAAAAATAAAAAATAAAAAAAAGTCGCATCAAACAAAACCACTCCGTGTAATTTAATAATGTTTGCCTAAATGAAAATATGCTGCCTAAATACACACAATATATATATATATATATATATATATATATATATATATATATGTATATATATAGGGCTTTATGCGCTCCACTACTTTTGGAGCTGCTCAAAATTGGATAACACACACACTATATATATATATATATATATATATATATATATATATTCTGGGTCAGCAGAAAAGGGCTGTAACTTATCCATTTGCTCCGATCGTTTAGGGTCTATTTACTATTGGATATAACAAATCATTTTGTGAAGGAAGGTGTAGGCCAGAGTGCGACATAGCGTACACTTGAAAAAAGCACACACACACAGGAGCCTGTTTTTTTTTTTTGGTCTTGAACCAGAACATGACCGCCATCTTACCCTGCAAGGAGCAGCCATGATAATCATGAATTATGACTGCTACTTAGATGGATTTTAAACTTCCAACATATTTTCTTATTATCGAGCCTTAAATAATATCTACTGTTAAAATGTTTAATTATAGAATGCATATCTTTTTTGTTTTCATTTTACTTCAGTTGAAGTTCTCATAAATCAAGGGGTCTCTTCCTGAGGCTAACACTCGATCTCTATATGAGATACATAGATATTCGAATATTCTATTAAGATTCTCCTTTATTTCTCAAACGTTGAGTTAGTATAGAAGTGAAGAACATTAATTTCCCTCTTCCCAATTGATTAGTTAACTATGTTATAGTATATCTTTCTTGTGGTCTATTGGTCTTACCGGATTCCAAGACAAGAATTCATCTAGTCTGGTGGAGTATCCAGCTACGTGGTGTTACTTGAGGTAACATCACTAGGAGAAGGTGCACTGTTCCTCGTATGAGCCAGTGTATAGCCGTGCAAGTGGATCTTATTTGTACTTCGAATACTATTTTATTTTGAATATTTGGTCAGAGTTTATTTGTAGTGTGAAGTATCCTCATGTCAGGTTGTCCCAAAAAACCCTTGTACAAAGAGACCGAAGACACCTGAGGATAGTATCTAGTAGGTTATTCAAACTCTCCAGTAGGTAATTCAAACTCTCCTATATATATGTGTGTGTGTGTGCACGTGTGTGATGTGGTGATACACTTGCTACATCTACTCACACTTCTTCTTCTGATCGGATGATTCTGGTGTTGGCAATATTTTTCTAGTGGAAAGACATCGAGTACTTACGGGAAGGACCACGAGAAGGTTGCCAACATCCCTAAGTGAAAGTGGTACTGTGGAACTGACTGGATTCGAACTTGGAACACCCAGGTCTTCAGTCCGTGTCGTTATCCACTTAACCACCGTCACCTCCCTACTCACACTAACGAGTCATGAACCGACAAAACAGCTGTCTGTGGATATGTTCTTCTATGGGTGGAGCACTCTGGTAGAGGAAATTATGGTTTCACTCAACGCTACTCTTCAGTAAAAAGAATTAACTTTTCTAGGTTCCTAGTATCGTAAATTTGTAAACAAATGAAAAAGATCATGTAAGAAAATAACTGACTACACTTGGGAGTCGATAATAAAAATGTGTAACGTTAGATGGGGAATTATTTAGATCCCAACAGATTGTCGGCTGAAATATTGTTGTGTTGATGACAAGTAGCAGTAGTATTAATCGTTGTGGTGATTTAGCAGCAGAAACAGAGTCAGAACAGATACTACACTTTGCTCCTAGCCAAAAGACCAAGGAGTCCCTAGTTACTTGCCTCCTCACGAGGGCAGAGTTAGACACAATGCCATAACGATGCAAAATAGAAGCGCTGAATGGGCATCACCTTGCTTTACACACTTGAGAATTCAGATCAGACGTGATGTGCCTATATCAGTTTTAATTGCAGCAGTCGAATTAGCATAAGTCATTTTCAAGAAGTGTATATATTGTTTATTCAGATTTGTTTCTTCCAAAAGTTTCCAAAGAAATGGAAGCTTGATGCTATCAAACGATTTAGTAAAATCAATAAAGGCAAAGAACACAGGATTATTGAATTCTATGGATTTCTCTATTATCTGCTCTAAGGCGATAATTTGCTCTATAGTACCTCCCTGTTGTTGGTATGCAGCTTGAAAAGTTGGGAATGATGCGTAAAGATCTCTTTTGATAAGTTCTGCCACCACTGTGACAAACAATTTGCAAAAAAAACTTAAAAGGCTGATTGGCCGATAATTTCCACAATCCAAGTGAATACTGTTCTTCTTATACAGTAGTACGACGAGTGCATTTTTGAAAGCTTGCGGTACATGACCTGTTGAAAGTATCATGTTGAACAATTTCAAAAGAATGTTTAAGAGTGGTTTTCTACCAGCTTTGATGAACTTAGTGTTAATATTATCAAGCTTGGGACTTTTGCCCTCCTTCAAAGATAGAATAGTATGTTCAATTTCTCCTTTCAGAATAGGTGGTATTGTGTCTGCTACATCCTCATCAACTGGAGGGGTGTCAGTTGAGTCATCCATATATATCTCTTCATAAGATTGCGCCCAGCATTTCAAAATCTCATCTTTGTCAAATAGGATTTTGCTGCGTTTATCCTTAATTCCCCAGCTTATGTTTCTTGGCTTTGCTTTTGGTCTTTTTAAAGCAGCAGATAACTGTTTGTGAGAGGGGGTAGTGTACTGATTAAGTGTGTGTGTGTGTGTGGGGGGGGTCTGCGTGTGTGTGTGTGTTTCATTTTACTTCAGTCGAAGTTCTCAGAAATCAAGGGGCCTTTTCCTGGGGCTAACACTTAATCTCTATATGAGATACATAGATATTCGAATATTCTATTAAAATTCTCCTTTATTTCTCAAACATCGAGTTAGTAAAGAAGTTCAGAACATTAGTTTTCTTCGCTCCAATTGACCAGTTAACTATGTTATAGTATATCTTTCTTGTGGTCTCTTGGTCATACCGGATTCCAGGACAAGAATTCATCTAGTCTGGTGGAGTATCTAGCTACGTGGTGTTACTTGAGGTAACATTACTAGAAGTTGCACTATTCCTCGTATGAGCAAGTGTATAGCCTTGCTGAGGGGATCTTATTTGGGCTTCGAATACTATGTTATTTTGAATATTTGGTCAGGGTTTACTTGTAGGGGTAAGTATCCTCATGCCAGCTTGTCCTGACAAATCCTTATACAGAGAGACTGAAAACACTCGAGGATGGTGTCTAGTAGGTAATTCAAACTCTCCAGTAGGTAATTCAAACTCCCCAGTGTGTGTGTATGTGTGTGTTAAATAAAGTCAAATGCTCTAACTTTAGTTGTATGCTAATGAGACAGGAAAAAACCTACCTGAATTCTACAAAACTAAAAAGTGAAATAATTCAAATCTGCATGATACGAGTGAATACTGAAAGTGTAAGATTAGCCAATTAGCAATGGATAGGACCTTAGGTCCCACAGGGCTCATATATTATAAACTCGGAAGAATACAAATATTGGATTGGCATGATGGGTTGATGAGAAAAAGTAGTAGTTGTGGTTGCTGAGAGCGCTAGACCAAGGTCCGGGTTAAGAGAAGTCAGTCAGTGGCACTGACTGACTTCTTTTTCTCGTCAACCCATCATGTCAACTCAATATTTCGATGTACTTGCATGACATTTTTCTTAAAATTATCATCCTGAGGAAGTCTTACAAATAAAGACGAAACGTTGATGAATATATATAAAAAAAAATATCTCTTGGTTTTTCCTTTTTCATTTCCCATATATATATATATATATATATATATATATATATATATATATATATATATGTATATATGTATACATATATATATATATATATATACATATATACATATATATATATATATATATATATATATATATATATATATATATATATATATATACATATATATACATATATATATATACATATATACATATATATACATACATATATACATATATATATATATATATATATACATATATACATATATATATATATATATATATATATATATATATATATACATATATACATATATATATATATATATATATATATATATATATATATATATATATATATATATATAATTTATTTGAAAACTTACTCTCACTCCTCTGTGATAAAAGCTTGTATTTTTGAAAATCCATGGGTTAAGGAAAGGAATACAAGCTTATTGATATATTCCTTGTTTAAACTACTTGATGATTCAATAAATATTGTTCTTTTTCCAATTTTTATTCTTATCATTCATTTTATTTAAATTCCCGAAACAGTTTTTCATGGTAAACAACTGATGATCCCTTAAATAATGTTAGAAGCAAACTAATATAATAACTGTAAAAGTTAAATAGACTTACATGAGTGATTTTCCACTGAAAGACTTCGGACTTAAGGGGTTTTTATTTTTAATTTTTTTTTATATAGTTTTAATGGTTGAGAAAGTTCCAAGACTAGATATATATATATATATATATATATATATATATATATATATATATATATATATATATATATATATATATATATATATATATTAATATTAAAGTGTTTTTATGCCTACAGAAGACGTCGTTTCGGGGTTTCTACACTCATTAGTGCAGGAGTGGCGGTTGCAGGTGGTCGCATTGGCTCGAATGCTGTTCGTAGATTCAGCCTAGAATCACAAGTCTAACGCCTATGCCCACACGGCCGCGAGAAATCACCACAAACATATATATATATATAACAGAAGGTTAGATTCTAGTAATCATGTCTTCATTTCTATAAAAATCATGTCTTGACGGACCGTTTCGTTATCACTTAGACAGCCAACATACAGAATTATATATCCTGATTTTTCTATAAGTGTAACTTATCGGAAGAAAGGTAAAAAAAATCGTGTCCAAAACATCAGGAAATAAAAAAAACAAAAAATAATAACACTCATATCACCAGAGCATTTATGTATGTAGATTCAATTAGAAATATAAGTTTATGCTTATTTTGATGAATGCTTTATCTAAACCCTGCAGAGCCAACAATAATACGTATACCAACATAAAGATTGGATCATAAAAATCTAATATGAGTTAAATAGAGAGGGAAAATAAATAAGAGATGAATAAAAAAATAAATAAAAATAGAAAAAGGGAAAAAATAGAGAAAGAAGAAAAAGAAAATGTTTAAAAAATACAAAAAAAAACTGTATTATTCATTCATTCAAAATAAAATGGACTACACTGAAACGTTTATGTTTCATTCCGTGGGAAATAATCAGGCTAATTGTTTACCAGTTGCTTTCATATATAAGTAGTGCTTACTCTAGCTACTAACCAACTAGATTTGTTGGTTTTATTACCCTCTTCCAACCGATATATTTGCATTAGCCAATGGGTGTTAAGCCCTTCATTTGAGAGGAGTTTTGTCATTTCTAATTTTTAAATGGGTCAAATTAACAAAGGGTAACATTACTCATAACACGTGGGAACTAAAATAATTTAGATTTGTTTTTGAGCTATAATGTTCGTATTTATTGATTTATTTTCATTTTTTATTTAAAATCTTTTTATTTTATTAGTGATCTCAAAGTAAATTTTATTTTATGTCTACGGTTAACTGCTATTTCGTTTCTATGATTTAGTAATCTTTTAGCATCTATAAATTTCTAGTTTCTCACTGAAGCATAATCTACATGGATAGTCTAAATATTTGCATGTCGTGGCCCATCTTAATATTTTCCATTTGGCTATAGACGACTGTCCGCTTTCTTCAAGATCCCATTAATGATTTGATAATGATGTACTGTATCGGAGGGGGGAAGATTGAATGTGTTTTTGCGATTATAATACCTTTTTTAATTCATCATCATCATCAGCAGCAGCATAATCATCAACAACAACATTGGTTTAACGTCTGTTTTACATGCTGGCATGTGCTGCATGGCTTTAAGAAATTAACTTCCAAAGTAACCTATCTCTGGCCAGGTCTTTATCTATCTCTCTTTCCCTCAGGTCAATTTTTATCAATTCCTCCCATGTTTTCCTTGGTCTTCCCCTGCGAACTGCTGCTGCTAACTAAACTGTTCTACATCTATAAACCCAAGAAGTCTCATCCATTATTTCAATGTGACCATACCATCGAAGTCTCCTGTTCTGCACACACCTCCCTTTATTGTCTAGATATAATCTTCCTCTGAGGCTATCTGAACTAAACCTGTCTTTAAGACTCCTATTACACATCGATCGTATCATTCTCATATCATTTCTCTCCATGCAATGCATGTCCTCAACCCTCACTGGCCAGGTTTCACTTCTATAAATCATCACACTGCGTACACATTCCCATAGTCTGCTGGTTATTAATGACAGAAGTTCCCTGAACTTACACCATCCACTTGTAATTCTTGCAATCGCACTAGCACCTACTCCTCCCTGTGTTTCAATGATATCACTAAGGTAACAAAGCTTCTCGACAACCTCAATAGTTTTGCCATCTAGATATACTTTCTGAGTTCTTATCCATCTCCATCATTTTACACTTCTTGCACACAAATTGGTTATCGTCTCTCAAACTTGTGTACCCCATACTTACAGTTACACCCAACTTCCTTCCCACAAACGGAGCAGAGGAACTTTCCTCTTTTGGGGAGCTTTCCAACACTACAACAACTGATCATCACTTTGGTCTTGGTAAAATTCACTTTCAGACCTTTACTTTTGATAACATTCCTCCGATGTTATGGTAATGTTGAGAGTTCTTGGGTTAGTAGATGTAGAACACTTGAGGTAGCAGGTTCAGTTGGTAGGGAAGGCCAAGGAAAACATAGGAGGAAGCGATAAGGAAATATTTGAGAGAGAGAGAGAGAGAGAGAGAGAGAGAGAGAGAGAGAGAGAGAGAGAGAGAGAGATAAAGAAAGACCTGGGCGGAGATAGGTTAGTTTTTAAGTCAATTTCTAAAAGTCGTTCAACACATGTCAGCATGTAAAACATGTTAAACACCGATGATGATGATGATGATGATGATGATGATGATGATGATGATGATGATGATACATTATGATTATCATTTTACATACTACTAAAACTCTATGGATCTTGTTTATTTGTCCACGTACACACTGGGTGACGTCGCAAATTGAGTAGCAGGAGAGTCAGAACTTTAAGGTGTAATGGCGATGATGATGATGATGATGATGATGATGATGATGATGATGATGATGATGATGATGATGATGATGATGATGATGATGATTAGTAGTAGTAGTAGTAGTCCCGTCGTCAGGAGAAGCCAAAGCCTTAAGTGTTGTGCGTCTAAAATATGTCTGCTTAATTTGGTAAAAAAATCTACGAGCTGAAACGCGTGTATATGCCAGATTAGACATTATGCTTATATATCTACTATGTTTTACGACTGAAAATATTTTCCATAAATATATTGATCTCAGTCTCGTCCAGGAAATAAAAAATTTTTTATAGATATAAATGAACAATATTTTCTTGTAAATATATTTTTCTGAATACAAATGTTTTCAGGAATGAACAAATTACAAACATCACAGGACACGTAACAAACTAATAAAATGCTTATTTACACACACACACACACACACACACACACACACACACACACACACACACACACCCACACACGCGCGCGCATGGGTGCCAGTCTTGTATGTGTTGTACCTACTAATGTGATATACTACTACTTTAATCTAGACTAGCTTGTTATCTACATTCAAAATGTCGTTATGAATGGGCAATTCTAATTAGTAACATTGTAATGTCAGTATTGATTTACTCCTCTCCAGGAGTTAGGCACAAGACCAGTTTTTATCTTACTCCCACAAGTAAGATGTGACCGAAGGTCGGGTCGGGAAAGTGGGGTTTAAAAATTGCCTGGGCAGTCCCGTCGGCATTCCCTGGTAGGGGCGCCTCAGGCAGTAAGCAATAAACTTACTCCTCCCCAAAGAGGGGAGGCGAAGCCTGGAAGGGTGGACCTCCTACAACTGCACAGGACAGACCCATAGACCGGTGTAAATCAAGCCCTGAAGGCCAAGACAATGCCAGTCTATGGGGTGCAGTATCCATCAGAACAGATACTACACTTTGATCTTAGCCAAAAGGCCAAGAAACATTGTAATGTCAGTAGCCATTCTAAATGTTACATTTATGTTAGACTCTTTGCAACATTTTTTGGAGGTGGAGGGACTCAAGATCTGTCACACACTTTAGCTACATCACTGGTGGTAGACTTTCACATCAAAATGTGATTTTGAAGCCTTTAAAAAAGTGTCAATTCGAAAGTAATTGCTGGCTAGTATTAAAGTTTACAGCCCAAAATCAAGTATTACTGCTGACATGCGCCTCTAAACCAAGGATTTCTCAAAGGATCCACCAATCCTTGAAGTAACTTTGAAAGATAAGCAAAGAAATACAGATATCAGAAAGAGGATTATTATTAATGAATCTATGAACAACGTTATTAAAAAAAAAGAGATTAACATGGTCTGGACATGTTTCCCTTCCGCCAGACTCCAGCTATGTAAAGAAAGCATATAAAGAAGATTTAATTCAAGAAAAATCAAGAGGGGGGAGGGCACAAAAGAGATAGACTGGCTAGATAAGTGGTGAGACTGACATGCTGCTCCTGACAGCTGAAAGACAGGTCCAAGTGTCAGAATTTTGTTTTCAAGCATGTACCGGAACTTTCTTAAGTAAGTAAGTCAAGTGTCAAGGATCCATGAATCTAGAAAAGAGTTACTTCTACTGTATATATTGTAGGTACATACCTTTGTCAAGCAATGCCAGTTGTGCTGCCGGGACTGTAAGGATACTCCAGTGGTGAAACTGCTCATTTTTATTTCAGCAGGATAATAGCGATTGAAAATTTCACCTACCAAATATCCATTTGCCAATTCCCTACAAAAAAAAACGGAAAATATTTGAAAATAAAAAAAACAAAAATGCTGTTATTTTTTATTTGCTTTTTTATTTGATTTTTTTAAAATTTTCATTTGAATCTTTAATTTGTTTTATTTAATTTTTTTTAATTCTTTTTTTTTAATTTGCTGTTTTTATTTGTTTTTTTTTTGTTTTCTTAATTTGTTTTGTTTTTTTAATAAACTTTTTTCACTTTGTTTTTATTTTGCTTGTTTTAATGTTTTTTTTTTAATTTGTTTAAATTTTTTTTTTAATTTGTTTTTTAACTTGTTTGTTTTATTCGTTTTTTTCTGCAATTTGTTTTGCTTTTAATTTGTTTTTATTTTACTGTAGGATCATCATCAAGGCCAAAAGCCACTCAAGATTAAGGGTTGATAAGATGGAACGATTGTCAGACGAAGTTGAACAATGCAATTAACTAAATTTGATTACTTATTTAGATTATGATATGCTGGACGTTTTTGCGTTAAAATACAATTTAGTATTACGTATGAAATAGGAGGAAAAAAAAAACACTTTTTAAATTAGCAGAAACACAGTTCTTCCTGGCAAAATGCAAGATGGCCGTTCCCTAAGTTAGTTGATTTAAAAAGTTGGAACGGAGAATAGTTAAGATGAAGCGAATAGAAGTTGGTTCTAATATTTGGTTTATCCAATTCCAGTGTCTCAGAATCATTATTTTTATATAACTCACTAAAAGACTTTACTTATTTTTGCTTCGTCTTAACCATTCTCTGTTCCAACTTCTTAAATCAACTAACTCAGGGAAGGGTCATCACGCATTTTGCTAAGAAAAACTGTGTGTCAGCTAATTTTTAAAGTGTTTTTTTTCCTATTTGAAACATAATAATAAATTGATTATGATGCCAATACGTTCAGCATGTCATAATCTTAAGAAAATACAATTTAGACAATACAATAGAAAATCTCAAATTCAAAAAGTTCTACTCCACTAAAAAGTACATAAATATGCATGAAAGAAACATGACATATTGTATCAAAACATGGGCACTTAATAATGCAGTGATAGAAAAGCTAAGAGTGGCACAAGGCAAAATGGAACGCATTATGCTCGGCATCAGTTTACTTGATAGAAAAAGAAACACCTGGATCAGACAGCAAACTGGAGTAAACGACATCATCACTACCATACAAATGGCAAAACATACATGGGCAGGTCACCTTTCGAGATGTACAGACAACAGGTGGACATATAGAGCGACAGAATAGACACAAAGGCAATGGAAAAGACCTAGAGGAAAGCCAAAAACCTAGGTGGAGAGACGACCTCGAAAGCCAAATGGGTCCTACTTGGCTATGCCTAGCCAGGGATAAAACCAGGTAGAAAGAAACTAGGCAGGGGTTCCTCCCCCAGGCATAATAATTTAAAAAATAAACACCAATAATGATGATGATACATGACAGAAGTAAATAGACACCGTTATTATCATTATTAACGAAGAATGTTGTCAGAGGGTCCTGATCGACCTAGGTTATTTCATCTAACATACACATACATGACAGAAGTAAATAGACACCTTTATTATCATTAATAACGAAGAATGTTGTCAGAGGGTCCTGATCGACCTAGGTTTTTAATGAAACATACACAGACATGACAGAAGTAAATAGACACACTTATTATCATTAATAACAAAGAATGTTGTCAGAGGGTCCTGATCGACCTAGGTTATTTCATCTAACATACACATACATGACAGAAGTAAATAGACACCTTTATTATCATTAATAACGAAGACTGTTGTCAGAGGGTCCTGATCGACCTAGGTTTTTAATCAAACATACACAGACATAACAGAAGTGAATAGACACTGTTATTATCATTAATAACGAAGACTGTTGTCAGAGGGTCCTGATCGACCTAGGTTATTTCATCTAACATACACAGACATGACAGAAGTGAATAGACACCGTTATTACATTAATAACGAAGAATGTTGTCAAAGGGTTCTGATCGACCTAGGTTATTTCATTAAACATACACAGACATGACAGAAGTGAATAGACACCGTTATTACATTAATAATGAAGAATGTTGTCAAAGGATCCTGATCGACCTAGGTTATTTCATCTAACATACACAGACATGACAGAAGTAAATAGACACCGTTATTATCATTAATAACGAAGACTGTTGTCAGAGAGTCCTGATCGACCTAGGTTATTTCATCTAACATACTGATCGACTAAGGCAAGATAATATTGATTATTTTACCTTGCTGATGAATTTGGACATCCAGTGGTTAGCGACGAATTGACGCTGATTAAGCCCACCTTCAGATAAACTTATATGGGATAGGGGATAAATAAAGACCTGACCAATGATAGATTGGTTTGGAAATCAATTTCCACAAGCCGTCCAGCACATGTCATATAAAACGGATATTTACCTGATGATGTTGATTATGATGATGATTTATGTGGAATAATATGATATAAGAATGGCAGTCTGACCTAAGCAAATAAATATTTTAAAAGTGAACTATGCTTTATAGATAACATAACCCACTCTTTCCACCAGGTAACTGATGAAAGTACAAGTGCATGATGTGACACATGACAGAGACCTATCTGACTGCAGGTAACACTTTTGGAGTCTTCCTCCTCTAAGACCAGTTGCCTTTTGCAAGGTAGCCCTATGATTTCACTCATAGACGTGGAGACCAATCGAAAGAATTGTTGTTAGATTTCCCTCTTATAGACTAGTTGCTCTAGAAAGGCTTGAGAGTTTAGTTTACTCTAATATTTCACTGATGACATAGGGGAGACATGCAAAAGAATTGGTGTTAGATTTCCTTCTTCTAAACTAGTTGCCTCTCTTAAGAGTTGATAGTTTAATCTACCCAACGATTTTACCCACAGCTAATTTCAAGGAGATATGAAATATTTTTGAATCAGTAAATTCTGCTGAAGTATATAATATTATTGTGTCCGTCGGGAGGGGAGGGGGCGTTTTTCAGCCATTTTATGTACTAAAGGGAAGTAACTCTGATTTTTTTTTATCACAGAGTTACTTCTCTTATGCCGACTCATTCCTCGGAAACCGGGGAGGGGGAACAGAGAGAAAGATAGATGTCCAAAATAGAGTGCTCTATATTTTTTAAAGAGAGCAGCAATAATAACAAGCTGTGACCATTAATATCAATAAGCTGTAGCTGAGTTCTGCTACCTAGGCGACTCTCTTTCAGCTGATGGTGAGACTGCTGCAATTACCCAATGCAAATCTGTCTGGAAGGCCTTTAGATAACTCCTGCCCATTTTAACAAATAAGCACCTGGTCGTCACAACTAGAGGACAAGTGTACACCAGCCGTGTGAGGACTGTCATGCTTTATGGCTACGAGACATGGGCTGCATCAGCGAGCATTCTCAAGAGACTGCAGCGCAACGAAAGAGACATGATTAGATGGATCTACCATGTCAAGCCAGAAGATGACACTCTCCTCGAGAGCCTTCTCTCTAAGCTTAGTATAAAACAAATATCTGATGTCCTTAAACTGGGCAGGATGAGATCGCTTGGCCATGTCGAGTGAAGCTCCAGCTGGATCTCCCCGATAAAAGACATGTCTATCACATCATGTAGGCAGGCTGCAAGACCAAAGCTCTCTTGGGATGAGCTGTGTAAACACGACCGTGTGGCCCTGTGGATTGTGAACTTTGGTCCTCGCGACCGCCGAGCCTGGAGAAGAAGACTTCGATCAAGACTGACAGAAGGACCCCACCCTCTTATAGAGGACTAATCAAAGGCTTGTTAAAAATAAATCGGATGATGATAATAATGATGATGATTGTTAAAAGCTTTAATAGAATATGTTTGCTTTTTTAGGCAAACGCCTCATACATGTGAAACGTATAAACTGCTCACTGGTTTATCATGCTTGCAGTGATGATGACGATCTAAGCAACATATTTGGGAAATTAAATTCTAAAGATATTTGGGAGTTTTTGCTTTCAACCGTATAACAAAGTATCAATTTAAATAAAGCCAAAATATGTGAATAACTAAGTACCCAGCGAAACAAGTTTGACAGCCATTTTCAATTTGCATATTTCTAACATGCAGAGAGACAAACAAAGTCAGTGTCCCAAATGATGCTGGTTTAAACAGAGCTGAGAGTGATAAGATAACTAAATATCATAGTCTTATGTACGATATGAAACGAACTGGAATCTTAGGGAGATTTCCATCATTCCAATAATCAAAGAAGCTACCGGGCTCATGAAAAAGAATTTCAAAAACTATCTGGCGAATATACCTAGTGAACCAAGTGTAAGAGAGATCCAAACAATTGTGTTTTAAGGGACGGTTAGAATCTTAAAAATATATCTCAGTTGGAGTCTTTGAAATAACAGGTGTATGTCTGGCAGCCGGTAAGATGGCCCATCCCCAGCAAAAACAATAAGATAAGAAAATAAAAAAGAAGGGATTTCATTAGATAATCATATCTGTTGCTTATCCAATGAAAAGCGACAGTGAATCTCAGGAAATGTATGATACTCAAAAGTTTATTGGGTCGGATAGAATATTAAATCAATGAAATCGATTGGAATTTCAGTTTTATTTCTGCAAAGAACACAGACAGATAAAGTCCTCTTTTCAGTCTCAAGAGACAATGGAAACTCCTTGTGCAGTCAGTTTATGATAGATTATGAAGTAATAGTTGCACGATCTTCAACCTCATCTGAACAGACGTTGTTTGGGTTCAGTGGCAAGGTGAAGTTTAGAATGGCTCAAAACAATGTTGAGATAAGCAGAGAAAGACTGGTGTTATTTCAGAGTTTTCCTTCTCCTAGGCTAGTTGTACAACCAAGGTTTCAGAGTACAGTCTTATTTAACTTATAGTTGGAGGGATAAAGGGAGGATGTATGATCTGCGATCTTTCCCATGAAACTGAAACGTGGCATATATAGAGGTTTTCTGGATAATATCAATTACTTCCACACCAGCTGAGGTTCACCTTGGTAATCATTCTGACTTGAAGGCACCAGGTCCTTCTTTGTCGGGATGAGATATGGTCTGGCTCAGTCCTTGAAAGTGCACCCTTCCAGGCATTACCTCCTCTTTTTGAGGCGGGGAGTATTGCCGATCACCTGAGGCTAACATATTCACAACTCCTTTTGTACCAGCCAGAGTGTCTCCTTGGGTGAGCTGGGTTTCTCCACCCTTTGGGCCTTGTGCCACATTTTTCTGTAGCGAGAAGCAAGTAAAAAATCAGCTAAGACATTGAGTATCACTTCAAAACAACTTATTAAAAAAAAAATAACGTCACGATTTATGTATTTATTGTTATGTTGTGTATTGTTTTTACTTTAAAATTTTGAGGCATGTCCGTCCGTCCATCCGGATTTTTCTCTGCAACCATCCATTGAATTTCTCTGAAATTTTGCATGAAGTTGTAATTTTGGTCAGGTTAGAAAGTGACATTCTCTGATTTTTGAAAAAAAATCTGGTTAGCCCCCCAGGGGGTCAAAAATCCATCCATTCAATTTCTCTGAAACTTGGCCAAAATGTGGAGGCAATTGTTCCTAATAGAAAATAAGTATCGCTGACCTTGGAAAAAATCTGGTTCGCGCCCCCAGGGGGTCAAAAGCCCCCAAAATGGCAAAAAATGACCCTTTTCTCCCATAACGTTTGATCCATCCATTCAATTTTTCTGAAACTTGGCCAAAATGTAGAGGCAATTGTTCTGGATATAAAATGAGCATCCTTGACCTCAGAAAAATTCTGGTTCGCGCCCCCAGGGGGTCAAAAATGCCCCAAATTGCCCAAATTTATTGCATTTTACACTCGCCACATCTAGTCACATACAGAGGGGGACTACGCACGCGCGGCTTGTTTGTATTGTTTTTAATGTTAAATTTTTTTTTTTAAATTGTAAAAGAATATATTGTTGCGAAACCGGATGTAAAACCAATGCAATTAAGCCAACCACTAACCCTAAGTCTGGGGTGCAATAACCCCTTATCTTGGGTGGCAATGCGCCACACTGGGCTTAAGGTTAGTGGCTGAGTTAATGAAGTATATATTTGTTTGTTTTTTGATAAATAAAAACATTTTAAAAATAAAATTTTTCATTTTTTTTTCGGCGCGCATCTGGTTGCGTATGTGCAGTGCGTTAAAGATTCCATATCCAGTTTTGCGGCGCTAATATAGAATTTTACTTTAATGTTATGTTAAGTATTGTTTTTTAGTCAATAATTTTTAAATTAAAACAATACGTAACATAATAAATATATAAATCATGATTTAAAAAAAAAAAAGTATTGTTTTGAATGTCGGCGATTGTGCAGCATAGTTAACAAGAAGAAAAAAAGGTGACAAACCCCAAAAAAACTAAAACAAAAAAAGCAACAAATAATTGTTACCAAACGCCAGAAAAAATGTTTCTATTTACCTGTATAATTTTTACGTGTGTTTATTGATTGTAAGATTTATTATCTATGCATCTGTTATCATCACTTTTACTTAGCCAAGCAAGCGTTCTTTCCAACATGGTCGCCAATCGCCTTTTAATGTAAAAAGTGACGATAACAAATGCATAGATAATAAATCCCAAAATCAATAATCACGCGTAAAAATTATATATGTAAATAGAAAAATAAATTTTCTGGCGTTTGGTAACAATTATTTGTTGTCTATTTGGTTTTTGTTTTGTTTTTTTCACCCCATTTCTTTTTCTTGTTAACGATACTCCAAAATCGCTTATTCTCCAACGTCAGTATATCCGGAGTTAATACTTTACTTTCGGCAGCCTCGTAACTCTCGCTTTCCTTACTTTGTCCTTCAGTCTTCACATTCCACGAGCGATGTTTCTGACAAAGGGGGAAGAATTGTTGTTTTCTGGGTCGGAATCTATCCATATAACATTGGCTAGCTTTTGACCTTTAGCTCCTTACATCAAGTGGTTTCATGCCTTGCCTGGAGCGATTTTCATTAAAAAAAAACACACAAACAAAACCCCTGTAAATTAGGAAATTACTAAGAATTATGTGGGCTAAATATGATAGATTTTCCAAAAGAGTCGATAATTTTTTCTTTTCGTTTTATAAAATACATTATTTGGCTATATTGAAACGGTTAGCTCCCAAAATAGCTGTTAAATTTTATTGACTAGTTTTGTCTGATTTTCGAAGCGATGACAGGACAAATTAACCCACCGTGTAATTTGTTGTCTGATTTTTGCTGATGTATATTTATTTGCAAATATTAAAAACATATTCTCCCTTAACCCTAACACTAACCCTAAGTCCGGGTGGCAACGTTTTTAATAAACACTGTTTGATTTTGTAGTTGATTTTGATGTTGTAGTCAATTAATTAATATTTGCAAAGTAAAAATGGAAAAAAAGAGTTCTGCAAAAATTAGTAAACAAATTCTTATTGTTTTGCGGATTATTTTACAAATATTAATTTATTATATTTTTAAAATTTATTTTTGAAGATTAACTTGTATTTTTGCCGATCAAAATGATCGGCAAAAGTACAAGTTAATCTTCAAAAATAAATTTTAAAAATATAATAAATTAATATTTGTAAAATAATCCGCAAAACAAAAGTCATACAACAAACTAGTATGGTGGATTAATTTGCCCTGTCACCGCTTGGCAAATCAAACTAAACTCGTTGATAAAATTTGGCATCCATTTTGGGAGTCAACCGCTTCAATATAACCCGGTATTTTTCTTGTTTTCTTGGTTTGTAAATTTGCGTTACGTACCATTTAGGGTTAATGATTCTGAATGAAAGGTCCAAACTCTGCAGCCACATTAGCACTTCCCTTGGTAACTCCGAAGCCATGGTTAAATTCTCAGGTTTTTGGTTTTTTTCGGACGAATATAACAAGGCTTGGCTCGTTTCGCTAAAGATTCGTGTTGTCGTCTCCATGGCAACTATAGTTCACATATGGTAACTTTGTTTCTCGCTTCTACGTCCTTCTCTTGTCTTTCTTTCTTTCTTTCTTTTTTTACTCCTCCTCCTCCTCCTCCGTCTCCTCCTCCTCCTCCTCCTACTACTACTACTTCTTTATTCTTTCTTTTCCCGCTGTCGTTCTCTCTCTATTCCCTCCTCATGACCGCAAAATTATACACGAGGTATATTTTTAATGGAGCAGAACTTTTTATATCCGCCAGAGCCGCCACGGACGCCAAAGGCGTTTACCACTGTCGTCTATCTAGTAGTGTGAGGATGTACAGAAGTATGTTGGTCGAGATCAAAGTGTAGTATCTGTTCCGATGGATACTGCACCCTATAGACTGTTATTGTCTTGGCCTTCGGGGCTTGATTTACGCCGGTCTATGGGATTGTCCTGTGCAGTTCTAGGAGGTGCACCCTCCCAGGCTTTACCTCCCCTCTTTGGGGAGGAGTAAGTTAATTGCTTACTGCTTGAGGCGCCCCTACCGGGGAATGCCGACGGGGCTGCCCAGGCAATTTTTGATGGTCAGAGTGCTCACCTCTCGGGCGCTGGCTTTTCAACCCCCACTTTCCGACCCGAGCTTGGGTCACATCTTACTTGTGGGAGTAGGATAAAAACTGGCATTGTGCCTAACTCCTGGAGAGGAGTAAATTACTCTCAGGTCACTGTGAATATTTGTAAATAAATAATTTCAAAACCCCTTGGGATATTTTAAGTAGTTTAAGCCCATAGAATGAATGCGGTATTTTGGTGCTTGTAACTAGTTTAGAGAATAGATAAAGTGGACATCCCCCAACTCCCAACCCAACCCAATCCAACCTTTTCGGCTCTGTGCCAGATCTTAATATTTTAATATCATTTTTTGAAAAACAAAAAAAGAAAAAAAACGTGTAAAAATTAAAAGATAAATAAAAACTACATTTGCATATCCCAAAATGACGTCTTGCTTTAGTGAGTCTGTGTGCATTTTAAGAAATGTATAACTTTATATGATGATGATGATGATGATGATGATGATGATGATGATGATGATGATGATGGTGGTGGTGGTGGTGGTGGTGGTGGTGGTGATGATGATGATGGTGGTGGTGGTGGTGGTGGTGGTGGTGGTGGTGGTGGTGGTGATGATGATGATGATGATGATGATGATGATGATGATGATGATGATGGTGGTGGTGGTGGTGGTGGTGGTGGTGGTGGTGGTGGTGGTGATGATGATGATGATGATGATGATGATGGTGGTGGTGGTGGTGGTGGTGGTGGTGGTGATGATGATGATGATGATGATGATGATGATGATGATGATGATGATGATGATGATGATGATGATTGATTTTTTTAAATAATTTCTTTCTTGTAGTACTTTACATTTATTTATATCAACTCTGATTTTTCATTTGTCCTACCAAACAATTTTATTGAATATTGTCAATATTTTTTTACTCTTTAACAACCCTTGTTTTACCCCGGTTAGAATGAATGTCTCTCTCCTTGAAGAAGCCCCTTTGTTTTGATAAGCTCCTAGGACTGACTTTCACTCCAGATCTAAAATGGAAGACTTAAATTCAAATCTATTGCTAAGGTTGCTGGAAAAATGGTTGGATCATTCTACTGCTCCTCAACGTAAATACCCTCGACAAACCTGACAATCAGCAAAATCCCACCCCTTCACTGTAGAGGTCTCCCAGATGCCGGAAAGCTTTCTACTCTATTAGCTTCTTTCCTTGAACTGCTTGCATTTTGAATTCCCTCCCGGCTTCCCGTTTCCTCGACTGTAGAATTGCGCAGAAACTTAAATGTAATGTGAACAGACATCTAGCTGCATACTACCCGCTTAGCATGCCCCTAAAAAAGCTGGCCCTAATTCACTGTAGCCCCTAACGTCTCAGTGGCAATGTACCTTGTTTGGGGTGAATATAAGTAAAATAAATTTTGGTGTTTCTGTATTATTGAGGACAGATGACATTTTCATTTTTATTTTAGAAGAGTCAGTTAATAGGGGAGATAATTTAAACCGTTTTTTTTTGTTGTTGTAACTATAACTCATAAGGAAAATCCAGAGAATTAGTAAAATAATAAATTTAAAAAAGGGTACTTATGCAGTTTACAGACCGGACTGAAATGATAACGTTATAATTTAGAAAGCCATTCTTAACATGGGGAGAGGGGGGGGGATTAACTATTCTGTACTTTCACATAACAATTTAATAAACAGAATAGTTAATCACCCCCCCCCCCACCTCCTCATGTTAAGAATGGGTTTCTAAATTATAACGTTATTATTTCAGCCCGGTCCATAAACTGCATAAGTACCTTTTTTTTAAATTTATTTTCTTACTAATTCTCTGAATTTTCCTTATAGGTTATTGTTACAACAAAAAAACAATTTGAATTATCTCCCCTTTCAACTGACATTTCTAAATTAAAGATGAAAATTTAATCTGTCGCTAATATATAGAAGCACCAAAATTTATTTTAAAGAACCTGCCTCCCAATGCAATCCTCTACCCTATATAAAGGTCAGATATGTCCTAAGGTGAAGTAGTGCTGCCACATCTGGGTAGGTGTCACTCGGAGCACTCTCTCTTGCCTTGACAAAGTACCAAATCGACTTTACAATCTAATGGGGAATGATCTTGTAGCAGTTGCATGAGTGAACTATTTTGTATCAGTCTAATTCCGCTTGGTGAATAACACGCCTACGTGCAACGAGATTCATACGCGATGAATCATTTTGAGCGCGAAAACCAGACCACGTGATAAATAGAACAATTCAGTTCGCCAGTGTTCCTCTAGCCGACAGGACGCGCCTTTTCCCGTTCTGAACCTGACCCAATCCTGAGCGGGTGAGATATCAAACTCCGGGATAATACCACTTCATCTAACCGACATGAATCAACCCATTGTACCATCTTCATTTTGTTCCGGTGTTCCCATGAATAAAAATTCATATATATTTAGTTGTGGAGCCATTATTTATTTTAAGTAAGAATGGTGATCCCTTTTTGTTCATGTAATATTTCTATTTCAGTCAGATTCGGCCAGACGTCTTACTCTTCCAAGTAAGTTCGTCATTCTGATTTTCTTCTCGATTTAAACCACAATCTCTAACAGGTTCCCCCAACTAAAATCTTTTCTATTGTGTACAACTTTTTTCTTAGAGAAGAGATGATTGCTAGTTTATTGATATTTTCAAGGAAGGTCTTCGACTGAGCTCCAATTTCTGGTTTCTCCTTGTAAGACATTCATGGCAAGAACTCGTCTCTGTACCACAACTGCAAAGAACTTTCCTTTTTTCCTCTGTGTTCCTAGCATCAAACAAAATTTCCATGAACAGAGTTTCTTACCAATAACTTTCCATCTGTCGAACACATTACCATAAGACTGCTTCTCTGTAGACTACAACACGGTCATTTCAAATCCAATGTCTACAAATATTTATCATAAATCGTCATCATAAGTGTTACATCGGCCGTTCTTACACAGGAGAAACTGCACCGGTTGTCACTATAAATAGTGCGAGTCACCAGAGACACAGCGAAGACAAAGCACAGTCTTGTAACTGTCTAGCCAAGTGCTAGTCACTTTCTTACTTTGTTAATACACTTGTTAAACCAACCGTCGACTTGACTTCCTTTATTTATTATTTACTGTTGGACAACTTCACAACAATAAGTAATCAAACTTTGTTCATTCCATTCATAATTTTGTTCATTCCATTCATAATTTTCAAATCCCCTCATAATATTCTTCATCATTCAACTGACAATCTATCCAATGCATTAAACCTTATCCTTGAGTGGCTTTTGGCCTTAGTAAGTGGTGATTCATTAGTAAGAACAAAATAAAAGAATTAAAAAAAGTAGAAGATATATTTTTATCGCCAGCACAGATCTATGTACAGCATTTAATTATATCTGGGAGATCATTTATAAATGTATAACATTTATAAATGTATAACAAAAAGACAACGTCCCAAAAGACTTACTTGTGGAATATTATTTGTAACCCTGAGGGGGGGGGGGGGATTTCGATTTTGCAGTTTTAAATGGAGATTTTATGTGATAAAGTATCAAATACTTTGGCAAAATCCAAATAGATAATGTTCCTATTTTCTTGTCTTTCCACGAAGGCAGACTTAGACACAAAATCGCATTTTAATGTGGGGAAAATCCAGCTCCCTGAAAAAGGGGGGACTCTGAATCGGAACAAAAAATAAAAATAAGAATTGCCTCAGTTTAGAAGGATCCCTCGTTCTCTGATACTACACTACTATCAAATACAGGACCGGCGGGACAGTTATAAAAGTGTGTGTGTGTGTGTGGGGGGGGGGGGGCTCTCCTAAAAAGTGGGGTGGAGGGGCCCGGTTAAACACAAATAGCAAAATCCAAATCCATTACAGATAATAAATCTTTATTACAAGATTTTTCTTTCATAAATCCATTTTGATAAAATAATATTTAATTCTACTTGCAAGAATATGCTCCCACTGATCGCATATTTTTAAGAGTATATATGACAAACGAATATATACTATACTACCCCTCCAAAAAAGAGAAAGTATTCCCTAGGATGGTCGTATCATGACGAAAATATGCTACACTACCTCACAAGAAGGAAGAAATGCTTAGGACGATGCTCTCATGACATCAGAACATATATTATACTGTCCACCGACACTGTCTTGCTCATTGCACGATAGTAATAGTATAGTTTCCTCTACAGACAGACAGATACCAAATCTCCACTAGTAATAGAAGTAATAGTATAGTTTCGTCTTCAGACAGATACCAAATCTCCACTAGTAATAGAAGTAATAGTATAGTTTCGTCTTCAGACAGACAGATACCAAATTTCTATTAGTAATAGAAGTAATAGTTAAGTTCGTCTTCAGACAAACAGATACCAAATTTCTATTAGTAATAGAAGTAATAGTATAGTTTCGTCTTCAGACAGACAGATACCAAATTTCTATTAGTAATAGAAGTAATAGTTAAGTTCGTCTTCAGACAGACAGATACTAAATCTCCACTAGTAATAAAAGTAATAGTATAGTTTCGTCTTCAGACACTCAGATACCAAATTTCTATTAGTAATAGAAGTAATAGTATAGTTTCGTCTTCAGACAGACAGATACCAAATCTCTATTAGTGATAGAAGTGTAATAGTAGGTTGTGAATTGTGTTCCTTTTTCTATTCCGTGCAACGCGTTTTTCCTTCTTTTTCTTCTGTATTCTCCCAACGCATACGAACTTCGTGACGTTCTCTACTCGACTCGCCCCGATCCAAAAAACACCGCCTTTTATGTAGCCTTCTTTGCCACACCTGATTTGCATAATGCAACCCTCCCAGTCTTGTAATTTAATGGGCGTGGGTTCGCGCCTCGGTGTGATGACTGTCTCCTTCCGTGCCATCACTACAAGAAGTAATAGTATAGTTTCGTCTTCAGACAGACAGATACCAACTTTCTATTAGTAATAGATGTGCTTTACTAAAAAAATTGTGCTCCTAAAGACAAATGCAGTAAAATGCAAAATAATGACTGATAAAATCGACCGTGACATCGAAATCAATGTTGAAAAGGTTGATAATTTCGTTTTTCTCCGATCCTTAGTTTCGAACGCATCAAACTACATAAACAGAAGGATTTTGTTTGCCTCCATTTCCATTGGCAGACTAAAGAAATCCATCAGAAGCAAAAGAGTTTTTTTTTTATGCTTTGAAACTCAGACTCTACAATCCACTTGTGGTTCCAATAGCTACATATTCTTCTGAAACTTGGATGTTAAAAGCAGAGGATGAACGCAGGTTGTCCGTATTTGAAAATAACTTTTTGAGAACCATGTTCGGCCAAACTCGTCTGGATCACTGCAAGATAATCCAAATCAAAGAAATTCTTGGGTTTCGAAATTACATTACCACGGTTTTCAAGAAAAAAAAAATGAACTGGTTTTGCCATGGCATCAGAAGAGGTCCTGAAAGCAATGTATACCGAGCAGTCAAGGAAGAATTTACTGGTAAAAAGACCTTCTGGTAGGACTCCAAAGTGATTGGTCAGATTCACAGCGATGTAGAGCTTTCTTTGCTAATGGTGGATTAGCAAAGCACCAAACAATATGGAAGGATTCAACCAGGGGTTTTTACCCAGCCTAATAAACCGGTATTGTCCGGGCCTTTGGGTCTGGATTTACGCCGGTCTATTGGGGGTTGCCGGTCCTGTGCAGTTCTAGGAGGTGCACCCTCCCAGGCTTTGCCTCCCCTCTTTGGGGAGGAGTAAGTTTATTGCTTACTGTCTGAGGCGCCCCTACCGGGGAATGCCGACGGGGCTGCCCAGGCAATTTTTAAATGGCCAGAGTGCTCACCTCTCGAGCGCTGGCTTATCTAATCCCACTTTCCCGACCTTGTGTCGCATCTTACCTTGTGGGAGGTAGATAAATAACTGGAAGGATTGCGTATCCAGACAGTGTGCAAAGATTCTCTCAGGATTATGCAATAAAATAAAGTAAAGTAATTGTTATGGTGTAAGTTTATCTACCTATTTTGGGACTAAATGGACTTACCCATACACAATAAATACACTTACAACTAAGCGTTCTAACAGTTATTGATGACAGTTATGGCCACAGAATCGGACGCATACTTTCTGTAACACTCTTTTAAAATTATACAACTGTGTTTGTCTTGATTATTAATGGCCCTTCAAGGCCACAACAATAATAAAGCAAATATACTAACCAATTTTTATCTAGTGTTTTTATTGATGAGAATATTGAAGAATTACATTTTGCAAAAAAGATCTTTTAGTGATGAATTAAGTCATATATATCTATATATAAAAGTCAATGTTTGTTTGTGTGTTATAGAAATCAATGTTAACAGTTAAAACATTAAGTTTCAATAAGGCTTAAATTTTTCAAGTAATCTAAGATTCCATTTAAATTTTACTTCGATTCCATCTGGGGTCACTAGGAGCAATTATAGGTGAGGTTCATAAGATAGCTAAAATATATTAGAACGTAAAGAAACGAAATTGATCTTTTTAACAAATAGATTTACTTCGTTTCATAAAACAAAAATAAAATTAAACAAAGAATATCTGAATGAAGAATGTATTTGAAAAAAGGTTTTAACATTTAACTGATTAATTTTATTGTTATTTTTAATATTTAAAATAATCTGCATTTTAAAAAATAATTCAAATTCGTTTCGATTCTTTAAACCATTTTTTAGTAACACAACTGCACTAACAGTTTTTTGTTTATTACTTGACCTCATATTACAAATGTTATTTTTAACTTTTCTTCCGAGGCAAAAATTGTAAACACGACTATATTTGAATTTTTTTTTTTCCTAACAAAAACCTTCCGACCAGAAATATATCTTCACATGGGCAATACCAGGTAGATACCGCTAGTAATTACTAAAGAAAAAATTT